>OX453276.1:33660946-34013446 GCA_949710005.1 Ricordea florida | reverse complement strand
TAAAATCATCCACAGAAAAAGACATAACCTGTTGCCCTTCCAACTATCTCTTTTTATCGGATTTTATGAGCTGTAGCTTCAGTCATTTTTTATCAGGGTTACGGGTATTGTTTATGTGGTTTCTGTCTTACTTTGTAATTCAATAACAGACCGTTTTTATACAGGAACGGGTCCACTTTTTCATGGCTAAGAAACTAGCAATCACATGCCATAAACCATTGCTGTATAGATTAGTATGCTGTTGATAATGGTTTTTTCCATTTTGTTTACGATTGTTTCCCAACGCAGGTTTTGGCGTCTCGTTTCCCTTTGCCATCTGTTGCTCGCAGTACATTCCACTGAACCTCCAGCCAAACAGAGAAGGGTGGCAGCGACGTCCAAACCCAAAATTTGTTTTGAAACCGTAATGTGTCTACCGCCAAGTCGGCAAATCACGAATCCCATTCCAATTCCAACCGGAGAAGAAAGGGCCATATTGCAAGAAGCAGGGCTCGTTGGCAAAGTGTTCATTAACTCCTCTTGGAAGGCGCCAGAGATTGCAACCGAAATAACAAGTATTTTTGCGCAGTCTTTTGGACTAAGCAAAGACCAAATTCTTCCGTTTGTTTACCTTAGGTAAGGCCATGTGAATGAATTTCATAAACAACGGGTTGGAAGTTTTATGTCAAGCTCTTTAATTTTCCTTTTGTGTTTCCTAACTTTTTTGAAAGTGCTCTGGAACAAGGAATGACGCTGTTAACTCTACGTAGTCTGTGTATAAACCAACTGGTGTCAATTGCTTTTCCAGAAAGTAATTTGAGTGACATACAAAACAATGTTAAAGTTCCAAACATTTTTCTTTTATTTTCTTCGCTAAAGTTCCTTTTCTTCACAGCACGATGCCAGGAACGAAGAAGCTTTGTGTGCCAAAAACGTCCACCTCCTTTGTGTGGGACGCGGGGGAAGTTCTGTCTGTGTGTTCCCGAGACAGTTTGTACATTATGGCAAAGATGGAGCCTTTAAGATCACTAAAAAAACAACGACGCAGTGGTAAATGGAAACGTTATTCATTAAATGCCGTTATGAACTGTTATCGATTAGCTTGCAAATGAGTTATCACTACCGTAATGACCTCTCATTGTAAAATCATTCTCATAGTTTCGTGATCGGCCCTTTGCTGATGAGACAATTACTCGTACTTTACCTTCGCACAGGACATATCTGACGAGGAAGATTTTGGCGATAATACCCTCATGCAGTCAGTGTTTGCTGATAGGCAACAGAACATTCAGTAGCATGCAGCTACAACAAGCAGTTCACTTACAACATATCGTCAGGCAGAGTATAATCATGATTAACCATCAGATGGCCAAACCACACTGAGATCTATTCCGGTAATACCATGATACTTAAATCTGACAACAATTATTTCTTCCGTTAATACCCTACCTGTGAGATTGACTTTTGATTTGTTTCAATATTGTTAGATCATATGCTTCACTAGTGGATGAGGAAATCGAACTACTCTCGGATGACGACGGTGGCGTGAGCGACGTCTCTAATGTAAATGACGTCGAAACTTCCTCGACAAAGTATGTTTTGCAACTTTTTTTAATTTTATAGCCTATAATTAACATGGGCTCCTGCCTATAACTATATTTTTATTTAAAAAACAGTTATAAGAAACTGTTCTTTCCTTTCTTAAGCATGAAAGGGTGACATTAAAAGGCTACAACTATGCAATTGTCAATTCGACAATCCTCGAAATGATCAGCAGATATTTCTAAGAACATTTAGTGGAGAAGGGAGGAGCTGAGGGGAGCTATAGCTCCCTCCCTGTTTTTCTTAGGTGTTGCTTTCTCCGTTCTCTTATACGTCATCCCCTCTCCCCTCACACGTACGTAACCTAAACCAAAACCTACCTTTTCTCCAACCCCCTCCCCCCCAATTTCACACGTACTCCGCGGCCCCTGATTACTTTGAGCATATACATGTCATGAACATGTTTCTCTTCGATCATAACTCTATCAATCGTGGAAAGTAAATGATTGTAATTATTTGTATTTTCAGTAACAATATTGTGACTCTACCTGAAATGTTGCAAGAACTACAAGGAAAACTGAATAGAGGAGAGTCCTCGCATATAAATGTCCGAAGGAGTGCGATTTGGTTCGATACCTGTCGTCAACTGATGAGGAAAAAGTTTTCTCCACTAAATAACATATCTGTGAAGTTTGCAGACAAAGTAGGTACCAGTGAGGGCGCCGCAGACGTAGGAGGTCCAAAAAGGGAATTTTTGAGGTTGGCAGTGAGAGCCGTAGATTTGGACTCCAGCATCTTCATTGGACCAGAAAGGTGTAGATCATTATATCCAAACTCGATTGGTAGGTGAAGATAAGTTAAAACATAACCAGTAACAGCAACCTTGAGGAACCTGATACTGCTTGCCATGATAGTGATGAGAACGAGGATTATTATGACATTACTTTACAGAAAAACCATACAACTTACTTTAATTTTCATGTGAATGTGGAACGGATTGGTTCACTCGGCTGATCTCTGCAAAAAATGGAGTTCCGCAGAAACGTTACACAATACTAACAAGCACTTACAGATGAAACCCATGTGTAGCCATGGTTTATGTAGTCCTTTGAGAGATCATTCTTCATGAAAACTTGGCATCGTTCTAACCACGTAGCACACAGTGTCAATAACAAAAGGCAGAATAACTATGTGTACGCATGCATGCATCAGCTGTTGCCAGTCCCCTCTCTCATTTTTTAATGAAACAATCTATAGACCATGTCGTAGATACTCTTTTTCTTTGGCCACCTTAGCTCAAACAAAAAGCGTTGCAAACAGCGTTGACAAACATTGTAAACAAGCGCACTGTTTAAAATGTTGGAAACGTTAAGTAAATATTTACAACAATGTGACTGTTTATAGGGTTTGTCGCCGCTATTGGGGTGTTATTTTTGTTCAAACAATCTATAGTCTCTATAGAAAGAATCAAATAGAGGTACTTACTGGGAGAAAAAACTCATAGACTATTAAAATCATGCCTACCTACCTTTATATGGAACACCGTACCACACATTATGTGTGGTAACATCCCTACACAGTTGCCATAGTAACAGCAGGAAGTGATAGTTTGCAGGACCCCCATTACGAAAATCTATAGTTATTTACAGAGTGTTTCAGAATATTGTCTTTTCCTTATGTTACTTACCACACATGGGTATGGCTTGAATCGCAAATACGAAGTGATCTCTAGAACAAGCGTACTGTTAATGAGCATTTAAAGGGTACTGTAACTAGTGTTTGGCAGCTAACGTTATGCCCGTAAATTAGGATATTCCCGTTAGCTTGTATTAACGTTGTCGGTGTTCTCTTGCAGCTCGTGAAAAAAACTCTTACCGTTTGGTAGGCCTAATCTTAGCCTGGTCAGTAGTCTACGGCGGTCCAGGGGGTAATTTCCTATCACCGACATTGTATAATTCCATTGTATATGGGCCAGGTATGACAAACCCGCGTTTGGAGGATGTCCGAAACCCTGAACTGAACGAGAAAATTGAAAAGGTGAGACTCATGAGACACTTTAAAACTGGAGTGGCAGATTTTTAAGATCATACAACTTCTACAGCTATTGCTATATATTGATGACATGCCTACCTGTCTTAATTGCCTGTATGAATTGACAAGATGATCTTAGATACAGACTTTTGCAAACAATGAATGGTTTTCGGTCTCCTATGTGGCGTTTGCACGTATAAAAGGCTCATGAAAATGAACATTAAGTGTGACATGTTTTATTTTCAACAGCCTGAGATAGAACAATCTCAAACAGTAGACGGGCTTGCGGAAAATTTGAAGGATGAAAAGATACAGACGATTTTAAACGACCTGGGTGCAAACACAGCGGCCTGCACATGATAAAATTATGCCCCAATTTTCGTTTTAAGGTTGAGTGCGACACTAATAAAGTAGTAGATGCATTGCAGGCAGGTAGGGTTCACCGGCCACCAAAAGGAAGAAGATCCGGTGAAATACGGCTTCTTTTTACATGGAATTGTTTTGATCGCGCTCTACTAGAACAAATTATCGCTAGCTTAAACGCTCCTTTAAGCTTCATGTTAACCGTGTCAGTTAACAGTGTTTTGTTCTATCCGTTATATCAGGCAAGGAAGCTCAAGCAACTCTGTGGGATGTTATGGTTTTTGCAACAGGCGCGGATGTACCACCCATTTTGGGGTTTGATACAATCCCAACCATCTCCTTTACAGACGGAGTGTTTCCCACTTCAAACACATGCTCCACTATCTTAAGGTTGCCAACGATTCACAATACTTATGAAGATTTCAAAGAAAAATAGGATTTCGCCATACTAAACTCACCCAGTTTTGGACAAGCATATTTTCGAGTTAGTCGTTAAAGGATTAAATGTTTCGATGAAGCCTGTTTCAAAATGAAGCGTTTTTCACGCAGGAAGATCTTTTTACGTTATTACAGCTTGGGGACATATCACATTATTATTCTCGACCGAATGAAATAAGATGTTTTGGTTGGGATACTTTTGATATTTGTAAGAGGAAAGTAACGCAGAAATGTTCAAACATTCGAATGGTCGTTTTATGACCAGTTGTAAATACTCCTAGTTGCTTGTTTTCCTAATTTTTAACGGTAACCTGCATACGTATGGAATCCCTCGAGGGATGAGATGTGAGACAACCACTGACAGTGCAAACTGTACATCGACATCGACAATAATGATAATAAAAAAATAAAATAAAAAATAATAATAATAAAATAATAATTATTACTATATTAAAATATTATTATTATTATCATATGAAAGACTTTATTTCTGTGTCAGAATGACCTATTTTACAAACATGTAAACTACTGGTGCACACCTGTCTACCTAGCTGTTGTACACAAGGAAAAGTAATCCCTATCCGTATGTCCCTAACCCATGAAACTGTAAGAAAAAGAACTCGAAAAAGCTGTGGAAACACTCGCCTGCGGCTCGTGTTCCCACATTTCTCGTTCTCCCAAACTTCCACTCGTGTTTCTATTACTCGATAGCAACACGGGACATGTTTTCTATTTCTTAAATAGTGCGACAGCTGCAAACCTAATCTCTCTACTATATTTTAATACATTTTAACAAATGGGATCAATGTAAGTATCTTGGCAACTGTGCACCTACCCCTCCCCTAACCCAACATTATCGCTAACTTTTTAACTATTTATAACTTGTTGGGTTAGGGGAGGGGTAGGTGCACAGTTACCCAGATACTGACATTGATCACACAAATGTTTATATGCTTGAAAACTGTTCTTTTGAAGAACCCTTTTAATCAGCCTCTCTTCATATTCTTGCTTTGATTGGCAGGAAGCTCAACCCCAGGGAGCTTCATTGTAAAGCGATGCTACACTGTCAGGGTTTCGCTTTACTACAGAATTGCCATCGAGGTGGTAACCTCTGATGGTGAATTCCGTGCTCAGCTAGAGCCCTTGCTACAGTCCGCTCCTTCGTTGGTGTCAGATTGTTCTGGCATCACCTTGAGTGTTGGAAAGATTTCGTTCAGATTCCCTGGACGACCAGATGGTGAGGTGTCGGGAAGCGTGGTGGTGGCAGCCAGTGGTATTCAGGATGACCAACTTAAGAACGCTCTCGTTTCCTGCATTGAAACGATAAAATCGTACTCGCAGTTGTTGGCACAATTCGCACCCCAAGTGACGGACAGGAATGGTCTAAAACACTCTGCTAATGCTATCAATATTTCGGACGAGAAATCCTGCTGTGGGGATGACCCACCTCCCTGTACCGTGCCGATATACACAGTAACACCTTCTCCGACATTAAAAGGTAACAGGTTGCAGTTGACACAAGTTCTTGATGTTAATGTCATTTGGCAAGGTCATTTTTCAATATCAATATCAATGTTAATGTCAATGTCCTCTTTCAGTGGCACTTGTCAATGTTAATGTCAATGTACATTTGTCAGATTTCAGTATCACAGATGTTTGGGATTGAAGATCGATCTCTAATTCCACGTGGAGGGTTTGAAAGAACCGCCCACCTGCGTTGAATTTTGCAATTGCAATTGATTTTGTCAACAGCTACAATTCCGGCGTAGTGACCGCTTTTCGATGGCTTCTTGACAAAAACCTAATAGGGCCTCCCCTAAATTATTTACAAAAGCGTGTCTTATCAGGGAATTCTCCCTATCCACAAGCACATTGATGCAAAGGCGTTTCAATTCAGTAATCTAGTTCATCATATAGACGAGAGTGTTTTACTGGGAATTACACCACTCGCAAAATTCATAGGAAACTACATCCGAGACCGTAGCCGTGTATCACACAAGGCGGGACATGACGTCATCGATATCCTCACCAGTAAGGATATCGATGACGTCATGTCCCACCTTTTATGATTCAGTTTGTGTACAAAACTACCAAACGTACGTCTTAATGTGTTTTTGTTTATATAATAAAAAGAAAATAACACGTTAGCTCGAAGATATGAATTTTATTTTAATGATTCTCGTGGGAAGAACAACATCTCACTTTTATCTTTCTTATTTGCCTTACTCCCAATTATTTTAATTTTAATCGACTTGGGATTTGCAAAGCATGATCAGTTTGAATTCAAGATTGTATATAAATCCATGTATTTATCGCATTGTCTTTACAGCTTCCACCATCGCCCAAAAGACGTCTTCAGGTATGAGCTCTCTTGGACACTAGATTTCTGTTTAACAAGATAGAAATTCTCCTTTAATTCTTCCTATACTTGTTATAAGGCACTAATGAGGAGAACTTGTTAGAATATCAACACAGTTTATTGGTAGTGATTATTGCTTTATATTCTCATAACAGTCTGCAGGCAGACTCTTCCGTCGAAAATGGCGCGCTGTCAAAATATAAGGGCTTGATGACTAGTCAAGAAAGGAAAAGCCTGCAGCAATCTCTGTAGTTTTTCAGTTCTGCCCGCGACTGATCTGTTAAATCATCAAAGCGAAACGAGCCAATAAGATCCAAGCGGAAATGACGTCTCGGAGAAACTGTTCATTCAAGCGAGGAGATCAAATCATAGCTTTTCGCACGCGTAATCGACAACCCAGAAACTCCGAAAAATATATCGATGAAACCTGGGAGAAAACCCCGAATTTTCAAATCGGCCGATGAATTTTGCAGAGTTTGCAAGTGTGCGCTCAAGACAAAATATGGTTTTCTAGGATCTTACATGTACGTTTTTAAACTGACTTTGCAAGAGAGAGGGTTTCTTACAATTAGTTCTCGCTGATTTGTGCAGTCATGCCGGTATTTTTCTATTGAAGGACACTGCTCTTTCTTCACGAGTCTGCACTACATGCTTCCGAAAATCTGCACGTACTCTAAGCTTTTCGAATTATTATCTGAAGAGATAAATAAATCGAGGAAACTAAAGGAATTGTCGGCACAACAAAAAAAGAGGGGGACATTGGGGTTTACGGTATTGCGGTATTGGGCTTATTTTCAGGCGGTATTTCGGTAATTCAAGTCCCAAGCTACGGTATTGCGGTATGTGGTAGCCCTACGGTATGCGGTTTTTCGTCGTTTTGACTGACGGTAATCGGTAAAAAAACATATTTCGCGGTATTGCGGTTCAGTTGAAGTCACGGTGTTCACACTTCTCGTCATAACTAGCTCCGAAGTTCGCGTAACATAGAAAACCAATCGTGATTTGCTTCATATCATTGTTGCTCTACAAAAATTTCTTACTATAGTAAGAAATTTTCTTACTATAGTAATTTCTTACCTAGTTGCACTAGGTGGATACAACTTTAAGCGTGGCCGATTAAAAGTGCGGTATCGGTATTTTGTAGATTTTGCACGCGGTATTTCGGTATTTGCATTTTTTTCTTACGGTATTGCGGTATTGGGTACCCCCCAATGTCCCCCTCAAAAAACAGTCCCCCGTGTGAAAGCTCTGGTAGAGTACATGATTCGAATTACCTGGCCCATGTCAACATCGGTGACCTTCATGACAACATCACAAGTGTGAAAGTCTTGTTTTTGATGTCGAATGGAAATGTGACGATCGTATGGGCGGGATTCATCCATAACAACCAAATGAAGTTCTTGTCGTTTTCTTATCACATCTTGGAAACCATCGGCGCACACAATTTCGGCTAAAGTAAACAGTATGTCCGGTAATCGAGGAAGGTTTCAGTCAAACATTCTTGGGTTTTCGATTTCCAGTGCTGACAATCCAAGGTATCCGGCCCCTTCAATTTGATCGGATATGATACTCTTTAGGGGAAGAACTACAAGGTCACTGCCATTTGACGAAGTTCATTCGACAGAGAGTAACGATCTAACAACGGCAAAAACTTGAAACAGAAGGCTTTTTCCAAAGCCTGTAGGCAGCACGGCCAACACATCCTTTTCCTTGAGAAGACTCTTAATATTGCTATGTCTTGCTCTGATGAACAGGGACGGCGGACCGTATTTTGAAGTGGGGGGGCTGAAAACGAGCGCCGGAGGCGCGAGTTGGTAGGGGGGTCTGGGGGCATCCTCCCCCAGAAAATTTTGAAATCGAGAGTCTCGGAAATCGTATTTACAACATTCTCCGCGACATACTTCTTGAAATAATTAGCCTGGATAAAGCGTAAAATGAAAGGTACTTTTACTGCTTACAGCAATATTTTGGAGGTTATTTCTCAGCCTTCCGGTCTCCAACGCTAACCTGCGGTTTTTTGACACAAGCTTCCCGTCTGTGGGAAGGAAGCACACGCTGAGAAAATGTTAAAAATACGTAAACGCGAAAAGTTTCCGACGAGGCTTGTATAAAGTTGTAGCTTAAACAAAATAAAATGTCATCCTCCTCAAAAGTGGGGGGGCTAAAGCCCCCCCAGCCCCCCCGGCTCCGCCGTCCCTGATGAATTTCTCTCTAAACTTTTGAAGACAAAAATGAGATAGCTTTATGTAGAAGAGATGCACTTTCCGCGACACGCTCTGTATGTTGAGTTGAAATGAAAATCTCTGTGGTTTGTTTTAATTGACAGGTGTCAATCACGAATTGACCAATCAGCAATTTATACTGCATAGCCAGAAATTCCGAACCAAAGTAGGTGGTGCTTATTTCTGTTACGCACCAGCACACATGATAACCTCTCAATAACGCTAGGGTGTGATTGGTCCATCTGTCAAAGGTCAACCAAAATGGTGTCGCGTAATAAAACTCAGAGAGGGTATTTATCCGAGCTAAATGCTAATTCATCCGCTGATGCCGACTTTGTTTGGCCAAAGAAAATAATTAAGTACACAAGATCATATCTACTTATTGGGAAGTCGAAAGGCTCGTCGAAAGACGTGAAAGAAATGGAGCGGTAAGTCTTTGGCTGTAGCGCATGATTTCTTTTTGCCCGAAAACCAAAAAATAATAATAACTAGAAATACGACTCCCGCAAAACCTCGCGAAGCTAGTTTTTGAAGAAGTCACAATGCCTTTAGCTATTATCCTATTCCCGTTACTATATTCGTTATGCTTTGTTTGGTACACAATTATTGACACCCTGTGCAAATGACATGATCAGTATACCGCTCAACACAGTGCTTAAAAAGTTAACTTCATTTAGCTCTTTCACTGCCACTGAGATTGCACCAGAAGGAATAGAAGTAAAATTATCTGTTATCCTTACACGGAATACAGAGTTTATGAAGTATGACAATAATATTCACTTAAAACAAATTGAAAATTATTTCATTCCTAGGTAACCACAATTGAGAGCATTATGAATAGTGCACGTTTCAATCTGTTTACTCTCTTCAGTTGGAATGGTACTCCCAGTGGTAGATAGAAAAATTCCTCTTCCCTCAAAAGTGATGCCATATCAACAGAAGTTAGAGATACAATGTCATTACATAAAAAAATTGAGGGTAAAATAATTGGATTCTACAAAAACTTTGAATAAAGGTTTGGTAATAGAGAGTGCCTACTGTATAGTATGTGGCTGTGCTTTTTTTAGGTAATCATAAAACCAATGTAAGAAATCTTCATGTGTTCAAAAAAATGGCTGCACTACATACTCCTGTAAAAAAAATTAATGCAAAATCAAAATCAAGCAGTCAATAGTATATACCACATGAAAGTTTAATTGTGCTGTTACAGAAACAGCCAAAATATCCATACCCAACAAAAGAATAGTATATGATTTTGAATATATGAAAATTTCAATGATAACAACTGCAGAAGAAAGATTTAATAGTATGGTATTTCATAGTCATTTCATAAGTCAAAGCAGCTTGAGGTATTGAACTGTAACCAATGACATATAGTAACGAGAAGCACTATTATTATATTATTATCAGTATTATTATTAATTACTGGTATTGATATTTTTATTATTATTGTTATATGTTTTTATGTTTTTCTTAATGTATATTGTTATGGGATGGAATGTGTGTCCTTATCTGGGTAAAAGTATTGTTCCTCTACTACTACAAGCAATACAAAAATCTTCTTGATAGGCTTTCCATCAGAGGTGGTGGTAATCAAAACAGCTCTAAAGAATGTCATTTCTACTTTAAGGCTTACAATCTAGTGCAGTCATTTGTCCATAAAGTTGGAGTGGAAAATCATGATTGAAAGCATTGGGCATTTATGAAACTCGTTCCAATTGTTACTATATACAGCACACTTGCGATGAATATATGAGAAAGATCATAAACGTTTTGGCATTACATACTTTAGTTTCTCCTTTATAGTTTTTCCAGTGTAAAAGGTGAACTGTATGTTGTGGTTGTTATTAAATCTTGGTATTTGATATCATAAAAATGAACAGCAGTAAGTAACAAAGTTAATATGTTATGTATATAAATTTTGCAAATTAGGGCTTAAATTAACTTTTCACTTGTGGGAAAAGGGCAGGGGTCGTAGATAGCAATGTTATCAAGGGCTCATAGAACTCTAAGGTAAAACTGACCCATTGTAAAAAGGCTATGAAACTTGTCTGTCCCCATGCACTATTACTGAAACCTTTCAATCAGAGAATACAGTACGTAGTGACACTGGGTATCTATTCTGTTGAATGTGCTTAACATAACTGCTAGATCAAGATGATTTACATTATTTTCACTGTTGCAATGATATCAGATCACATAGTTATAAACGATTGCTATCACAACTGCAACTCTCTGTGTTGGGAATTTATTCAAAACTGAAAGGCTATCGTTTTATTACAAAAAAAATACCTTCATACATTCTCCTGCAATATGTTGCTCGTCTTCCGATTCCGTTTTTAGAATAATTCCTCGCGAAGCGAGGCCGAAGGCCGAGCGTAGCGAGGTTACTAATCGTGTCGGTTCCGGTCAGACCACGTGGCTCGCAAGCCCGAGTAAATCGAGCCGAGAGTTTTTATATATGTATATATATATATTTATATATATGTTTATATATATCTATATTTTAAAGGTGTCCGTTCGCAGGCCAGGTTACCTGGCAATAGTAACGCACTTGAGAACGCTGAATTTCCGCCATTATTCGGTGATGCCTTTTTGAAAGTAATGTAAATTTTGTGGAAACCGATTTCACTCGTCCTGGAAGTACATCCCAGCAAGGTGATCTCCAAGATATTCAAGAAATATTAGCACGAGATCGTCGCCGAGTAAGTTCGAATACCGTGAAAATCAACACGAGGAAAGCACGACTCAAAGCAGGGATAGAGAAACGACAGCAGGGAGAATAACAACAGAAATCGCAGCCAAGACAACAACTGCTCGCTCCAGAAAAAGGCAAACGAAACAGCAGGGAAAAGGACCAGGAATTCAATCAAGTTAGTTTTGAATTTGAATGTGTTATTGATAGAAATACAGGACATGAGTGGACGATTACATAACGATTACATTGGTGTACTACATTTAGCAAAACGACTTAGAAGGGACACCGAGTAAGAACGACTTCAACGATTGGAGATGTCTCTGGAAAATAATTCTATTAGTCTAAAACCGGAATCGGAAGACGACCAACAGATTACAAGAGAATGTAAATAGGTATTTTTCATAATAAAACGATAGCGTTTCCAGTTTGAAGTAATTTCCAACACAGAGAGTTGCAGTTGTTATAGCAATCATTTATAACGATGTGATCTGATATCATTGCAACAGTGAAAATATTGTAAATTTTCTTGATCTAGCAGTTATGTTAAACATTTTCAACAGAATGTATACCCTGTGTCACTATAAAGTACTGGTTCTGCAATATTATCAGTGATCAATGTGATCATTTTAAAATAAAGCAAATGTGATTACTGAATTCTGAGTAGTATTTCTCTTTGCTATATATATATATATATATATATATATATATATAGTTGTTGCGGGAGAAAAAAATTAATGACATATATATATATATATATGTATGTATTCTCTGATTGAAAGGTTTCAATAATATTGTGTAGAGACAAGTTTCATAGCCTTTTCACAATGGGTCAGTTTTACCTTAGAGTGCAATGACCCCCCCCCCTGATAATATTGCTATCTAGAACCCCTGCCCTTTTTTCACAAATGAAATGTTAATTCAAGCCTTAATTTGCAAAGTTAGACATAACATATTAACTTTGTTACTTTCTGCCGTTTACTTTATTTTTATGTCAAATATCAATATTTCATAACAACCACAACATGCAATTAACCTTTTACATTGGAAAAACTTTATAAAGAAGAAAATAAATTTTGTAATGCCAAAATGTTTATGATCTTTCTCATATATTCATTGCAAGTGTGCTGTATGTAGTAACAAGTGTTTCAAGTTTCCTAAATGCCCTATGCTTTCAATAATGATTTTCCACACAAACTTTCTAGACAAATGACTGCACTAGATTCTAAGCCTTTAAGAAGAAATGGTATTGTTTGGAGCTGTTTTGATTACTACCACCTCTGATGGAAAGCCTATTAAGAAGATTTTTGTATTGCTTTTAGTAGTAGAGTAACAATAACTTTACCAAGATTAAGACATGAATCCCACCCCATAAAAATATATTATGTTTAACATAAAAAATATAACAATAATAATATCAATACCAGTAATAATAATAGTAATGATAATAATAATGATAATAATATAATGATAGTTCTTCTCGTTACTATATGTCATTGGTTACAGTTCAATACCTCTGGCTGCCATGACTTTTTCGATGAAATACCGTCCTTATATTAAATCTTTCTTCTGCAGTTTTTATAATAGAAATTTTCATATATTCAAAATAATGTACTATTCTATGGTTGGGTATGGATATTTTGCCTGTTTCTGTAACAGCACAATTAAACTTTCATGTGGTATATACTTTTGACTGATTGATGTTGATTTCACATTATTTTTTTACAGGAGTACGTAGTGCAGCAATCTTTTTGAACATATTAAGATTTCAATAACTCTTTCTTACATGTATTGTTTTTATGATATGACCTAAAAATAGCACAACCACATACTATACAGTGGGCACTCACTATTACCAAACCTTTATTCAAAGCTTTTGTAGAATCCAATTGTTTTACCCCCAATTTGTTGATATGGCATCTCTTTTGAGGGAAGAGGAATTTTTCTATCTACCACTGGGGGTACCATTGCAACTGGAAAGAGTACACACATTAAAACATGCACTATTCATAATGCTCTCAATTGTGGTTACCCGGGAATGAAATAATGACTGCAGTAGACAATAAAATATCTAATCAGAAGATTCTTCTTACAATGAATCTCATGCAATTATAACCAAAAAAACATAAACAAAAAATAATTGGAGCGTTCAGCTCATCCTCTGTGTAAGAACATATTGTGTTCAAAAGTGATGTACAACAAAGAAGACAAAGCAGTAGAGACTAAGAAAATAAAACTAAAGAAAAAAAACACAGGTTTTTACACCGTGGTAAACACAAGCATTCATATCAACTCTTCAAGATTTCACCTGCAAAAGATTTACAATCATTTTCAATTTGTGTTAAGTGAATATTATTGTGATACTTCATCGACTCTGTATTCCCTGTCAAGATAATAAATAATTTTACTTCTATTCCCTCTGGTGCAATCTCAGTGGCAGTGAAAGAGCTAAATGAAGGTCAATTTTTAAGCACTGTGTTGAGCGGTATACTGATCTTGTAATTTGCACCAGGTGTCACTAATTGTGTACCAAACACAGCATAAGAAATAAAATAATGGGGATTACGCTAATATAAAAAATAAAATATATAATATAAAAAAAAATAAAGAATAAAATATGAAAGCATTGTGACTTCTTCAAAAACTAGCTTCGCGAGGTTTTTGCGGGAGTCGTATTTCTAGTAGAATTATTTTCCAGAGACATCTCTAATCGTTGAAGTCGTTCCTCCTCGGTCTCCCCTCGAAGTCGTTTTGCTAAATTGAGTTCGCCAGTATATTTCGTTATGTAATCGTTCGCTCATGTCCTGTATTTCTATCAATAACACATTCAATTTCAAAATTAACTTGGTTGAATTCGTGTTCCTTTTCCCTGCCGTTTCGTTTGCCTATTTTGGGGCGAGCAGTTGTTGTCTTTGCTAGGATGTCTGTTGTTATTCTCCCTGCCGTCGTATCTCTGGCCGTGCTTTGAGTCGTGCTTTCCTTGTGTTGATTTTCACGGTATTCGAACTTACTCGACTACGATGTCTTGCTGCTTTTTCTTGTATATCTCGGAGATCTTCTTGCTGGGATGTACTTCCAGGACGAGTGAAATCGGTTTCCACAAAATTTACATTATTTTCAAAAAGGCATCACCGAATACGCAATGGCGGAAATTCAGCAATTTGTCAAATGCGCTACTGTGGCCTGGTAACCACGCCTGCGAACAGACACCTTTAAAATATAGATATATATAAACATATAAATATATATATATACATATATAAAAACTCTCGGCTCGATTTACTCGGGCTTGCGAGCCACGTGGTCTGACCGAAAGCGACACGATTAGTAACCTCGCTTCGCGAGGAATAATTCCAAAATTCTCTCCAAAAAAGCATTATCCACCGAGCCTCCAGCCTCGTAATCACACCATGTAGCTACCAGTCTTTTATCTGTCCTTGAGCTAATGGTATCAAAATGGCGGTCGTTTTGGCACAGAATTTAGTGCAATTACTGTTCGTGGATGCCTTCATACTTGCTGAAAGTAAGCTAAAAAAGCCGCAAGGTTTTCGGGGTGTACAAAGTCTTTTTTGCCGTAAATGTGGAATACCATCTTTGAACGTAAATTATTTGACTGGGATGGATCGATTCCAGCAGACGATTTCAGCCGAGTCAAGATGTTGAAAGTGTCATTGACGAAGGTAGGCGCCATTTTAGTGTGTTGTAAAGGGCATTTATTCGGAATAAAATAACCAAGAAAACCACAACGAGTGTTTGATTTACCAAAACAAAATAATTATGCAATGAAAGTACTGATGCGTATTATTCGATCTAGCATTGGGATGGGGCTGTTACATCCATTGTACGAATTTTATAAGCTGGTTTTATATGAATCCCATACTGGTCCTTCTCTTCTTCAGCAAGTTTAATATTCTAAGTGTTAGGGTCTATTGCACACGCCCGGTTCGGAATTTCTGGCTATGGAAAAACTACAGAGATCGCTGCAGGCTCTTCCTTTCTTGACTAGTCACCAAGCCCTTCTATTTCGACCGCGCGCCATTTTCAACGGAAGAACCTGCTTGCAGGCTACTCATAACAAGTGTATTCGTAACTATATATTGGTCACAGGGAAATGTTGGATGTTTTAAATATGGAAACTTAAAGGTTTAGCTGTACTCATATGCAATTTATTTGTAATTTTGGATAAAGTTAGACGACGATGCTCCCAATTATTTATAGATATTATTTATGGATATTAATTATAGATATTAATTATAAATAACTAACGAGGTATTGCGCACCTTGGAGGAAACAGTTAACTTAGCTCCTTGTATTGTCTTTTGCAGTTTCAAAAGACGATCAATCGAATTCTTCAAACAAGGAAGGTAAGATATGCCGGGAAAGATGAGTTACATTCTTCGGCCCTAGATATCGCTGTTACGTCGATAATATGTGCTTATTGATTAAGTGGAAGAGCTGGAAGGGAAAGCATTTGGCTCAAAGTCATGAATCACAAAAAAGATTTTACAATAAAAACTGTTCCTTTATATCCTCGTGCCAGAAGAAGAAACTCGCAATTAATCGACAAACGTGATTTACTTTTTTTTCTCTATTTTTCTTTTTACATTATTTTTTCTTTTTCTGAAACAAAACCGAACAAATGCACAGCGCCTGACGGCTTCCTCCGGACCGACTCATGTCAACCCGTCAGGCCCTACACACGCCAGCTTTTGCTATAGTTTTCTATGGAATTGCGTCAGGAGCGGAGCCGCTCGGTTCAGATACTACAACAAATCGTACTATTCACATAAAGGTTTTCTGTGATCGTTTAAAGGTGAAACAATTTGTAAATGTATAAATATCATTATATTTAACCTCGGTTCTGGTTATTGCAGTAAGCATAGTGCGCCCGAGCAAATCAGAAGAAATAGGATCGCAATACGTGCTTGTGGCTACTGAAAAACTGACTTGTGCTGGGGAATATTAAGGATGGTTTCAAGTTGTTGATGGTCAGCTTTCAAGGAGAACACAGATAACTGACAAGGACCTAAACTCAGTTCGACATAATTCTAGTCATCTTGAACAAAACTGTGAAGTCGATCGTAATCCGAAACTAGTCCGAGCACTTGAAATCCCAGCAACCCTCCCGCGTCAAGTTTTCACTCTTACTTCACATCCCAATGACATATATAGTGGCTACCAGCCTTTTCACTGTGGCTCGTAGCCACAAAAACCACAGCGGACTGGAGGTGAACCAGGTGGTTGCTTACAGACATAGCCTAACGCTATCGCTTTTCGTCCGTGCGAGGAGCGATGGAAAAAAGGCTCTATCCTCGGGCTATTAAAGACATGGTCGAGAGCGAGACTTTAACTTGGTTTCCCCGTCTGTCCATTGTGTAAAAACGTAACATCTAAGATGGTTTAGTCTTCATGATTTGAATAAAATTATTTTTCATTGTAGCCTTTTCAGAAGATGAGCTGCCGTTGTTTGCGAAAATTCTTATCCCAGTGGCTGGCACCCTTATATTGATTACGCTAATTGCTGTTGCTGTCTACCTGAAACGGAATATTGGCAGAGAAAATCTCAACAATGAATCGAAGAGTGGCAGTGTGGTAAGCAAAGAAAGCATACATAATCAGTGATCGAGGGCGAAAAATAAGGGAGTTAGTTTGTATAGGTAATCAAAGTAATGGTTTCGTGTGCAATTTGGAATAAACGAGCACAAGTAAATTTTTCAAAGACGGAAAAAATTACACAAGCCTGTAGGACGAGTGCAATTTGTTGTCTTTAAAAAAAGTTACGAGACAGTGCTTATTCATACAATATTGCACTCGCAACAATTTGATTATTTGTCAAGAATATACATGCAGGAAAGAATTAATTTCGCATTTCTGCATTCAATTTTAACTTTCTGCACTCAATTTCAACTTTCTGCACTGTTTGGGATATAATTGACTTGCTCCGGTTCAGCCAATCAGCGCGTTTAAATTTTTTGCACATATAAATTGAAGCACAACAGAATGGTTTATCAAGCGAGGTGATAATGTAAGTTGTACAACAGTAAGATTTATTGCATGATTTTAGCATGCACCGAGCACATTCGACAGTTACATGGTCAATCCTACTGGTTGCCGACCACACGTTTTTTTCCCATTGAAATATTATGAAAATTGCTTAGGAATAAGAAGTAACAGTTTTTTCGTTTCTTTGCAGACGAGCCATTTTGACAATCCTGTTTATTATACAGCGACGTGATGTTAGTCGTTAGCAGTCCAAAGGAAAACGAGTACGGAAAAGATATCAAAAGTTGCTTAAGTATCAACAAGTCAAGCTGTACGTTAGTAAAGGAAAAACACCTGTCGTATTAAGGGACATATTCAAAAATTATACAGATAATTCTGTGAGGGTACCAACTGCACTCATTATATTGAAAATGCTGCGAATTTTGTGAACGAAAATGGCTAGACTGAGGCAACCTAAGACTGCCACAAGACTAGAATAACCTAAAAATGGTATTCACAGCTTGAGATTATTTAATCGAGAATACCTAAAAATCTATTAAATAATTAAATAAGCTTCTTTCTCAAATTGAATTTGATCCAACGATCTGGAGGCCCGTTTAACTCTTTGTTTAAAAAGCTGAAGGAAGAGGCTTCTCTGATACCTTTAGGAACTGCACTCCATACAATGGGTCCCCTGTACCTTACACTGTTCCTACTAAAATTACTATTGTACCGTACGTGTAAGTTATTTATGCGCGTCAAGTTATATTTATTAATATTGTTACGGGTTGCAAAAAGGGCTGTAAATTGCTTAGGTAAGCTGTTGTGACGCACCTGATACATTATAGAGGCAATCCTTTGCTGGTTGATGTAAATTACTGGCTTCCATTTATGAAGCATGACAGAAATAACTACAACAGTTTAAGGCCACAAGAAACAATTACCAGCTGTCGAACAGGAAACCTCGTAAACTGAGTATTCACATTGCGACTACTCCGAATCAGGTCACCCGAACAGATTTTCATACAAATTATCTAATCGCGATCGAGTATCTTAACATCAGAATCTCTGAAAATGTTTTGTATTTTGCTTAGAATGCATATAATTTGCGCTATAAGGCTGTACAAAACATATCAAGATGGAAAAAGAATTACCCAAGTCGGTAGAAACTCGCCGCAAATGTGTTGTTCAGCGTCGAAAACAGACGTCCAAATTTAAATGAAACATTTATCTGGGTGGCCTGGTTCGAGTAGTCGCACTGTAAATATAAATTGGTGGCTCAAATTGCAAAGTGAAGAGAAATGAAGCGATGATAAAGGGGTTGGCAATGAACTGGCTAAGCCATGCGAAGCATTGATCTACCAGTCATTGACTGATGACTGTCTGACTAGATTAATTGACTGATCGACTAGCTATATGACTGATTGACTGTCTGACTGCCTGAATAACTTACTGTTTGACAGACTGACTGACTGACTGACTGCCTGAATAACTTACTGTTTGACAGACTGACTGACTGTCTGACTGCCTGAATAACTTACTGTTTGACAGACTGACTGACTGACTGTCTAATTGTTGAATTGACGGACAGGTAGGTAGGTATTGTTTGGGTGACTGTCCAGCCAACCGACCCATTGAATCATCCATCAATCGGCGAACTCGTTGAGTTAAAACCGAAGGAACGACTCAGTGAAGGACTGAGAGAATTGTGAGATATTCTTAGATATTTTTAAAAACAGCACGAGCTGATAAGACCTCATTTGATAAGTTTCACAAATAATTGAATTACATTAATAATAAAGATATATTTATTTGACGGCAAATAATTGTTTTAGTATAAATACACAGGTGATTATTTCAAAAGAAAGAAAAGGAAAAGCATTGTACAACACGAAAACACACACATTGTACGAATGGCAGCCATTTTGTTCGTCGAGGTGATTATCAGGTGATTATCGGCTGATAATCCGAGAAAGCGAATCAGAGGGCGCGATTTTGTATAATCACCTGAGTATTTGTAATAAAAGATTTTATGGCTCCTTCTAACCTTATGATAGCTCAGCTATGTCAATAGGTTGACATAGGTTGAGCTAGATAGGATGAGCTAGCTGTCGGGGGGGGGGGGGGGTGGGGGTAACAAACACGGCTCACCTTATTCACATAAGGCAGCCTCAACACCTAACTGATACAGACGGGCAAGTGCCAAAGGTTTCCCAGATTCCCAGATCCGATTGTTAGGTAGATAGAAACCAAAGAGCCCCAAACTTGACCACTCAATTATCCCATAACTATTGCTTTATTCCCCACAAGCAGGAGCTGTGGTCTGCCTTAATGATAGTATAGTTGATTGGGTGATTCGTTCTCGCCAACAGCCTTCTGGTGGGGCCGGCCGCTCACCGTCTTGAGCGTCCTCTTGGCCGTTTTTTGTGGCCCTCACCTTTGCTAGAGCTAAATAATCAATGTATTCCTTTGACGACATTTATTTGTTAATAATAATAATAATAATATTTAATATTTATAAGGCGCAAATTAACATGTAAATATGATCAAATGCGCCTAACAAACCACATGAGTAATATAAATTAAAAAATATGCTATAAATAGTAAGATTAATTTAAAACTAATTATTTACAATAATTATATACATTAGGCTAAGGTAAAAAGCTTAAAAATTAAAATATTAAAACAAAGAGTCTAGTAAAAATGTGTATAAAACATCAAGAGCTATTCAAACGCTTTTCTAAATAAAAATGTCTTCAGTTTGGACTTAAAATTGTTAAAATTGACCTCCTCTCTTATTGTACACGGTAATTTGTTCCAGTGTGATGGTGCAGCAGCAGTGAATGCCCTGTCACCAAGTGTCTTCTTCGTTTTCGTGGATGGTGGAACTAATAAAACTTGAGAATTAGAGCGAAGACCATACATTGTTGAAAGATTATAAGAGAAAAATATCTTACAGCACAATAGATGCGGCCATCAGTGATGGGCAAGTTTAATCCCAGTATGTATGGATTATTTTACGACCGCAATTATAGCTCTCGGCAAACTAAGCTCGGCTGTTGGCGACAACAAAGTAACAATTGGCCAAATTGACTTTGGAATTTCAGGTTAAAAAAGGCATAAAAATTATTTTTTTCAACTGGTGTTATCACTTTGTATAAGTGTTGCAGGTTATTTTATCAAGTTACTTTGTTCTTTTTACCAGATAATCTATTAAAGAGATTCGCACCTTTTATAAAGAGTTCACATTGTAGTTTGTATTATAAGAATGAAAATTACCTAGTCAGAAATAAAATGAACTGAAAAATTTTGCTTGTAACATTAACACTGCGCCTTCCACAGTTTGAGGATTCCGGGCGAGTTTCCAACCCGCTGGCAATGCAATTACTAGTGCGATGCTCTGTTAGCTGATCCATTGGGCGCGTTGAGAGCAGGTTAATAGTGGGTTAAAAAATGCCCGTATTAGAATAATAGCAATTAGTATAAATACGCAGGTGATTATACAAAACCGCGCGCTCTGATTGGTTCGCTATCTAGGATTATCAGCCGATAATGACCTCGACGAATAAACTGGCTGGCAGTCGTTCCCGCTCTTTGGATGGAATAAAATTTTTTCGTGCTTTACAATGCTTTTTCTTTTGTTGGCGACAACAAAGTAACAATTGGCCAAATTGACTTTGGAATTTCAGGTTAAAAAAGGCATAAAAATTATTTTTTTCAACTGGTGTTATCACTTTGTATAAGTGTTGCAGGTTATTTTATCAAGTTACTTTGTTCTTTTTACCAGATAATCTATTAAAGAGATTCGCACCTTTTATAAAGAGTTCACATTGTAGTTTGTATTATAAGAATGAAAATTACCTAGTCAGAAATAAAATGAACTGAAAAATTTTGCTTGTAACATTAACACTGCGCCTTCCACAGTTTGAGGATTCCGGGCGAGTTTCCAACCCGCTGGCAATGCAATTACTAGTGCGATGCTCTGTTAGCTGATCCATTGGGCGCGTTGAGAGCAGGTTAATAGTGGGTTAAAAAATGCCCGTATTAGAATAATAGCAATTAGTATAAATACGCAGGTGATTATACAAAACCGCGCGCTCTGATTGGTTCGCTATCTAGGATTATCAGCCGATAATGACCTCGACGAATAAACTGGCTGGCAGTCGTTCCCGCTCTTTGGATGGAATAAAATTTTTTCGTGCTTTACAATGCTTTTTCTTTTATTTTTTTTTAAATAATCACTTGTGTATTTATACTAAAACAATTATTCACCTCAGGCTCAGTGATTATCGGTGAATATTCACCTATAATCACTGAGCCTGAGGCGAATAACTGTTGAATATTGCTTTGAGTAAAATTGATGCGATGTTGTATCACAATTCATCGATCGTATTGCGTTTGAAATATCTTTGTATGTAACGTTTTCTTTCGCAAAACGCCTTAATGAACCCGATGAAATATAAATTCGATTCCACTAAACCCTCTTTTAGCGTCCATTCGCTTATTGGTTCCTTGTTTTGTTGCTTGGTTCTTAAGTATCTTGGTTTTGGGGTTGGTTACTATGTCTGTACATTCTTAAGGAAACCCCATTGTTACTTTGAACTTGATCAGTGGGTTTTACACGACGTATGCGCCCAACAACAGTCGCTGCAATGACAATAACCAAAATCACCACAAGTACGCTGACTACACCAACGATGACAGTAGTCAAAGAAAACGTATCAGCTGGCGCTTGGTCAGGAGCATCTAAAAGACAACAAACGGTATCTATGAAAAGCGAGCAGGGTTATGTACTATTTTGTACAGTATTATAGAGTAGCTTAGCTTATGTAGTTGAAAGTGGTGAAGTGCAATTTGATGAAGTGTTTTGTATAGTGTATAATAGTGTAGTGTAATGTAGAACAGTGTACTGTAATGCAGTGTAGTTTGATGTATTTTGTAATAGTGTAGTGTGGTGTAGTGTAGTGTAGCGTAGTTTGTAATAGCGTAGTGTAGTGCATTGTAATGTAGTGTAGTGTAATGTAGAGTAGTATAGGGTGATATAGTGTCGTGTAGTGTAGTGTAGTGTATTGTGGGGTAGTAAGGTCTTGTGTAGAATCTGAGTGCAGTGCTGTGTTGTGCAGTGTAGTGTGGTGTAGTGCAGTGTTGTGTAGTGTAGTGCAGTGTAGTGTAGTGCAGTGTAGTGTAGTGCAATGTAGTGTAGTGCAGTGTTGTGTAGTGCAGTGTAGTGTAGTGTGGTGTGGCATAGTGCAGTGTAGTATAGTTCAGTGTGGTGTGGTCCAGTGTAGTATGGTGTTGTGTAGTGCAGTGGGGTGTAGTATAGTGTGGTTTGGTGTAGTGTGGTGTAGTATAGTTGGTGTAGTGTTGTGTAGTGCAGTGTAGTATAGTGTAGTGTGGTGCAGTGTATTGTGGTGTACAGTAGTGTGGTTTGGTCTGGTGTGGTGTTGTGTACGTAGTGTAGTGTAGTGTGGTTTGGTGTGGTGTGGTGTTGTGTAGTGTGGTGTAGTGCAGTTTGGTGTAATGTAGTGTAATATCATCTAGTGTAGTTTAATGTATTGCAGTGTAATTTGGTGTAGTGTAGTGCAGTATAGTGTAGTGTATTGTGGTGTACAGTAGTGTGGTTTGGTCTGGTGTGGTGTTGTGTACGTAGTGTAGTGTAGTGTGGTTTGGTGTGGTGTGGTGTTGTGTAGTGTGGTGTAGTGCAGTTTGGTGTAATGTAGTGTAGCGTAGTGTGGTGTAGTGCAGAGTAGTGTGGTGTAGTGCAGTGCAGTGCAGTATAGTGTAGTGAATGTAGCGTAGCGTAGTATAGTGTATATGGTGTGATTAAATTTTATCCTTGGCTTAAATTTTATTTTCCTTTCTTTTTCGGTATGATATGTATGATAATGAGTGTGAAACAAAGGAAAATAACATTTAAACCAAGGATAAAATTGAAACACAATATATACACCAAGCTCAACATGTACCATCTTGATAACTTCACAAACCAACCTTGTTTTCTATTTTTCTTGTCAACTTTAATAATAGGTCCAATTGTCAACTCATAGACACGTGATCGCTTATGGTAGCTGATTTCATCTTGGTTCGGTGCCAGTCTCTTACGTCTGACGCCACCACAGTCTGGGCAATCACACGTGGAGTCCTCGGAACTAATACTACAGACCATCACGTCACAGTGAATGTAGACCTCTGGAAAATCCTCTGACGGTAGGAAACGAAAAACTTTGATATCAAAGCGATGTAGGTTTGCCACGTTGTCTGTACAGTTGTAGTTTACTGCGTCTCTATTGTTGCTGACCTCACATCTAAATGCAAGACAAATTTGTGGTTTTCTGAGTATCAGCTGGAAAACGCAATAAGCAAACTACAGTACTGTTCTGTGCACTGTTTGTTTTACTACACATTGTGGTTCTACCTTTTTTATCTGTGGATTAAAGCATGCAGTGTGACCATTCTTTGTAAAGCTACTGAACAGTGCTTTACTGTGGTACTCAAGAAAATGGGTTAATCAAACGAGTTGATTAAGTAAGTTATACCACCGTAAGGTAAAAGGGAAGTGCTGACGTTTCGAGCGTTAGCCCTTCGTCAGAGCGAATGAGAGGATTGTGGGTTACGTACAATTTATATAGAGTTTATATAGAGCACCAGTTTCTTTAGAAACTATCCCCACAGCATTTACTGTGGTACTGATTGTTGTACTATACAGTGTGGTTCTATCTTTTTCATCTGTGAGTCAAACTATGCAGTGTGACCATTCTTTGTAAAGCTACTGAACAGTACTGCACCGTGCACTGATTGCTTCTATTTTTTTTCATCTGTGGGTCAATGCATGTTGTGTGACCATTATTTAGAAAGACACTGAACAGTTCTGTACTGTGGTACATTATGTCTGTAGATGGAATCATAAATAGTTCTTAACTAAGGCATGTCTATTTGCTAGTATTTTCTCAACAAGGCTCAGGTTTTATTACGAAAACCAATAATCTTTCTTCCTAACCCTTCACTGATGAGCGCGTAAGAGGTTTCGTCATTGCTGTCTTCGGTTGGAGTCACCCAGCATCTTTCCAGATAAAGTCGGAGGTGTTCCAAGGAGCCTTGTGCAACGCTTACTTCTATAACCAACTCTTCCTCTACTGTCACAGCTACGGGTCCCTGACTGGTGTCAACGAGCGAGCCCGCTCGGTATAAATTCATGTGGAACTCGAACTTACCAAATCCTAAGCAGAAACATGCGAAAATGACAATACCACTGACAGTGAAAGAGGAAAACAAAGTCACGCTTTCACCTCTGTCGTTTCCCGCGTCTTATTTGTCACGTTTGCTTAGAGGAAGGATTTACCAGTTTCCAGCCAACTCACTACGAAAAGGTGAAAAGCGCGTAACGTTTTTTGATCACATAGCTAACTATGACAAGATTGATTTTTACATTGCGATGACAATGTTAGTCATTACACTTCAGTTCCACAGTTGCATTTAGAAGGTCGTCCGGTTTGTTATTTTTCCGTTGCAATCAATTAGTTATTCACGAGATTTTTCTTTTTAGAATTGTTTTGCGCATATCAGGTTTATTTCATATAATATGCGGAACATAAGTAATAAATACAATTATTATTATTATTATTATTATTATTATTATTATTATTACCTAATATATCAAATACGAGGCGCAGTGTTTATCCATAGATGAAACGAGAGAGCTGAAAATAAAAGGCCAGCGCTGCGGAAAGTCATCGGCGAAAATCATAGTGTTTGAAGTTATAAACACATACACTGACTGTCCAATAAAGCTTTTTGAAAAAGAAAAAAAAAAGAACCATATCAGATACGATACCTAAACACGACAAGGTGATTGATTTCCATTGTTGTCTTCGCGAATCCATTATAAGCGAGTTTGAAAATAGCATTTCTTAACAATTTATGAGATCTAGTTTTAATAACTAGTCAGAAAACGAGTAGATGACGAGAAATCATTTTTTTTTTATCTCACTTACCCGAAACAAACAATGGAGAAATTGTTGACGTTAACTTTTGCGTGCTTGTAGGTCCTAAAGATAGAGCACAATAACGTTCAAATGAAACCCTTTTTACCTCATGGTATGTATATCATACCATGAGGTATAGTAATGGTTGGATTTGTCACTCCATTCCCGTTAGACATTAATTTATGCATTAAATCCGCATTAAATGTAAATTAAACAGGTTCCCCCCTATCTCCCCTACTAGGTTTGGTTTCGTCCACAAAGTCGTGCAATTGTTTTATGTTCACATATGTGGGGGGAGGGGGTGAGACAAAGCGGCAGCACCTGTTTACAAAATGGCGTCTGTTGTGTTGTGGCCGACGCAAAGATTGTCAAGGCGGGTTTTCGTTCCTTTCGCTCCATCTTTGATCAAAATACACTGTTGAAGATCTCGCGAACGAACAGGAAATGTGTTCAAGAATGCTCGAGGGCAAAGAAATGGGTTTTAAAGTCTTAAGAGTGACGATGTCTCCAAGTTGGACGACGAGTAATCGATCAGTCGTAGCAAGAGTGCACAAAACGAACTATTCGGAATGAACACTTCATGGTCTGGGGAAAGGACAGCACTTCATGGAATAATTACCACATACCATGAGGTAGCTCGAAGGAGCCTTTGATTAACCTATGGATTGGTGAAATAAGTGAAATTTTTGATATTATAAATCACAACGAAAAGATCATTCAAAAATTTTGATGGCGTCATGCATTCCAGATTAGATATATTTAGAATAAAGAGAGGTTCTTCCCAGCGTCAGGAGTTTAGCGCTAGTGTGTTCTCTGGCTAGCAGAAAAAGTGCCCAAAATGTCCAAGTATTGGACGTGAAAGGTATTGTATCATGCGTGAGCTCTATTTTCCAATATTTTTTAATTCACTTTCTCAATAAGTTATGGTAATCATACGGTTTCAACTAACCACTATAAACTTAAGTAGATAATTTAAAACAGAGAAAGATTTCCTGTTCAAAACAAAAACGGAGATCAAAGGCATAATACCGTACTTTTGAAAGATGTGTTGCACGATCAAAAGCGAACAAATTAAACCATGCCACATCTTTTGGTGGCATCAAGACATAAACACTTTGATGTCCTACCTGGGACAATACGTGATGATACTGTCACAGTACACGGCAGTGGTTCCACTCCACAACAGGATTCTGGGACATCAATAACAATAGACGTAGCTTCATAAGTCATTCCATCACTACCAAGTAACCCAGGCACATTATCAAGTATAAGAAGCTGAACAGCCCTGATGGTCCCAACACACGATGAAATAGTGCTGTCTAAGTCGTCAGTTCTGTTGTCTCCTTCGGCCACGACGACTGTGCTTATTATAACGTTAACTACATCCGGGTTCGTGAATGCAATCTGTTCAAAACTAAACGTGATATTACTGCAGGTTGGGATAAGAGTTTTTGCCTCTTCTAGGAGAGGCTCAAAGGTGGATCTGACGTATTCCTCGGATAAAACATCTGTTCCTTGAGCGGTGGCGTATCCCAATTCAGCACGGACAGTGTAGCATCTTTTCACAACGGCGAAGAATTCGTACAAACCATCAACTGTTTAATTAATTGGAATAATTAATAAAAAAAATTAATGGGAATAATTAGCGGTCATGCGCATTACAAGCCCACAAGGCTGGAGCTGGTTTCAACAGCATGAAGCACCTGGTGTATTACTGCCCCCCCCCCCCCCCTGGGTGGGATGCTAGTCCAACTCAGGGTTACCCCCAGCATTATATTGCCGGTATCCATTTGCACACATGGGTGGTAGTGAGACGGTGTGGAGTGAGGCCCCGTTAGGGGTTTTAGGGATACGGGATATTTGCGAAAAAAATTATAGGGATACGGGATATTTCGGGGAAAAATTATAGGGATAAGGGATATTTAGAAAAGAGATAGTGGGATATCGAATGTCAAGTTTTCTTTTTTTGACAGAATAAAACAGGTTAATTTATCAATATGAAAGACGCGAAAAGTAAAAAAAAGTACTTGAAAATGCGAAGTAACGAATTTTCCTAAGAAAAAACATTGTAATCATCCTTCCAACCTATTTGCACTCGATTTCTATTTCAAAGTATGAAACCGCACCGGAAAATGTGTCTTGCATTATTTGGTAATCGGACTTATCACATGCAGTGACGTCATCAGTATTAACTTGAATTATAGGGATACAAACTACAGGAATTAATGGGATACGGGATATTCAGACCCCCCCTAATGGGGCCTCTGGAGTTAAATTTCTTATCTAAGGAAACAACACAGTGCTACCGTATCAGGGCTCGAACTCTGGACCACCTACTCGGAAGTCCGACACGCTAACCATTACACTACCGTGTCTCCATGGTAACATATAATTAGTTAAGTTATGTGCACTCAAACTGTATGTAGTTGGGTATGCTGCTTTTAGATCAAGCTTACTAGCACATCAATGACGGGAATTATTGCGTGATAAGATTCCTGATTCAATTAAGATAGTGTCGGTGTTGACGTATGACAGCCTTGATGGCTCACCATGAAGAAAGATGATCTTACCTGTCAATCATAGTATCGCATATCAAAAAGAGTTTTGTTTTAGTGCACGTGAGGTGCGAGGAGAGCGATTACGTAGTTGTTATGTAGTGAGTTTGTGAGAGCAATATTCGGCGAAATAAACTGGAAATTACATCAGTATCGGAATATTGCGGTGGATTACTGGCCCATTTCCGAAATCAACTGTGTAGCATCCTCCAACAAATTTTCGCAATTCATTACCTGAAATAAATGGAGCTCGAGTTTGTAGACTGGCTTCCGTGACTTTCGTGAAAAGGAAAAAAAAAAAGAGAAAAAGCAAAAAATTAAAAAAAATACATAAACATGGTGAGAATTTTTATTGGAAGACTAATATCTTAGCAAGGAACTAGCAAAAAATCCAGAGTATTTAGATAATATTTTAAAAGACAAAACGGCTGGCCCTTGTAATGTGCTCAATCAATCAATTAACGACCTTACTTAGATGTGTCAGAACTTTCTATCCTTGCTAGATAATTACTAATTACAGCTTACTAATTATTGGTTATTATTTCTTCTAATTGGTTGTGCTAAAGTAATTAAATTGACTCTTACACAATCTCGTTCCTAGAGCGCGCGTCCTTTTGACCAGCGATCGGGAACGCGGGCTCTTGGAACGAGATTGATTCTTGGGTTTTTGTAATAACTGATTACCTGTAAAAGATGGAGTGATTAGAGAACGCGTCAGACGAGAGCTCATAAATGCTATAAAGAACAGGAAATCTAATTAATAAAAGTAAATTAATATTTACGCCACCAGGATACAGAAACAACAAAAAATAAATGGCATTCAAAACAGGAGATGACAGACGCTGCCAAAGGTGCTTTTTAAGGAATATGCTTGTTAACATGTGTCTGGATGTGTTTCATTTATGTTACATGTGTGTATGTTGCATTTGTGCTCATATGTCTGTGTGTTATATCTGTGTTATATATGTGCTTTTGTGTTACGTGCGTGAAAGATCACACTTAAAGGCAGAATGAAAATGACTCATGTATTCTACGTTAAAATTTAATGAACACGAAAGCTTGTCATAATTGGTAGCTGTTCTATTTCAGTGGATTACCTGCAGCAGTGTTCCCAACAATAAATGAAGACACGATCAAAGTACACGGCAGTGGATCCACTCCACAACAGGATTCTGGGTTACCAAAGACGAACAGATTTGCAGAGTAAGTTTGTCCATCTTTACCAAGCAAAGGTGGCGCGAATGAAAGTAACGACGACTCTGCGCCTTTGATGGTTGTGGTGCACGAGGAAAGGGTAGGATCAATGCTAGCATCTGCAATACTGTTGTCAGCGGTTGCTACAATAACTGCATTGATCCGCACCTCTGGTTCATCAGGCTCCGTATATGAAATCTGCTCCAAGCTGAGGGTGACACTGCTGCAAATTGAGACAAGAAATTTCGCCTGTTGAAGCAGCGGTTCAAACGTGGATCTTACATATTCTTCGGAGACTGCATCTGTCCCGCTGGCAGTGCTGTATCCTAACTCAACACTCATTGTGTAGCACCTTCTGACGTCAGTGAACACTTGCCACGAGCCACCACCCCCTGGAAAAAAAATGGAAATTAGCTTGTGTATCCGTGCGCACATGTCCTATTTCCTTCGTAATCACAACTATAACAAAATTCTCAAATATGATTGGCTATTAAGTGCCCTGATCTCAGCCTTAATAGGACAGTTCAATAGGACAGTACGCGTCATGCCATTACGCGCGCGCTTAAATGGCTTTCTTTTTCACTGCTAGCAAAGAAATCTTGGAATTTCTTGTGTTTTGATTTTTTTATGAAAAAGAGCTTTATATGTCACAAATTTTGTTAGAGTTATGATTAATTGGTAACGGAACTACGTGTCGTCCAAATGCGGTCTGTAATCATATTCGTGATTAAACAAATCGGACTCCCACTACGCGGTAGTCCGATTTTGTTAATCACTCGCAGGATAACAGCTGAATTGGACTCCGCTCAGTCCTGTTACCATTACGTGCACACAGAGAAGAAACTGCTGTGAAATTACGCTCCAATATAAAAGCCTTAGTTATAACTTCAGCTCCCTAGTTACCATAGTCAATAATTAACACTTATTCGCCGAAGGCGAAGTGATTATCGGTATCGAAGCGATTATATTCACCGAGACGAAGTCGTGTTGAATATTCACCGATAATCACTGAGCCTGAGGCGAATAATTGTTTTAGTATAAATACACAGGTGATTATTTTAAAAAAAGAAAAGAAAAAGCATTGTACAACACCAAAAAATCTATTTTATCAAAAAGCGCTGAAAAGACTGGCAGCCATTTTGCTTGTAGAGGTGATTATCGGCTGATAATCAGAGATAGCGAACCAATCAGAGCGCGTGATTTTGTATAATTATTAACAGAGCCGCTCTGGTCGGTGAAATGCTGTCGAGGCTTCTTGAGTTTTTGGAGAAAAGCTCTTGCCTTGCTTCGTTGACGCTAGTGCGGCTGTTTGTTCTGTCATTGAGGAGAATCATAAACCTCTCGATTACTTCCATGTATTTCTCACTGATGTCTTCGGGTGACGCTCGCTAATTACTAATACTAATATATTAAATACTAATACTAATATACTAACTACAAATACTAATATATTAAATACTAGTACTAATATACTAACTACTAATATTACTATACTAATTATTAATACTAATATACTAAATACTAATACTAATATACTAACTACTAATACTATTATACCACAATATCACAATCAGTTATTGTACAAAATAAAATCTCGGTTAAAAGGATATTTTAAAATACAATAAAAATGGATTGAAAATATATAAAGCAAGCAAAAATCGGACAGGACCAAATAATAATAATAATTCTATTATAAGCCGAGAAATTCCGGAGATTTGATTGGATGATAGTATCACTATTTCCGCGTAATAGTGGTATAACAGCAAAATTGGATGGTATAATAACGTTACCATGACAACACTGAACACGATTACAAGTTACTTTTGTTTTCAACTGAAAATGGCGGAGATTCCTGGAAATTTTCGGTGAGGAAATACAAAACCTGGCCGAAAAAGCAGTAAATGAAAATAAAGTTAAAACTTAAAGTCGAAACTAATTAAGACGCGGATGAATATTCGTAAGTCGTGGACAGAAAGCAACGACCTCAACTCAACGACGACATTGTCAGATACAAAGCGAAAATTTCTCGGCTTCTCTTATAAAAAAATAATAGCATGACCTGTACGTGGTATTTGACAATAATACCGGCTCGTAATATTTCAAAATTCTCCAAATACCACTCGCCGCTTCGCCTATCTGCGGGTCAATATAAATTTAATTCTTATCGTGTAAATATAAATAACATAATGGTGGATATGGAAATACTTGCCCGGAACATTGGCTGTTGCTTGACTCAAAACAAAGGACACTGTTGACAGCCCTAAGAAAAACAAGACAGAGGAAACGTTAAATTTTACACTTCCTTGATTACCTGTGTGTTCAACGTGACTTTAGGCTTTGGGGCATAAACAAAATAATTTGACACCTAAAAACCTCGGAGCTTGAGTTTGTAGGCTGAAACTTGTAACTTTCAAACAGAAAGAAATGAAGAAAACATCAGCATGATATGAATGTGTATAAGAGGAACTTATAACACGTAAAAGACTGCTACGTAGTAGGATCTAGGAATCCCAGGAACAGAGAAATGCAACGACGTTAGCCCCAATATTTTATTATTCAAATATATAATTTATTTATTAAACGCGGTGACGTGACGTCTATTCTAGGGAAACACTTTGTGGTTTGGGCTATCTTGACATGTCTTCTTTCATGGCAAAAGGTTTGCAATTTCGTATTACCTGTAAAAGATGGAGTGATCAGCGTGGGTGTAAAAGGTGTACTCGAACTTGCTGCAAAGAACAACATACATTCATCAGAGGCAAGTTGTACTGGTGAATACATAAACAATAAACTGTTTGTTGTCGATATGGCACAAAGTTATAAAAAAGTATCCTGTTTATACTGGAATGAGCGAGTGTATATTTGGAAAACGGGAAAAACAACGACGATCCCACCTCCACACTGTATATACCGCCGACCGGTTAGCTCAGTTGGTAGAGCACCGGACTACCGTGCGGGAGGTCGCGGGTTCAAAACCCCGGCCGGACCAACACTCATGGTCTTAAAATAATTGAGTAGAAAGTGCCGCCTTTGTAATGGCATCTGCAAATGGTTAGACTTTCTAGTCTTCTCGGATAAGGACGATAAACCGTAGGCCCCGTCTCACAACTCTATCTGTAATGTGGAACGTAAAAGAATCCATGGCACTGTTCGAAAAGAGTAGGGCGTGTTCCCGATGTCATGGTCTATTGGTCTGATTGTAATGCGCATATGATTATTAATATAGAATATGCGCAATATAAATGGAGTATAATATTATTATTATTATTATTATTATTATTATTATTATTATGATACGAAAAATAGTCTGGCAGGTTTCTTTGGCTTCCTTTGGTAAACAAAAGCGTGAAATGACCAACTCGTGAGCGTTACATGTGATTGAAAACCGCAATTGAAAAAGCAAGCTGTTTTCGTCACTGATCCTGGGCCTATAGTCGTTGAGTTGTTTGTTTATGAATACAGCACCTGTTGCAGTGTTCACAGGACCAATAAATGAAGACACCGTCACAGTACAAGGTAGTGGATCCACTCCACAGCAGGATTCTGGGACACCAAAGGTGACAGCGTCGGCTGAATGCATCATTCCATCTTTTCCAAGGAGACTGGGAAGAAAAGGAAGCAATGTAGATTCCCCACCACTGATTATCACGGTGCATGAGGAAAGGGTCGAGTCAAGGTCAGCATCTGCAATACTGTTGTCTGCGGTTGCTACAATAACTCCACTGATCCTGACAGCTGGCTCATTAGGTTCCGTAAATGAAATCTGCTCCAGGGAAACGATTGCGTTGTTGCATTGTGGAATAAGGTTTTTTGCTTGCTGGAGCAATGGATCATACGTGGTTTTGACGTAGTTTTCAGAGAGTGCATCTGTTCCAGTGGGAGTGGTGTATGATATTTCTATACTGAGTGTGTAACACCTTCTGATCACGGTGAATACTTGCCGTAGGTCAGCAGCTGTAACAGTGAACACAGAAATTTTAGTCATGAACAAATTTAATCATGATGGGCAGTACCGCAACTGATTGGTCACTGACCATCAAATGCTATTTTTTCTGCCGCGTGCTTCATTCAACTGTCTCATCCCATCACCTTGTAATGTTTCGGCCAAGCTGGTTCCTTCTCGAATAAGAATCAAATTGTTAATTGGTAGTCTTAAATAACAATCTTTAGAATGGTACTGCTTTACCTTTTCTCAATACAGCTTAGGACTGGAGATAGTGGAGAACCTGTACAAATCCCGCATCTGCCACAACGCTCAAGAAGAACGCTTTGGTTACGATTTAATGACACTAAATTTTGCCTCCAAAATTATAACCCAATCATAAACGAAGTCAATTACAATCTATCTATCACTTATGAATCTCTTCGTTAACTCTATTGACCCTTGAAATGTTTCTACTCGCCTGTAATGTGTGTGGTCGATAATATTGATCCTGACACAGAAGTAGTACTAGGAAACCCTAAAAGGAATTGCAAGAGGTTAATCTGTTCATGAATATATATCAATTAATTTGCTTAATTATTTAGATATATATGTTGTGGCTCAAAATTTTCCCTGGTTTATATTTTATTTTCCTTTGTTTTTTGGTATGATTATGTATGACAATGAGTTTGAAAGAAATTAAAATAAAATATAAACCAGGGATAAAATTGATCCACAACATATACAATATTTCTAATCTTACTAAAGGGCCATTCGCATATGAATGATTACCATGTTTAACAAAAATATCAAATTTATCTATTTAACGCGGTGTCTTGACGTCTATTTTAATGCTGTACTTTGGGTTATCTTGACTTGTTTACTTTTAAGACGATAAGTTTGCAATTGCTAATTACCTGTTACAGATGGAGTCATCAGAGTGGGTGTAAAAGGTGTACTCGAACTTGCTGCAGAGAACAACACACATTAATAAACAAGTTATAAAAAGGTTTTTTGTTTATTCTGGATAGAGCGAGTGTGCATTTGAGACACGGAAACAACAACGACGTTCCCAACACCACACTGTATGTACGAAGAATAGTCTGGCAGGTTCTTTTAGCAGTTCTTTTGGTAAACAACGGGAAATGAACAACTCGTAAAAAATACAGCTCCATAATATAAGACGGTTAAATGTGATTTGAAAACGCAATTGAAATGCGAATAGAAATGAATTTGAGAGACAAAATTAATTAAGCCATTTGCCAAAGACAAAATAACAGCCAAACAGTTTTCGTCACTGGTGTTGACCTCATAGTCGTTGAGTTGTTTGTTTATGAATACAGCACCTGTTGCAGTGTTCACAGGACCAATAAACGAGGACACCGTCACAGTACAAGGCAGTGGATCCACTCCACAGCAGGATTCTGGGACACCAAAGGTGACAGCGTCGGCTGAATGCATCATTCCATCTTTTCCAAGGAGACTGGGAAGAATAGGAAGCAAGGTAGATTCTCCACCACTGATTATCAGGGTGCACGAGGAAAGGATCGAGTCAAGGTCAGCATCTGCAATACTGTTGTCTGCGGTTGCTACAATAACTCCACTGATCCTGACAGCTGGCTCATTAGGTTCCGTAAATGAAATCTGCTCCAGGGAAACGATTGCGTTGTTGCATTGTGGAATAAGGTTTTTTGCTTGCTGGAGCAATGGTTCATACGTAGTTCTGACGTAGTTTTCAGAGAGTGCATCTGTTCCAGTGGGAGTGGTGTATGATATTTGTATACTGAGTGTGTAACACCTTCTGATCACGGTGAACACTTGCCGTGGGTCAGCAGCTGTAACAGTAAACACAGAAACTTATGTCATGAAAACGATGGGCAACACTGCAACTGATTGGTGGCCCACCCTCAGTAGAGGGCTTTTTTTTCTGCCGCTTGCCTACGTCCAGTTGTCCCATCCCATTACTGTTGTAATGTTTCGGCCAAGCTGGTTCCTCCTGGAATGAGACTCAGATTGTTAATTACTAGTCCCGAAAAACAATCTTTGATATTGTACGGCTGTACCTTTTCTCAGTACTACTGATGACCGGAGATAGTGGAGAATCGGTGCAAATGCCGCATCTGCCACCAGGCTCAAGAAAAAATACTTTGGTTACGATTTAATGACACCAAATTTTGACTCCAAAATTATAAACCAATCATAAACGAAATCAAACCCTGTATTACTCACGAATTTCTTCGTTAACTCTATTGACCCTTGAAATGTTTCTACTCGCCTGTAATGTGTGTGGTGGATAATACTGATCCTGACACAGAAGCAGTACTTGGAAACCCTAAAAGGAATTGCGAGAGGTTATATAAATCTCTTCGTGAATATCTATCACTTATTTTGTTTAGTTATGTAGATATATGCAATATTTTTTACTAAAAGGCAATTCGCATATGAATGATCACCGCGTTTGACAAATAAATCAAATTCTATCATTAAACGCGATGACTTGACATCTGTTCTGAAGGATGTACTTTCTAGTTTGGGTTATCTTGATTTGTTTTCTTTCGAGAAGTTTGCAATTGAAGAAATGGTAAATGTGCAGCGTGCAACCATCGAGTTATGGACGCACGCGAGAGGTTGCACGAAAGAAGTGTAAGAGATGCTCGAGGAGCAACGGAGAGCATCTCTAGCTTCTAGCCAATCATAGCGAGCGCCTTCTTAAAGCTACATGTATGTTATAATGCTAATTACCTGTTACAGATGGAGTGATCAGAATGGGTGTAAAAGGTATCCTCGAGCTTGCTGCAAAGAACAAAATAGGTTCATAAGCAAGTTGTACTGGTGAATACACAACCAATAAACTGTTTGTTCTCATTATAGAACACAGTTATGAAAAAGTATGCCTGTTTATTCTGGATTTAGAGAGTGCCGGTATATTTTTGAAATTAAGCAAAACGCGGACACGACAACTATGATCGTAACACCACACGGTATGTACGAAGAATAGTCTGGCATGCAGGTTTCTTTGGCTTCCTTTGGTAAACAACAACGGGAAATGAACTCGTGAAAAGTGCAATTCTATAAAACAGTTACAAGTGATTGAAAAACGCAATTGAAATGCGAATAAAAATGAATTTGAGATGCAAAGTGAATTACGCCTTTTGCCAAAGAAAAAAGAAAAAGCAAGCTGTTTTCGTCACTGGTCCTGGGCCTATAGTCGTTGATTTGTTTGTTTATGGATACAGCACCTGTTGCAGTGTTCACAGGACCAATAAACGAGGACACCGTCACAGTACAAGGCAGTGGATCCACTCCACAGCAGGATTCTGGGACACCAAAGGTGACTGCGTCGGCTGAATGCATCATTCCATCTTTTCCAAGGAGACTGGGAAGAATAGGAAGCAAGGTAGATTCCCCACCACTGATTATCACGGTGCATGAGGAAAGGGTCGAGTCAAGGTCAGCATCTGCAATACTGTTGTCTGCGGTTGCTACAATAACTCCACTGATCCTGACAGCTGGCTCATTAGGTTCCGTAAATGAAATCTGCTCCAGGGAAACGATTGCGTTGTTGCATTGTGGAATAAGGTTTTTTGCGTGCTGGAGCAATGGTTCATACGTAGTTTTAACGTAGTTTTCAGAGAGTGCATCTGTTCCAGTGGGAGTGGTGTATGATATTTCTATACTGAGTGTGTAACACCTTCTGATCACGGTGAACACTTGCCGTAGGTCAGCAGCTGTAACAGTGAACACAGACACTTATGTCATGAACAAATTTAATCATAATGGGCAACACTGCAACTGATTGGTGATCGTCCATCAAATGCTTTTTTTCTGTCGCGTGCTTTATCGAGCCCATCACCACGGATTGTGAAATGGTGGTCTCCAATAGCAATCGTTGGAACTGAACCACTGTATCTTTTTTCAGTACTGCGGAAGACCGGAGATACAAGAGAACCCATGTAAATGCCGTATTTGCCACGAGGCACTAACAGTGAAAAAGAAAGCTTTTGCTACGATTTTTTGACACCAAATTTTGCCCGCAAAATTACAAAAACCATTGAAAGTAAACTACAACTCCTCTATTACTGATGAATCTCTTCGTTAACTCTATTAACACTTGAAATGTTTCTACTCGCCTGTAATGTGTGTGGTCGATAATATTGATCCTGACACAGAAGTAGTACTAGGAAACCCTAAAAGGAATTGCAAGAGGTTAATCTGTTCATGAATATATATGACTAGTATTATATGTGTAAATATTTTTATATGCACAATGAAGAAAGTAATGGTTAACTAGCAGCTTCCAACCATCGAGTTATGGACGCACGCGGGAGGTTGCTAAGCACGAAAGAAGCGTAAGAGATGCTAGAGGCACAGCCCAGAGCGTCTCTAGCTTCTTAAGTGCGTCCATAACTCGATGGTTGCACGCTGCACGTTTACCATTTCTTTTATAACATAACACTTCATAACTTCGCAATCTGACGTCAGCATGCAACCGAAGGGCAAATTGATCGCGCATATTAGCCAATCATAGCGCACGCTTTCCTAGAGCTATGTTATAACACTTTTCATTAAAAGGCCATTTGCATATGGTGCCTCATTTGTTATCAACCGATCTTCGACCCAGTTGATGCTACGTCATATATTTAAGAAATCATATTAAACAATTTTTCCTCATAAATTACCTGAGAAACTAAGGTTTGATGTTTGAGTGATTGAAAACTCTGAACAGAAAAAAAAAGAACATCATATCAGAGGAAAGGCATCATGATGCATTCTCGCGCGCTCATTGGTTCAGAAACAAAAGATATCTAACGATTTTAGTTTAAGGAATATATCAAGTCTATTAAAAAATACTATTAGGAAACTTGACTTATCAGGTTTGATATGATTGTTTAATTTTATATCTTGTATTATTAATTTGATAAGTTTAAATTTAATAATTTAATAAGTGTTAGTTCAATTTTATGTTACGTATAAATGATATCTAGTCATATGTAAATATATTTTAATCTTAAATTTCAATCTTGTATCATCTTATTATCATCTTATCATGTTATTTGTGGAAGGTATTTTCTCAATTTTAGTTCGTTTGTTCTTTATATTCAAAATAAACTTGACTTACTCTTGCTGTTGCTGTTAGGAATATATCAAATTTTGCTGTTGCTGATATTATTAAGATCTCGAATGGTACCTTAACTTTACTACTTCATGAGATAAGACTTCGAATAATACAGAGCAAATGACAGTTGTACCTGGACTGGTGGTAGAGCTTACTAGCACAGTAACCAGCACACTGCAAGGCGGGGAATTGTCTCCACAGCACGATTCCTCATTCATTACTTGCACATCGGTTGCCGAATATAGTGAATTATCCGAACCAGTCAATTGGGGTGCGAGAGTTTCAATGCTACTCTCAAGCGATTTCACGGTGCCAATACACTGTAAAAGCGTTGAATCAACTTGGCTGTCAGAAACACCGACATCAGCTGTAAATAGAATGTCTGCAAAGATCTGGACAGTGGGCTCTTCTGACGGTGGAGAATTAGATATGGATTTTAAACTAAGTGTGACTTCATTGCAGTTTGGTACTTGTCCTTGAACTGCAGTAATGAAGAACTCGTATTTTTGAAGCAACTGCTCTTGAGTTTCCGTGAAAAAACCTGGAATTGTGTAGAACGTTGTCGTGGGAACAGAGTAGCACCTCAGGATTACAAAGTTTCCCGAGCCTCCTCCCCCTGAAAAAAGAAAAATGTTCCAGTATCCAGGATATGTATGTTCATTGTTGGTGTGCGTAAAAAGTGCGCAAAACCCGCTGTACCGCAGTGGAAATCATGGAGTTTTAGCACTTCCGTAATCATATCAAAACTGACAGGAACATGTTATTTCTGATTGTTTGTTATGCAAACTATTCCTCTGTTTCTGATTGGCTAACGTGCCCTTACCAACAGTTGATAACCGGTAATGCGACGTCAATCGCTTTATAATTTTTCCGTTATTATAAATTAATTTGGCCGCAATTGCTACTAATCTCGCAAACTGATTGGCTAATCAGATTGCGAGAAAGTTATAGACAACGCTTGCTCTTTCTTAGTGTCACGATCTTGGTCACATTCTGAAAGAAACATTTTCTTTGACGTTGATATAGTGGTAAAAAACGGATCGAATGTGGTTTAGCGTTCTCTGTAATCTTATCGACAAAAATCATACTGGTCAAAATTTGTTGTGGACTCACTCGGCTGCGCATCGTAAGTGCACAATATTTTTACCACAGCGAATGACGCATACTCGTCGATAAGAATGCAGGTAACGCTAAACCACGTTCGATTCTTTAATTTGACCGCGATTTTTTCAGCACTTTTGAAAGGAAAACATCCCATTATTTCTGTGCTACTCTTGATGATCGTTTGTATTGTTTTCAGCGTTTTGTTCTTCTTAAAAGTAAGAAAATGGTTTGTCACCTCCTACACTTGCACTCGGCACTGCCATTGAAAACACTGTGCTTGAAGACACTAAATAGAGAAAAAATAAGATAAATATTATTTTCTTGGTCAACGAAATTTTGCGCAAAATAACTACTTGACATTACACAAAGGGCGTAACAAAGTAAAACACGTTTCCACACCTCAATTTTCGATCCCAGTCAAAGTACTCCTGGTTTTCTTATTCATGGTAACTCTATCAACTAACAAAGTCCTGTTACCATTAGTAGCATTGTGAGGACTTATAAGGGTGGCACCCTGCACAGTACAAAAGGGGAGGGGTGAGCATCACCGCAGTACGATATTTCCTCAATAGGCCTTTTGCAACAATTTGTCACGTGATTGATTTTCCCTTAGCAACGCCATACTGGAGGGCAAACAATGTAGCTTTTCCTTGGTAACGAACAAAGCGCGATTGACCGGAACTGTCATTAAGGTGCGATAAAAGCTTTTTTAATGTTTTCTTTGTTATGATGCCACAAATAAAACACTAAGACAATTTCGCTTAGGAATTTTTACATACAGATGAAGTAGTTTCGGACGGAATCGGCTTCTAAAAGTCGGGCTTCAGGCTCGTGAAGTTTTAGCACTTGCTCGCTTGAAGCGACAGTAATGGCGGCCGCTTACACAAATATTGATTTGATTAGTTCGAGGTGATCTTTATGTGATGCTGACATTTAAGCCTTGAGAATGAAAATATTGAATGATAGCTTGTTTTGAACTTCAGGATGAAAAGTGTTACATCATAGCTACGGCTGTTGGCGACGCTACTTCGAGTGAAGCTGAAGGTGAGTTTCTGAGTTGAGTCGTGACGTATGTTGTTGTTGTGTTTACGCACAGCATGCAGCAAGTAGGTAGCACATCCAAGTGTAGAATCTCCTTTTTTAAACTGAGTAACCTTAGAGCGAGCTCAAGTTAGTTTTTTTTATATTCACAGGCGTGGAGTCAAAAGATTTAACCAAGTTCCCAGATATTTCTTCCGCAGAAGTCGAAGGTTATGCTCAGAAGGCGTCGGGCTGCGAACATACTCGAAAAGCTTACAAGTTTTTCGCTGAACCCGGCTACCTTCACGATAAAAAAGGTACATGCAATCTTGGACATCTCAACTTTTAAGTGAGGAAATGCATACAAAGGTGTTTTGGACATTTCTAGATAAAAAGGACCTAACGTTTACAACAATAAAAAAAGTATAATAGACTTACATGATGTACAAGATTCGTGAAATTGATAAATAAAATTTGTCCAGAAGTTAAGTCGATTATTGTTTTGTTTAGGTGATATTTTTAAAAGTTGCATAAAAATATTTTGATAACTTGTTGTTTTTCTTAGTTTGTTTATATTATCACAGTATACAATTAACCGGGTTCAGCGAAAAACTTGTAAGCTTTTCGAGTATGTTCGCAGCCCGACGCCTTCTGAGCATAACCTTCGACTTCTGCGAAAGAAATATCTGGGAACTTGGTTAAATCTTTTGACTCCACGCCTGTGGACATAAAAAAAAACTAACTTGAGCTCGCTCTAAGGTTACTCAGTTTAAAAAAGGAGATTCTACACTTGGATGTGCTACTACTTGCTGCATGGTGTGCGTAAACACAACAACAACATGCGACTCAACTCAGAAACTCACCTTCAGCTTCACTCGAAGTAGCGTCGCCAACAGCCGTAGCTATGATGTAACACTTTTCATCCTGAAGTTCAAAACAAGCTATCATTCAATATTTTCATTCTCAAGGCTTAAATATCAGCATCACATAAAGATCACCTCGAACTAATCAAATCAATATTTGTGTAAGCGGCCGCCATTACTGTCGCTTCAAGCGAGCAAGTGCTAAAACTTCACGAGCCTGAAGCCCGACTTTTAGAAGCCGATTCCGTCCGAAACTACTTCATCTGTATGTAAAAATTCCTAAGCGATATTGTCTTTAGTGTTTTTTTGTGGCATCATAACAAAGAAAACATTTAAAAAGCTTTTATCTCACCTTAATGACAGTTCTGGTCACTCGCGCTTTGTTCGTTACCAAGGAAAAGCTACATTGTTTGCCCTCCAGTATGGCGTTGCTAAGGGAAAATCGGTCACGTGACAAATTGTTGCAAAAGGCCTATAACAGTCCTATACACCTGCACCTGGCTGTGTCAGTAAGGAGGGTGGTTTTGTATTTATTAACTCAAATAAGAGTTGACCATCACCTTGAGTGCTAACAGTTGGAATAACAGAGGAGATCTGCACAGTACAGGGGGGTGCATCATCCCCACAGCAGGACCTCGGAGCTAACAGATCAATGGAGTCGGCCTGGTGAGAAGCGCCGTTTCCATCAGTCAGAGAAGGTGCAAATAGGATGAGAGCACCTATGGAAGCATCCACTGCTGAGATGCACGTCAGAAGGGTTGTGTCAACCAGTTGATCAGGCACACTGCTGTCTGCCGTGAAAGTAATCTCTACCAAAATTTCCACATTTGGGTCTTCTAGTAATGGCGATATTTGTCCCATAGTGAGAGACACATCCACACATTGCGGTGGAAGTTGCCCAGATACCGTTTGAAGAAATATGCCATATTTCTGTTCTAGTTGAACTTGTGTGTCGATGTATCCGCCAGAGATAGTGTAGGCAAATGTGGCATTGGCCAGGTAACATTTCTTGACTACGAAATTGACTTGGTTTGGTGCATATGAAGAACTCATTCTTGGTGTTATTTGTATTAAACTGGCAGTAGAAGAACCTGGAAAAGTTAAGAACAGTGAAATAAATAACTTTTTTTTAGATATGCACTTCGTTTAACAGAGATTGGGTTGTAATTCACAATCTTTTTTGCCCGGAAATTGAATTCATTGTACGACAGAGTTGTACAATTTGTGCCATTTAGTTTTTTTCAAATTTATGTTCTCTTCTTGTTTTAGCTTTTTTTAAATATTATTATTTTTTATTTTATTTTTTTTCACTCACCTTGGGTGCTGCTAGGAGCCATTACTGAGGAAGTAACTTGCACGGTACAAGGAGGTGAGTCATCACCACAGCACGACTCCGCAGGCAACAAGAGATCAATAAAGATGGCCTGGTGAGAAGTGCCGTTCTGGTCTGTCAGAGCAGGGGCCAGGAAAGTAAGACTGCTTATTAACCCATCTACTGCATTAATACACATTGAAATGTTTGTGTCAACCAGTTGATCAGCCACACTGCTGTCTGCCGTGAAAACTGTTTCTGCTAAGATTTCCACACTAGAGTTTTCTTGCGGCGCTATTTGTCCCAGAGTTAGAGACACCTGGTCACAGCCTGATGGGATTTGTGATGCCACTGTTTGGAGGAAAAGTTCATATTTCTGTTGCAGCACTGCGTCACTTTCAGTGAATCCATCAGGAATGTCGTAGGAAGTTTGGCTGGTGGCCGTGTAGCATCTGTACACCACAGAACTCACTTGATTAGTTTCCCCTGAAAATCGAATTGCAAATAAATTCACAGTTGGTAAAAGCTTACATGGTGACGTCACTGTTTTGTTACTTCAGACAAGACACTTAACTCCACACTGTCTCTCTCCACCCAGGTGTACAAGTGGGTACCGGTGATATAATGCTGGGGGTAACCCTACGTTGAACTAGCATTCTATCTAGAGGGAGGAGCAATACCCCCAGTTTCTTCATGCTTCTGAAACCGGGACAAAAATACATACATCTTTCAGCTCATTTACTGCCATCAGCACTGTCGTAAAAGAGTCTATTTTTAGATTCTGATTTCTCGCGAAAATGGCTCGTGGCTTTTTTTGGCTAGTGCTGTCTCCTCTTCTTTGTTCTACCAAGAGATCGTGGAGTGACGCAGCAAGCTCTCACTCTCATTGGTTGGGCTCAGGAGCTTTTGTTCTCTTCCTACAAAAAGGAAATCTAAAAAGAGACTCTTTTAGGACTCTGCTGATGACCAGACCCGGTATGGGAGAATCACGGTCCTGGTAATGGGGTCGTGATTTAACGTATGTACTATGATCCCTTTCAAACCAGGACGGTTAATCTTTGCATCATCCTCCTACAATTTCCATTTTTGACAGATTAGTTTCATTTAGTTTGTCACGGTCTAAGACCTTAAGAATACTACTTCTCACGTTAATATCATACTCACCGAGATATGTTCATTATATATTGCAAATACTCAGAAACAAGTCAGTTCATGGGACAATAATCCTGCCTACTGCTAGGATTTGAATGTCATTATAAAAAGGGCTCTAAAACAATGGGGGAGGTTCTGTATGTTGAGCTTGATAATAAATGATGAAATGAACAGCAGGTGACGCGGAAACTCGGGACAAAATTGACCGCACGTTGGCCATTTTACTGAAAGTAAAAAAAAAAAATGCTTTACATTTTCTGTTGATCCTTCACCGAGTAATTATCGCCATATAGCTTACCTTTAACAAAGAGTAGTGCTATTGTTACAAAAGCTGCAACAATCATACTCTGATGTTTTCCTCAGCATAAACAGAAAATCTGGCTGAGCAAAAAGGAAAGAAACTGATTTTAGTGCACAGTTGCGACGACTTACCCGGGGGGGGGTACTCCCATATATGGGCTATATAGGTATGTGCCGCGGGATAGTGTATGGTTTTTGAGGTTCTCAATCCTTAAATAGGGTATAATTTTTGCCCATGTTGGCATAGTGTTCCCAGTGTGATCCTTAGATAGGGTGCCTAAATTGTATCAGCTAACATAGCGGTGCATAAATACCCAGTTAAGTGGAAAACAAATGATCAAATGAAGTATTAACGATTTTATAAAGATTGTTTTTTTCTTCGTTCAAGCTATTTTTAGTTTTTGTTTCTCCCTTGCATAGGGTGTCCTTTTTGGGTTTGGGCCTTAAATAGGGTATCAATTTTCGTTTGCTTCATCCTTAAATTGGGTCAGGGTTTAAGACCCTTCGCGGTACACACCTGTCCGAAATTTATGGGAGTACCCCCCCCCCCACCCCCGAGGACTTACCCTACTGTTGGGTTCTCTCTATGCTTTTACTTAAACGGCTAGGCTGTTTCGACTTGTTGTTTGGTGGTGAGAGAACGAGCTAACGCTAATAATTTGAGCTCTGAGTTTCTTGCTAACGAATAGCGCTACACTGGTTAGAGCCTCTCATCTTCCAGTTCAAAGAAGGCCAAACTAACAATGTTAAACTCTGCTGCAATCCCTAAACTAACTCCGCGTATAGGTTACCTCAGTTGGTCGAGCACTGGACAGGGTCACCCAAGGAGCAGATTGAGCCAAAAGCCTCCGAGAGACATTTCTAGGCTCCTTGTAATGTTTATTAAATAGATTTAGGCAAACCTAAAAGCGGAGCTCCTCACACAGTCCCTCCAAAAATTCTTGAAAACTTGTAGAAAAAACTCAGCTTTATGCTTATGTCCCTCCAAAAACGCTTGAAAACGTGTAGGAAGAAAATTTTTCCTCCAAAACCGCTATGAAGAATCCGTTTCTTCAGCAAAACATTGTAGACTGCTGTAGACTGCTGGCTGTAGGTTGTGTAGCCGCGGCAAGGCGCGAAAAGCGCGCGAAAGCAAAGCCTCGTTTCGGTTTAAGACCTTCTAAATATCCCGGATGACTATGGCCGCCATGTCTGGGCAACATCGTCGTCGTCGCTAGGCGCACGCGCCCGCGAGCCATGCCGCTAGCCACGATGACCATGAAAACTCAAACGCATGGTTTTCTCAATTTCTATCCTCGCACGGTAGTTATGGGGCTCCGCTCTGCGGCTCTTCGAGCCGCTGTGGAGCTCCGCTAAAAACTGTCTAAAGAGATGTTTTTATCACCTAGAATAGTCTTTTCGCATATCCTAGCTGAAAACTAAAATGTTCGCAGAAATTGCTAGCTGGACGGCACCTTCTAACAACTTCCCAACGAACCATTTGCTCATCCGAAATTGCTAGGTGGTCTTTCCAAGTGCCAAAAGTTGCAAAAAAATCCTTTCCGAAACGTAAGGGACTACTGTTCTCTTGTTGTGAATCCTTTAGGAGATTTTTTAGGTACTGAAAATCTGTTCAGACACACCGTTCGAAAATCCGAGGGCCTGTGTTCTCGATATTTGAGAATTCTAACTCACTCTCCTTTTTACCAAAAATAGTCGTGGGTGCCCTTAACTGGACTACCGCCGTGCGGGAGGTCGTGAGTTGAAACGTCGGTCGGACCAACACTCAGGGTCTTTAAATATTTGAGAAAGTGCTGCCTTTGTAATGACGCGTACGTCTGCAAATGGTTAGACTCTCCAAGTCTTCTCGGATTAGGACTATAAACCGTAGGCCCCGTCTCACAACTCTTCACAACTGATTCTGTGGGACGTAAAAGAACCCACACACTGTTCGAAAAGAGTAGTGGACGTAGTTCCCAGTGTTCTGGTCTATCTCTCATTTGATGGTTTTAAAAATTAATGCTCGGAGATATTACTGCATCACCTACTCTAAAATCCGAGGGTAAATAAAGTGATGATGTATGGAATTTTATATTCAAAGTTTGCTTGTCTTGGCTGGACTTCACATCAAGTCTCTGGTCTATTTGTGAAACATTAAGTTGTAACATGCATTCTAAATGGAACAATTTAAACGTATTGTCTTCTGCAAAATCGCACAGAAGCCATGCTCTTAACACAAATAGAAATTGTCTGTTTTCAAATTTTGCTCCGGTGATCGCGAACAAATTGACAATCAAGTTTTGTTCATGCAGTGGAACAAAACAAAAAAGAATTCAAATTATTCTCTAACTCCAAATTTCTTTTGTTATAGTTGAACTAAGTATAATTCGAGACTTTTCTGCTTTCATTATGATTACAAACATTGACGTCACTTTTCAAATGGAACGATTCAAACGTATTGTCTTCTGCAAAATCGCACGGAAGCCATGCTCTTAACACAAATAGAAATTGTCTGTTTTCAAATTTTGCTCCGGTGATCGCGAACAAATTGACAATCAAGTTTTGTTCATGCAGTGGAACAAAACAAAAAACAAAAAGAATTCAAATTATTCTCTAACTCCAAATTTCTTTTGTTATAGCTGAACTGAGTATAATTCGAGACTTTTCTGCGTTCATTATGATTACAAACATTGACGTCACTTTTCAAAACATTCTTTCTGCTTCATTCTGTTCTTTGATGGGTATAGACAAGAATTAGTGACGGTAAGGGAGTCTACCTTAAGACTTCAAATAAAACTTATTTTAGAACATTCCCAAAAAAAGAAAACTTTTACAATCTGCGTGAAAAATGAAACTTACTTTGGCTAACGTTTACTCGGTCGCTCTGTTAAGAGGTATGACCACGCTTTAGGAAGCAACGGGCCATTCTAAGTCACTTGCCCAAAGAATTTCTAGGTATTTTAATAGTGACTGCAGGGTTATAAATTTTACTTAAGTAAGCTTGGAAACAAGCTTGTCGATTAAACGTTTTGTAAACTTTGTCGCTCCATGCCTATTTATTGTTTCTCCAATTTTACAATATTTACACTAATTAATACAAGAACATGTTGTTTTTGTACAATTTATGACGTTATGTGCTGCTGTGAAGTTATGGGCCTTCATTGTTGAGTAGCTACGGTCAGTAGTGCTAATGAATTACTAATTGAACAATGTTGGTGATTCTGGCAATTCCCGAGCATAACTTGCGATGTTATTTAAGCTAGCAAATTCTAGTTGGTTAGGAGAAGAGATAGGTTTGGATATATTTTAACGTTTTTAGTCATTTTTATGTAGGCTTGAACCAAAAGTTAGACGAACTCTTGAGCCCAGCTGGGTACTGAGATAGAACTTGCTCTAATACATAACCCTACTTCTGTGTGTCAAACCTAGTACAGAAAAAAAGACAGACAAAACTACTAAACAGGAGATTATAATTACCCAAAGTACACCACACACAGCACACACAACCTCCTATATTTTTATTTATGGCAGACTGAGTTGCGGCCATCATTGAAAGAGGACATGAAGTCCTATTGGAAACAAAGGTGATCCACTATGTTTATACATTGAATAGTTGATGAAAACCCTACAAAAATAGGCCAGAACACTTTGCTTTTCACCAGCATTGTTCGATAACCAAGATCATTTTAAACGTTGTACATAAAAACCACCACTGACCTGGGCTATTGTTTTATAGCAGCGATGAGTGTCTCAAGTTCCAATGACGTTGAATTTAATCAGCGCTAACTAGCTTGATCCTTTGAGGTTCAGACTCAATTTTCTTGCAACGTCAAGAAGTTCCACAAAATTAGGAATTAAGACTCCTAAGAACAAATTAAAGTCAATATAGGAATAAATCATGAATTCACTACAGAGCCTGATACTACTTCACCCGGGGTTAAATTTATTGCAATGTGAACATTGAAACAATAGATCTAATACAGTCAGTTTGTTCATCACTTATGCAAATATAAATCGTCAGTTTTCTAGTTCAAAGTACTATTCTTAAATGTTTGGATCATCAGGCTGTCCTTTGAGGTGAAAGCATGCGCAGTTAGCAGTCATCTAAAGGAGCCAGCGAGAGCGAGCTGTTAAAGCACTGTTCTTGCCGCAATCCAGAGGAACCGAGTTCAAGCCGCGCCATCAACAGCGTTTGTAGATCAAAAGCCAACTGGTTCGCCTCCGGCCAGTTGCAAGGATTCAGTTTACCTTATTACGTTTCAAATCTCTCTTACTCATTTGCTCGCGCGGCACCTCTAGTCTTAGCGCTGTAATTAAGACTGATGGTAAATGTAATGATTTTCATATAGTTTCTTATCTATTTTAAGCGAACATAGAAAGTTTACGGCCACAAAACCTGACTTAACTTTACTTTAAATGGAGACCGTAAATTTTTCCATCTACTCCCGGCATGCTCAAACAAATCTCAGACTTACTCTGATTGGTGCGATTCTCGGGGATCTTTTAAACCTGAAATCTTCTCACCGGATACCTACTCAACCTAACAATTTGTCCTGTCTTCACTGTGTTATTAATTTTTTGCTAGCTATCATCCCGGGCGATTTGACTCTGATATTTATGTGTACTGATATAGCTACGCAACTTGAAAAAGCTATTGTTTCGAGTCAGTCAAGCACCAGCTACCAATTAAAACAATAACCTTTCAGGTAGAAAGTCGCTAAGAAGAAGTAAAAAAAGATTCGATCACATAGAAAGAAGCGACAAATGCAGTCAAACCAATGATTATTTTATTTGTTGACGAAATGATAAATCGACCTACCTACCTAGCTACCCACCCAACCCATTCTGCGTCGACTAATTGACAGACGGGGTGACTGACTATTGACTAATGAACTAACTATAGCAGCAGTTTTGACTAGTTACAATTACTCTAACCTACTGACTTACAAGGAAACTGACTTACTCAGTTGCTTAAGTGATTTATTGAGTGACTCACTGTAATGCATCAGTCAATTCCAGCAGTGCCCATCCCCCCCCGGGCTAACCCCCGGGCATTTTAAAAAAATGGGCAAATTCCCCGGGGTGGGGACAAAGAATGAGGGCAAATGCCCTGCCCCCAGGATCGTCGCCTTCCAACACCTCTGCAGTTTTTTTATTGATCAGTGAATAAAATGTTCAACTGTTTAGTATGTTAATGCAGTGGTAAGACTTCTAGGACAACAGTACGTGTTAGTTGATTCTAATTAGATTTATTCCTTTATATTTTGTTTTTAACATAAAATATTTTGTTGTATAAAAAGCATTTGTTTTGAATATTTCGACTAGAATAACGACAATCCCGTTAACAATGTTTACAATAAACCAAGTATCGTTGTTTTGGAAATCTCACAACTTTCATATTTCATTTCAATACTTCATTATAAACAGTTCGTTGAATCAATAACCAAAAAATTTTAACCTAGATTATTTTGTTCAGCAGTGTCAAAAGCACGTAACAAAGCTGGACTTAAACGGATACATCAAGTTTAAAGAAAACCGTTCGTTTAGGCGGGCGTTTTCACACTCCAGAGATTAGATAATACAATTAAGCTACCCTATCTAAGGACCACACCACGGACACAGAAACAAACGGGTCAAAAAAGATACCCTATTTAAGGACCGAGAACCTCAAAAACCGTACCCTAGTTCGCGGCACGTACCTATATAGCCCATATATGGGAGTACCCCCCCCCCCCCGGGGCCGTAGGATGGGTAGATTTTGTCACGTTTCACATTCCTTACTTGATCCTTGACTTCACTCTCCAAAAATACCGAAAGCTGTCTGTATTGCCGCTGACAGCATGGAAATACAAACATTTTCTGGCGTACGAAGCCCCGCGACAAAGCCTAGACACAATAACCATGGCTGTGAAACTGGAAAGCGAAAGGTGAGTCGATCGTTCATCAGCTGTTTTGTTCCTCTTACTATATTCTCAGGGAAACCTATTTCGTCCATTTAAGATGCAAACGAAGCGTTAACAGTGAATCAAGGCCCGGCCTCGACTGACATCGAAAACAATGTCATTACAATATGCTGTTCGAAATATGTCATGTCGAGATATCAAAGACAGTTCTACAAAAAATGATCAAGTGAGACGAGGTGAACAACAACATCTTATCAATATCCATGAACCTTAGTGCACATTTCATCGATGTTTTTGAAGAACTGCGCTCCTTGATGAAGTAATCGTAAAACTCATACTGAATTATTTATTACCTCAAAGTGTCAAAAACTTCGTCCGTTGAAAAATCTAGCAATGAATTGACAAATGACTAATGATTTTGTACTGATAGGTACAGTCTGCCTTCAGTGAGTTCACAGCTTGAATAGCGTACAAACTATTCACGTTTTCCAAACGCACATAAGAGGAGTAACGCTATGTAGGGGGGAGAGCGAGATATTTGTGTTTTTTTATTCTCAGTTTAAAGACAGAACACTTCTACTATTTGTGTGAACATTCAAAACCTATCAGAACGCAGCTTGGTGCTGGCGAAAGCCTATTTGACATTTAACTTCCGCTACAGTTTAATATTCCAATACACACTTCAAAAGGACATGAAACAGTGTTTTAAAATGGACATTTGCCAGGCAAATTATATTTTAATGCTGATTGGAAGAGTTTCCCGTATTTCCGAATCAACAGAAGCGGAAGTTGAAACGTGGAGCGACGAAACGGAAATACAACCAGCCATGCGGCAAATTAAATGTCATCTGAAGCTTGAAGACGTAGGCCGCTTTATACTCATTGCGTGACGGCTTAAAACGCGAGGCGGAAAAACTTTACTTTAGCAGCTTTAAGTGTTTTATTTTAGTGACTGCATGTACTTTTAAAAATTCCCCTTAGACTGCAGATTACCCGGCACACTCATTTACATACTGATGAATGACAATAGAGTCCATTGTAATATGCCTTGTTCTTCAAAAGAAACCGACACATGTAAATGATGGGCCGGGTATTCTGCAATCGCTCCAAAATTCCTGACAAATGAATCAGTAACCAGCAGTCTAAGGCGTGGTCCGCCTCATTCTGATCTCAGCTAACGTCTGACGCCCCTTGCCTTTGATGAAATTTCGTTTCGTGAACGAGAGAAGGCTTCTTATGTTGTCAACATAAAAAGGCCAGTGTGAGGGTATTTTCCGTAAGCAGTGTGGGCAAAACACTTCATTTTAAAAGTAAGCTATTTGATATTTCTTAGAAACACAAGACTCAAGAGAAGAAGTCACAATTAGCAGCTATGTTCGCCCTTTTATTCAGATTTTGGATGGTCAGCCTTTGTATCATTTTCCCCTTGGCAGGTTTGTGGCATTTTTCGTTTCCTTTTTTGTCCTAAAGTTATATTCTTCTGAAGAATTCAACTACCTACCAATTCAGTTCCAGATGAAAAACTCGTAGAATTTTGCGTTGAAAGCAATGGAAATGATAAAATTGTTACCACGAGATTGTAAAGATATTAAGGAAAATGGCAAATTATTCCTCTTCTGTGCCTTACCCGGTCATATCAGACTTGTTCCTGACCTGATCATGCTGTGTGATCTAAACATTTTACAGAGTAATAACTCTCTTTGACTTTACTGATTTTGACTTATAATGCTGGGAGTAACCCAGGAGGGAGTAACAAATTATACTCCAGGGTGATTCATGCTGAAGAAACCTATGTATGGGACACTTGTGGCTCTTGTGGGTCTCCTGTGGTGCCGTGAGTTGGGAAATAACAATTTAAAATGGAAAAATAGAAGATCATGCCAAGATAATTACGGGAGACACGGTAGTGTGGTGGTTAGCGTGTCGGCGTTCCGAGTAGGAGGTTCGTAGTTCGAGGCCTGGTGTTGTTTGTGTTGTTTCCTTAGAAAAAAAACTTGACTTCACACTGTCTCTCTCCACCCAGGTGTACAAATGGGTACCAGCGATGTAATGCTGGGGATAACCCTACGTTTGACGAGCATCCCATCCAGGGGGGGAGTAATAATAGAACTTGCCACTCCCTTCCATATAACCAGGGATTTGCTTCGACCTTGTGGGTCTCCTGTGGTTCGTATGCACCGATATATTTACCTACCTATCGTCGATGTTACGTAGATTAAACGTTGTTTTTTTTTTGCTAAACTATCGTGATCTCTTTCGTTTTTTAGCTTCAACCAGCACCACAGAAAAACGATGCTACACAGTGGACTTTACCATCTACTTGAGCACTCCCCCTGGAACAAACATCACCGTAACTGAGGCACGCTCCCAGCTGCAAGCTGCCGCCACCATAATGGAAATGGTAATGCCTTTTGACTCACGCTGCTGGTACGTGTCACTTTCACTGGGTCAAGTGGTCGTTAACTCTGGTTCACCAATTAGTACCATCGGAGCAACGTTCATATTCAACGCTGATCGCAAGGTGACATCAAGTCAGGTTAGTCTTGAAGGTCAAACTGCATGGTTTGATCCACAGATGCAACAGTATGAACCATACTATGTACTTATTAAACTAAGCGGGAGGGCCGAACGGAAAATGTTTGGCTCAAGGTCATGACGTACGGACCGAGCGCAGCGAAGTCCGCGCGTCATAAACGATTCATTAAGATTCAGTAACATTCAGTAACATTCTAAAGAATGGTCACTCTGCATGGTTTCATCCACAGATGAAAATGTTGGTACCACACTGTATTTTAAAACAAACAGTACCACAGTACAGTACTGTTCAGTAGCTTTACAAAGAATGGTCACACAGTATGGTTTGATCCACAGATTAAAAAGCTAGAACCACACTGTATAGTAAAACAAACAGTACCATAGTACAGTTACTGTTCAGTAGCTTTCTAAAGAATGGTCACACTGTGTGGTTTGATCCACAGATGAAAACGTTAGAACCACACTGTATAGTAAAACAAACAGTATCACAGTACAGTACTGTTCAGTAGCTTTACAAAGAATGGTCACACTGCATGGTTTTGTTCACAGATCAAAAAGCTTTTTAAGATGGAACATTCGAACCTTACCTGCTTGTAATACTGTTTTTGTGTTTACACAGGTGGCGTCTAAAGTGTCTGGCTGCATAGCTGCTGTGAAACGACACCAAGGATTATTAAGGCAAATGCTTAAAGTGAACTTAGGCGGAGTCTCGGTACCAATCAGCCGTTTCACCATCTCTGACAAGAAGTCTTGTTGTGGGCAAACGCCGCCTCCGTGCATTGTGACCAGCAACTTAAACTTGCCGATAAGCACATCATGTTAGTAGTATCTTATGGGCTTAAGGAATATTTACTTCCATTTCTAAGAACAATTGTTAATTTGGTACTTCATGTAGTCGTATTCTCAGTTTCAATGTTGATTCCTTCTTTTGCAGCTCCAATTTATCCATCCTCCCAGTCAGCGGTAACAGGTAAAAACCAAATAGAGGCCAGTATATTGTAAGAGCATCATGAACCGTCTGTTTCTCCTTAGGTTTCCTAAATTTCCTCAATTGAAGATCCCAAAAAATATCCCAACTTCCGATTGATAAAAGTCCCGAAAGAACTACGATAAAACAACCACACAAAATCTTTTTACAATGACGTAAGCGCCTCCCCTAAAACTCCCGCTGCCAATGTGTCAATCAATCTGCGTACAAAGTAACTTCCGGTGAATTAAATTTCCGGTTTGCTTTTCAAATAAAAATGAGGAGAAGAAAATAATCCTGAAAACCGTCTTTCATTCCATTTTAATCCTAAATAGCGGAGATAGAAAATGTTTACAACTTGAGGTAACTAACCATTTTCTCTTTGCTTCTTGCTGTGTTCAAGAGTACAATTTGCTTGACCATACTCAGTTCAGAACCTCCTTAAGCGTTGATCAAAAGTGATGATAACCCAACCAGTACAGCCCCTTATAATTACTCAAATACAAATCTCGGAAATTGCCCTCTATTGCTCCATAATTCCATAAACTTTAATTTGAGAGAAATCACTCACAAAAGTTTATTTTCTATTTTGTTTTTTTTTTCTTATTAATTTTTTTATCAAACTGTTTTAGGTGACGTGTGGTATGAAGTCAGGCGCTGCTCTAAAGTCAAGGTTTCGCTGTTCTACAACATCCCAGGAGGCGTTGCCCTCACTGAGTACGACGTTCGTCAAAAACTTGATCCCGCGATCGAGGCAGCGAAGCAGATGCTTCCATTACTCGGAAAGTGCAATGGAGTTTCTTTGAGTGTGGCAAAGATATTTGTACCACCACCTCGTGTAACGCCGGTGGAAATTGCGGCTACATTGGTCCTTACTGCCGATAATGGAGTGTCAGATGCTTCAGTTAATTCTAGACTAACTGGTTGCCTCTCCACGCTAAACTCTTTTCAGGGTCTTTTAACCAGTAATGCACCATCTATAAACGTTAAAGACAAAGCATATCCAGCAAGCAGCTCCAGTATTTCTTCTGCAGAGTCGTGCTGTGGCCCAAATCCGCCGCCATGTAAAGTGCACATCGGACCTGCGCGAACAGCAGGTACGACATAAGTCACGTGACGTGGTCAGACGGTAAAGAATGATTGATAGACAACTGAGAGACAACTAATACTCAGAATATGAACATAACTTAAATCATTTTTGTGAAATCAAATTTGACATCAAATACTTGGTCATGAGGAAGGGTTTGATCACGCATTAAACACTGAAATCTGAGCTAAAATTGTGAAAAGCAACTACGAAAGGACGAAATTCCAGGGCTTTACGTTTAATTCGTATTCTGATAAGAGAATGTTTAATTGTGATGCAAAGATATAACATTTTTTTACGAGTGGCAAAAACTATTCTTACTGCCATTATTATTGTTATTGTCATTGTTATTGTCATTGTCACTGTTATCGTTATTGCTATCGTTATTGTTATTCTTATTGTTAATGTCATTATTGTCACTGTTATAGTTATTGTTATAGTTGAAGTTTTTCTTGTTGTTGCTTTTGCCATTGTCATCGTTATCGTTATTATTGCTGTTGTCATTGTTACCATTATTCTTATTGGGACGACATTGAGTTGTCTTCATGCTATTAAAACTGGTGTTTTCTTTTCTTGTTTCTGTAAGGTCCCGAGCTGTTCACGAGTAAAAGTGTGCTCGATACCTCGAGCATCAGTAAGTGAAGTTTCCTAAAGTAGAATCTCCGTTTCTCTTCATTTTAGACTCTACACAATTAGTCTCCAATTTAAATGTCTCTCCCATTCTTAACATAGGATGTATGCAGACGACAGCACTTGAGTTTTGCTTCATAACTACATAATTTACGCACTTAGAGAGAGTCATAATAAGACAAAGCTAAGATTAATTTATGGCTAGCTGAAAATATACTCACTCTCAATAAATCGAATCATTATTTTTTATAGAGTCAACTACAACGAACGCAGTGCAAGCAACACGGTTAAGATCTTCTTCTACAGGTGTGTTTTTGTCGATGCCTCTGTGTCGTAACGACTCTGCTTTGCGGAGCTCCTTACGTTTGTCTCCATATGTATTTCTTACTGAGTTATCTACAATGAACATAGTGCAAGCAACACGGTTAAGAACTTGTTTTACAGGTGTCTTTAAACGTTGTATCTTTATCGGCGTCTTTGTGGCTTAATGGGGAACTTAAGCAAAACGCGACGACGACGTCGACTACAACGGCACCAAACAATAGCGTTCGTGAACGAAACAATGAAACTGCACGTGCAAAATACAGTCTGTTAGATTTCTTTGCCGTCCTATGCAAAACAACAACGTGAAATGATCATTTTTCTGGTTTTCTGAAAGACGCGAGTGCACAACGACAAAACTGAAAAATTTGTAATGAACTTTGAACGGGTTAAGTTGGAAAAATCGGCGGTTTTAAAAGTTATGGAAAGAAAATGAAACACGCCTGCCGTTATTGGTGCAGGAGAAAAACAAATCTATTTTTTCGAACGTGCCGTCTCGGCGTCGTCGTCGTTGTTGCTTAAGCTTCCTAATGACTCCGCTTTGCACATCTCCGTAAGTTTGTTTTTATTTGTATTTTTCAGAGTCACTGACTATGTCGAGCATTAGCAAAGCAACACAGTCAAGCTCTTCTTCCTTTGCAGGTTTCCTCTTCTCCTCATAATTTAATGACAGTCACTAAATTTGTATTTGAGCTTACAATTTTTACCTTTACCATAACCTTTAAAATGAGGAAAACCATGAACTTGTAGAAAAATCAAAGGTTTTTTTTGGAGAAGCAGTCAAAGCATACATCTACTATAACTGTAGTATAAGTATAAGTAGTATAAGTGCAGTACAGTGCAGTAGCTGTCATCTTGAATTATATTCCTTCAAAGTATTTTTTCTGCATTTTCTGTAATATTTCCCATAAATATTGATTTATATAACAAAACCATTGACTTGTTTGTTTTCTTAAAAAGTGCCAACAGCAGTGAATGTCGTGGGTGCAACTCACTCAGTTCTTGTGACTACAGGTTGGTGATATGCTTTCGTGCGCTCTCTTCCTAGCTTTGCCATATTCCCTATCAAGTACAGTCATGTACCATAAAAATGTTTATACTGTTCTGTGAAGCAAGACTACTTTGAGATAAAAAAACCAGAAAGAACTTTTGAAGTATGATTTTTGACTGAACGCTTCACTGGAGATAATTTCTATAAGTAACACAGAATGTGATAGGTTTAGTCTGGTTGTATGTAAATAGTAATAATAATAATAATAATAATTAGCACAGCCCCTTATAATTAATCAAATACAAATCTCGGAAATTGCCCTCTATGGCTCCATAATTCCATAAACTTTAATTTTAGAGAAATCACGCACAAAAGTTTATTTTCTATTTTGTTTTTTTCTTTCCTATTAATTTTTTTTATCAAACTGTTTTAGGTGACGTGTGGTATGAAGTCAGGCGCTGCTCTAAAGTCAAGGTTTCGCTGTTCTACAACATCCCAGGAGGCGTTGCCCTCACTGAGTACGACGTTCGTCAAAAACTTGATCCCGCGATCGAGGCAGCGAAGCAGATGCTTCCATTACTCGGAAACTGCAATGGAATTTCTTTGAGTGTGGCAAAGATATTTGTACCACCACCTCGTGTAACGCCGGTGGAAATTGCGGCCACATTGGTCCTTACTGCCGATAATGGAGTGCCAGATGCTTCAGTTAATTCTAGACTAACTGGTTGCCTCTCCACGCTAAACTCTTTTCAGGGTCTTTTAACCAGTAATGCACCATCTATAAACGTTAAAGAGAAAGCATATCCAGCAAGTAGCTCCAGTGTTTCTTCTGCAGAGTCGTGCTGTGGCCCCAAGCCGCCGCCATGTAAAGTGCACATCGGACCTGCGCAGACAGCAGGTACGACATAAGTCACGTGACGTGGTCAGACGGTAAAGAACGATTGATAGACAACTGAGAGACAACTAATACTCAGGAGAAGAAGATAACTTAACGCATTTTTATGAAATCAAATTTGACATCAAATACTTGGTCATGAGGAAGGGTTCGATCACGCATTGAGCACTAAAATCTGAGCTAAAATTGTGAAAAGCAACTAGCAAAGGACGAAATTCCAGGGCTTTACGTTTAATTTGTATTCTGATAAGAGAATGTTAAATTGTGATGCAAAGATATAACATTTTTTTACGAGTGGCAAAAACTATTCTTACTGCCATTATTATTGTTATTGTCATTGTTATTGTCATTGTCACTGTTATCGTTATTGCTATCGTTATTGTTATTCTTATTGTTAATGTCATTATTGTCACTGTTATAGTTATTGTTATAGTTGAAGTTTTTCTTGTTGTTGCTTTTGCCATTGTCATCGTTATCGTTATTATTGCTGTTGTCATTGTTACCATTATTGTTATTGTGACGACATTGAGTTGTCTTCATGCTATTAAAACTGGTGTTTTCTTTTCTTGTTTCTGTAAGGTCCCGAGCTGTTCACGAGTAAAAGTGTGCTCGATACCTCGAGCATCAGTAAGTGAAGTTTCCTAAAGTAGAATCTCCGTTTCTCTTCATTTTAGACTCTACACAATTAGTCTCCAATTTAAATGTCTCTCCCATTCTTAACATAGGATGTATGCAGACGACAGCACTTGAGTTTTGCTTCATAACTACATAATTTACGCACTTAGAGAGAGTCATAATAAGACAAAGCTAAGATTAATTTATGGCTAGCTGAAAATATACTCACTCTCAATAAATCGAATCATTATTTTTTATAGAGTCAACTACAACGAACGCAGTGCAAGCAACACGGTTAAGATCTTCTTCTACAGGTGTGTTTTTGTCGATGCCTCTGTGTCGTAACGACTCTGCTTTGCGGAGCTCCTTACGTTTGTCTCCATATGTATTTCTTACTGAGTTATCTACAATGAACATAGTGCAAGCAACACGGTTAAGAACTTGTTTTACAGGTGTCTTTAAACGTTGTATCTTTATCGGCGTCTTTGTGGCTTAATGGGGAACTTAAGCAAAACGCGACGACGACGTCGACTACAACGGCACCAAACAATAGCGTTCGTGAACGAAACAATGAAACTGCACGTGCAAAATACAGTCTGTTAGATTTCTTTGCCGTCCTATGCAAAACAACAACGTGAAATGATCATTTTTCTGGTTTTCTGAAAGACGCGAGTGCACAACGACAAAACTGAAAAATTTGTAATGAACTTTGAACGGGTTAAGTTAGAAAAATCGGCGGTTTTAAAAGTTATGGAAAGAAAATGAAACACGCCTGCCGTTATTGGTGCAGGAGAAAAACAAATCTATTTTTTCGAACGTGCCGTCTCGGCGTCGTCGTCGTTGTTGCTTAAGCTTCCTAATGACTCCGCTTTGCACATCTCCGTAAGTTTGTTTTTATTTGTATTTTTCAGAGTCACTGACTACGTCGAGCATTAGCAAAGCAACACAGTCAAGCTCTTCTTCCTTTGCAGGTTTCCTCTTCTCCTCATAATTTAATGACAGTCACTAAATTTGTATTTGAGCTTACAATTTTTACCTTTACCATAACCTTTAAAATGAGGAAAACCATGAACTTGTAGAAAAATCAAAGGTTTTTTTTGGAGAAGCAGTCAAAGCATACATCTACTATAACTGTAGTATAAGTATAAGTAGTATAAGTGCAGTACAGTGCAGTAGCTGTCATCTTGAATTATATTCCTTCAAAGTATTTTTTCTGCATTTTCTGTAATATTTCCCATAAATATTGATTTATATAACAAAACCATGGACTTGTTTGTTTTCTTAAAAAGTGCCAACAGCAGTGACTGTCGTGGGTGCAACTCACTCAGTTCTTGTGACTACAGGTTGGTGATATGTTTTCGTGTTCTCTCTTCTTAGCTTTGCCATATTCCCTATCAAGTACAGTCATGTACCATAAAAATGTTTATACTGTTCTGTGAAGCAAGACTACTTTGAGATCAAAACACCAGAAAGAACTTTTGAAGTATGATTTTTGACTGAACGCTTCACTGGAGATAATTTCTATAAGTAACACAGAATGTGATAGGTTTAGTCTGGTTGTATGTAAATAGTAATAATAATAATCAATAATAATAATAAAAATAATAATAATAATAATAATAATAATAATAACAAACACTAACATTAAAATCCTAGATATCATTAGTAAAAGACTATTCAGTCAAAACACCATTTACAAATTATCTCGATTAAAAAGAAGAGAACTCGGTTTCGGTCAGAAAAATTCAATTTATTTAAAAATGAGCGATAATAATTTCAGATGAATTTTGATGAACCCTCCTCGTAGCTCGCGAACCTCTCAAGCATAGTAATGCTGATCTCAGCAACGCGAAGGACACTCTAGCCCTGATACATGACATAGAAATCGCATAGCTTCCGCCCTTCTTTGTAGCAACTAACTCAGCAAGCCTACTACGACAATAATAATAATTAATAATGATAGTGATAAATAAGAATCAATAATAATATTAGTAGAAGAGGCTTTTGAAGTGAAATAAATTGTTTTTAATTGGAATTGTTTTTTGATTTTAAAATTGTACATATATATTTTTAGCTGCTTTATGAATAAAGTTTTTCTATAATTTAAAAAAAGGTAACAATAATAAATACTGCTTATTAACCGAGAGTGAGGTGATTACAGGGAAATCTCGGACCGAGACCTTGATGTATTGACCGGCCGAGGTCTGAGATTTCCTTATAATGACCGAACAGACGAGGTTAATAAGTTAGTTATTATGTGGCCTTTTTAGCATTAGAAAAAAGAAAAACGGAACGGTTTTTCAATATATGCTTGCGCGCGCAAGAGGTCATTCGAGGTCATGTTCACTGAACCGAAACACGTATAGTCTCCCTCGCAGCCGTTTTTTGGATGTCACGTGAACGTTGCGTGACATCCAAAAAACGGCTGCGAGGGAGACTAAAACACGCAAGACCATGCGATCGAGACCAGAAGTGACAGGAAAAACAGTTTCTTTGAAAATGAGACAACTTTTGTACCAATCAAAGGAAAAAAAAATTTTGAAACATTTTCGTAATGCCCGTCATTACAAGAAAATATTGCCCGCTCAGCAGCCAATCAGCGCGCGTACTATTGTAGCCATATAATAATTTATGATAATAATGATAATTATATATCACGCCCAACAATCAACCACGTTTTCTTCCTGTTTATACAGTGACTTCCCAAGTTACGACAGCCGTAAAAACACCCACTCCGCCACCCACGACACAAGGTGAAGTGTTAAGTGAATTCTTCATTTAATACTCAAATTTTCTTCAGTTTTCCCACATAGCAGTATGCTGAACAAAAATCAAGGTGGTAAACCGAGGCATTAGCGCTTTCATTGTTTTTGTACAAGTCAACGAGAATTCAAACTTTCTTTATTTTCAGATGCCTTTCAGGACTGCGAAACACGATACACCCGTGGATCTTCGGTTTGTGCGCTTTTCCCTGCGATCAGGCCCTGTTTTAACGCGTTTTCCGCGCTCAATCCCCGCGTTTATTTTCGTCGTTCAATTCGTGCGTTCGTTTGAATTACGACTAGCTTTCAGCACAAAAATAAAGTCAGAAAATTGCAAAGCTCATTCACATATATTTGACTTCGTTTATTCTCATTTGCAGCCATAACCACCAGTTCATTGCTCACTGCTACACCATTACCAGGTTTGCTTCTGTGCTTTGATTTATTACTCTAACTTTTTTTTATCTTGTTTCTCAAGCAGTAATTTAGCCATGCAGCCATTCAGGCAGTCGATAACTACCTGGCCAGAAAAACTGTTTTCCCTTTCGGCTTCAAATTTCTAGGGATCATAGTTAATCGCGCTATACATTTACTATATCCAGAGGTAATGTTTGTGTATCTTCACGAGAGGCTATAACACGTCTGCTAATACGGCGATTTTGTAAACAGAGAGAGACCATCTTTGTTGACAGTAACTATCTATTATAACTATTAAGGACGCACCAGATAAGTCTTAATGGAAAAAGTATTTTCTTATTGCACTCAGACACTGAATTGAGATGCTACAAGGTCCAAGTGGTCTTAACCCTGCAGACTTCAGGTCCTGTCAATCTCACTCTTGATGACGTCAAAACCCAGGTGCAGTCTACTCTGGGATCTGTGGGTAGAATGCTGTTTATGCTTCCAAGCTGTCATGACGTCTTGCTTACCCTGGGAAACATCTCCTTATTCCCACCAAAACATCGCATCGTGGCAGTGGGCGCCACTCTCACCTTCTCTGCTGACAAAAAGGTCCCTCGGAATAGCGTTGCGGCGCAGGTTTCGGGATGCATGACTGCTGTACGCGGTCTCAAGAATTTGCTAACGGCTAGTATGGGAACCATTTCCGTAAAAGGAGTGCAATACAAAATACAGAACATTGATATAATGGGAAACAACTCGTGCTGCGGGAACATGGCTCCGCCATGTTTTTTGTCAGGTATAAATTTTATGTTCTACTCTATCATGTTTTCTTTATATATCATGACTTCCGCTCGTGTTGTCGAAACGTCAATCAACATCAGTAACAACAACGGGTTTATTGGGAACTACGTGACATTCTTGGAGGATTGAGCTCGACAAACTTGGGTCGGTGAATTGTAATTTTTTTAGTTACGGTCGTTATTTGAAACCAGTCATTATTTCAAGCGTAGCATCAAAGTATGTCTGAGCTTGACAAACTTAAGAGATGGCGGGTGTAGTGTCTAAGAGAAACTAGTGCTGCGTCGGTGGGGAAAAGGGGAGCGGGTGCTGACGTCTCGAGCGTTAGCCCTTCGTCCTGACGAAGGGCTAACGCTCAAAATGTCGGCAACCCCCTCCCCGTTTTCTTACCTTACGTGGTATAACTTACTTTATCAACTTGTCACGATCAGATTATCCCAGTTTCTTAAGAAATAGCGAACGCGCAGCGCACACTATCGATTTATAGTGGATTCGCGAGGTCGCCAGGAACGGGTAGAAGTGTAAGAGTTGTACCTGACGTATGCGAGAGTAACTGTAGCTCCTTCTAGCTGTAGCTTCTGTAGCTCTGCCCAAGTGTGTCTCGTAGATCTCAATAAAACTGTAAACCTAGGCAGTAGAGGACTGGATGTAGCCAAGTAGATGTTCCAAACTGAGCTGTGCTACCTGATGAAAAATCTTCTTACGCGCATTTCTGATTATTACAACAAAAAGAATGATATCGGAGTCCGGAGAAAAGAATCGGAGGAAACGAAGAGAAAACGAAGAGCAACCGCAAGATTGCGATTAATTGCCGAAAGATTCTGTTGTTACTTACGACAGACTTACACACTTGACAGCATTGTATCTACAAGTTTCACAGTCTAAATCCTTTTACTACGTATTTAGACTCTTGTTTTCGAACCATTTACAGTTTAGCCACTTCCATAACAACTTTCTGCTTTCACGTTTGTTCTAGATCAAATAGAAATTGTCAACTTCCCCAAAATTGTCTCAGTTGATTCTGGTAAAGACCTACAGACCCATTGTCGTGTAAAATACCCTTCATCTCGTGTGAAAATTACGTGGAAAAGGGGTGTTAAAGAAATACCAGCTGATGACAGCCAGCGCAGGCGCGTGAAAGACGGTTCCTTAACGATAGCTGACGTTTCGACAAATGATGCTGGGATTTACACATGTGTGGCCAGCGGACCGCTTGGAAGTGTCATGCGTCAAGTTACTGTGCAAGTTCTCAGTGAGTGCTCTGTTTGCTCCCACTGTTTCACTATAGAGAGTGTGACATTCAGTATTTACAGGCAGGTTTTAGACGGATTGTTGTGAGACTGAGGCAAACGTAATTATCCTGACAAATCACGAAAACGCGCACACATTCCAGTTGACTATTGGTGCTGAAAAGCCCTTTTAGGGAGCAACAATAAATGTATGTATGTATTTATGTATGTGTGTATGTATGTATGTGTGTGTGTATGTGTGTATGTATGTATGTATGTATGTATACATGCATACATGCAGGGGGATTCTTTAGTTTATCAGCTGTTAAGCATTGAAACGCACTTTAAATTAAAGATTTGAAGATACATAACTGCTACAAAACTTTGCTGTCCAGCCCGTGCAACATTTTTTGCCATTCTGGGTGCGCCTTTTTATTCTTATTGCAGTTTCAGAGAGGTTCGAAGTGACACTTACCTTATCAAAGGAGAAATACAACATGGATCTGGGTAACAAGTCTTCTGATCGGTACAAGGAGCTGGCTGCAAGGGTAAAACAGGAGGTAAAATATCGTTATCATTACCATCATGATTATCATAATCATCATCGTCATCATCATCATCATCATTGTATCATCATCATCACCAACATCATCATCATCATCTTCATCTTCATTGTCCTCGCCATCGTCATCGTCATCGTCATCATCGTTGTCATTGTCATTGTCATCATTTAATTATTATTAACATCATTTCATTATCATTTTTATTTTCATAGTCGTTATCGCCATTGTCATTATCATTGTCATAATTTCATTATTATTATCATTATCATCATCATTATCATTATCACCATCATGGTCATCATATTACCATAATCGCCTTTTTTCGTCAAATTTTACTCAGATTGAGGAAAAACTTAAGACAGCAGTGGTAGGATTTGAAAGAGTTGAAATTATAGGATTCAGGTAAGGATAGCACCCTTTCTGAGTAACAATTTGTTTTCGCTTTCTGGTCGTCTAAACCGTTGATAGGACCTCTGTTGTTTCATATTCCCTTGTCCAAAAAATAATATAGCATTTGTTTTTCCTTTTTGTTTATAAACACCAAGCCCCAGTTGTTAAAAGCCTGGATAACTCTGCGCAGTGGATAGACATAAACCAGCTGTTTCAATACGTGGAAAGGTTCCCCCATTTCTACGTCAAATCATCAATAGACATTTTTACCCCAATTGCTACTAATCTCGCAATCTGATTGTGTCAATGCAATAGCCAATCAGAAACGCTCATTTGGGGACCAAACCAATCAGATTGCGAGGTTATAGACAACGCTTGCTCTTTCTGTATGTCACGATCTTAGTCACGCTCCGAAAAAAAAGACATTTTCTTTGACGTTCATATTGTGGTAAAAAACAAATCGAATGTGGTTTAGCGTTGTCTGTACTCTTATCGACAACGATATGCGTCATCGCAGCGGTCACTACAAATAAATGTTGCAGCCTCGTGAGTCCACAACATTTATTTGTAGTGACCACTGCGATGAAGCAAATGGTTGTCGACAAGAGTACAGACAACGCTGAACCATATTCGATTTTTTAAATAATTGTATGCATACCTAAGTATGGGAATGAACAAAAACCTCGACAAATGTTTAAGTTTGACAAAGTTATCCGGGCTTTGAACAACTGGGGCCAGTATGGTATATCTGTTGAGTTCCAAATTATTGTATATGTCGTGGTTCAATTTTATCCTTGGTTTAAATATTTTCCTTTGTTTTTTGGTATGGTAATGTATAATAATGAGTTTGAAACAAAGGAAAATAAAATTTAAACCAAGGATAAAATTGAACCGCAACATATATACTAGACAAATCTGCGAAACAAGATATGTGTTATTTGCATACGCCCTGCAAGAACTAGACAGAAACAACAGCCAAGGTTTATCAACCTGAAATTTACTTTCTGTGCGCTATTAGTATAGGTAATAGCATGGTTTGTAGTGATATTTGGTATAAATATCACGAGGGATATTTCAAAATTGTTGTACGTAATTTCAAGAGCCGTTAGGCGAGTGAAATTTGAGACAATTTTGAAATATCTCGAGTGGTATTTATGCCAAATATCACGTACAAATCATGCTATTATTTGTTTATACTACTACTGGCAAAAGGTTTGTAATTTTCACATGTAGGTATTTCAAATTAAGCAGAAATACCACTGCTCTTAGCCAATCAAATAACAGAAATTTCTCATGAAGTAGTATAAAGCGTGTAATAATATACCTGAAAAAATTACTCGATTCTTATTGGTTGAGAGCAGTGCAGTTCAGATAACACTAGTGCAAAGAGTGTAACACCAGTGCAAATTACACATCCATATTCTGGATAATGATATTCTTTATTTGTAAACGAACCGCTTTGAGTTCGTAGCGTTATCAGCTGATCTTCATCAGCCAATCAGTAAATAAAGTGTCAAATCCGCGTCAAATGCCCACTTCCTGTCCGCAATGAGATCTTCCGGCACTTCCTCCAGGCGAATGTTTTCATGTTTATATTATTTATAAGTAATCATACGGTTTTTCTCGTTCAATTTGGAATTAATTTGCACTTGTGAGTTTTTCAAAAAGCTGAAATTGCACTCGCCGATGCAAGTTAATTCCAAATTGAACACGAAACCGTATGATTATCTTTACTAATCGCGTTTTCTGTATTCAGTATAATTTCCATGTTGTTTTCCTTAGAGAGGGGAGTGTGCTGGTCGACTTCCTTGTCATCACTACCCAAACAATCGATAAGCCTTCGGACGAACCTCTTGACATTCGGAAGGTGGTCGAATGGTCGATGGTTAACCAAGTGCGATCTGGAACATTCGGGAAACTGTCGGTTATGCCAGATTCTCTGGTTCTAAAAGGTATGCTGTTTTAAAGTGTGACTAGACACCCATGTCATTCCAGACACAACCGTGTGATCAACTAAAATGTGTACCAAATTCATCAGGTGCTAGTGTGATTTTTCATCTGTAGACCAAACCATGCAGTGTGAACATTCTATGGAAAGCTACTGAACAGTACTGTACTATGGCACTGTTTGTTTTACTATACAGTGTGGTTCTAACTTTTTCATCTGTGGATCAAACCATGCAGTGTGACCATTCTTTGTAAAGCTACTGAACAGTACTGTACTGTGGTACTGTTTGTTTTACTATACAGTGTGGTTCTAACGTTTTCATCTGTGGATCAAACCATGCAGTGTGACCATTCTTTGTAAAGCTACTGAACAGTACTGTACTGTGGTACTGTTTGTTTTACTATAAAGTGTGGTTCTAACTTTTTCATCTGTGGATCAAACCATGCAGTGTGACCATTCTTTGTAAAGCTACTGAACAGTACTGTACTGTGGTACTGTTTGTTTTACTATACAGTGTGGTTCTAACTTTTTCATCTGTGGATCAAACCATGCAATGTGACCATTCTTTAGAAAGCCTACTGAATAGTGCTGTGCTATACTTACGGTACATAATCGTGTGGGATTGACTTCTTAATCAGTTTTTACAGTGTTCTCACACTTAAAGATTTAATGGAAGTTACACGGTGTTCAAGGAACTTGATTGCTGTTGACATTTTCCATAGTAAAACCTCCCCCACCTACGGGCATTGCAGTCAAAGACACGAAGACGCGAGAAGTACGCTTGGAATGGTCCCCCCCGGAAAACCACGAGACGTACAAGATAGATTCGTACGTGATAAAGTATCATCATGTAATCACACCAAATGATCCACAAAATAAATCAGTACCAGGCTCACGTACAACACTGGTGCTGAAAGAACTGGAGCAGGGAACTGAGTACGAAATTAGAATGTGTTCGAGGAATATGAAAGGAGAAGGAAAGCTCAGTGAGGCGATACGTGTTACAACACAAGATCACGACAAAGGTAACTGAGAACTAGTCATGAAAGATGACCTGACCATTGTCAGAAGCCATTACCACCTGCCAGTGTACAAGTTCTCCCCACGTTTCCGATACAAACTGAAGTAAACAGTTAATGAGAATTTTGGAAGTTATCTACTTTTAAAGGATGTTGGATCTTTTACTTAGCCTCCTACGCAGGTGTTGTTTGAGCTTCGTCACGCATTCCTTCCCCAAAAGGAATGCGTGATTTATTTAGCTATCTTTTCTACGTTTTTTATTGTTTTATTGACTGATTATTTGACTGGTTTACTGGGTGACCCATTGAATGAATCATTAATTTACTGACTGTTTGTCTGACCAATCAAAAACTGACGGACAGTCCAATGAACCAATCAGAGCTCATTAAATGCATGTCGTTAGCACATAGCGCGGGAAACAGCGCGCTTCTCACGATTGCCTCTTTGTTTATCTTCTTTGTCTGAGAAAGTAATTCTTTAGCCTGTAGAACATTGTAGCTAGGGAAGACCAAAGCAAATGCGAAATTACATTTCACAGTGGATTGAAAACCGCTCTGATTTAGTGCTTTCTCTTTGTACAGTCTAGCTTGGTCGTATTTTATGTTCGTATGCAGTTAAATTAACTATTTCCTTTGGAATCAGTAGTTTTAAAAGAGTTCGTAACGCGAGAAGTTGAAGCAATGTTATAACATTTACCTTGCAGATGACAAAGACTTGCTACTTCTCAAAATCCTGTTGCCAGTTGTCGCAGGGATTTTGGTCGCGTTAGTTGTAATATTGTTCGTTTATAGGAAAAGGAAGTCCTCTAACCAGAAGGATAACGGAGATTCTTCTGACAAACGGGAAACAAATGCTACAAAAGAGGTAAAGTAATTTCCACCCTAAGGGCTAATGCTTGAAATGTCACCTCTCCTTACATCTTACGGTGTTACAATTAACGCTTAAAGACTGGTTCCGAGGGAATCAAATTCACTGTTCCCCCAGGGAACAGTCTTTAAGTGATTAGCTTTATAACAAAACAAATTTTGAAAAACGCGATGAGATTCCAGTGACCGCAACTGCACGCTCTGATCCCGTGCAATAGCGGTCAACGTTTCGCGGGTAACAGTGAACTGTTTTCCGTTTGACGTCATAGTTTTCGCAATGTTGTCCACTCATGGCTTTTGGCGGTAAACAGTTTCATTGCTAAATGTCATGTGACCATGAACTAGCCAATGAATGGGCGCGCTGTAGCAGTTAGATGTCATGTGACCATGAACTAGCCGATGAATGGCCGCGCGGAAAAAACGCCAGCTGTACAACTTTTTAATCTATCAAGTCGTTTGATAAACCATTTTTCGTGTGTTTTAATTCCCCAACTGATGCAGCACCGTTTCTTGATGAATTAACTCTTCTGTACAAACTTCTCAACTGGAAGTAAAGGAATGAGAATCTCTTTCGTGTGGGACTTCGTCCGAAAAGGTTACAAATTTTATAACTGCCACTGTAACTCTTAAATTTCTTGTCTGAAATCGTTTCTCCCTCATCTCTGCTTACTTCTTAGATCTGAACCCCAAGGCCACGCATGCTCAGTCTTTCTCCTGACTAATTTTGTTTCTTACGGTTTACTTCTTCTTTTAATATTATTCAGTTTCCTTTCCGTTTGTATGCTCGCTTCGATTGGTCATTTGGGCATGCCGCAATTCACTGTACGGAATAAAAACTAAATTTAACCTTTTGTATTGCGAGACCAAATGTAACATGGAAGAGAAAGCGAGGTTTGTTTTTAAAAAAAAACTAAACCAATTCTGGACTGAGGTTCTCCGCGTGAGGTTCCGAGTTTGTTTCACGTTCCTTCGTATCGGACCTATCCGATGAAGGGCTAACGCTCGAAACATCAGCACCTCCCTTTTACCTTAAGGTGGTATAACTTACTTAATCAATTCGTTTGATTTACCCAATTTCTTGTGTTTCAACTATCATAAAGTTAGCCGGGTAGAGGCGCACACCAACTTTAAAGCCCACACGGCCAAAGGTTATCCCGTTATCAGAAGCTTGAAGCAGTTAGGAGTATTGTTACTCCCCCCTGGATTGGATGCTAGTCCAACGCCTGAGTGAAGAGAGACAGTGCGGAGTTAATTTTTGAGCAGAGTTGGTGCAGTGGTGAGAGCGCTCGCCTTCCGCCAATGTGGCCCGGGTTCGACTCCCGGCCCCAGCGTTATATGTGGGCTGAGTTTGTTGGGCCTCTACTCTGCTCTAAGAGGTTTTTCCCCGGGTACTTCGGTTTTTACCTCTCTACAAAAACCAACATTTGATTTGGCTTGATTAAATTTAATATGATCAATTTGATTTGATTTCATTTGTGCTTTACAGTGTCCTTAGTAGACCAGTTTCGTATTCTTGGTACTGGATTGGTACTTGCTTGCAATGGAGACTAATGCGGGTCAATCTTTTCATATGCAAATAGTTTTCAACAAATTCCCCCGCATTGGCCTCCACTGCAAGCTAGTTCCAGTCCGATACTGAGAATACGAAACTATTCTATTAGTACGTCAGTGCTGGATACAGTTGACAACTCAAATAAAGTTCATTATCATTAGTTTATCATTTCTTGTCTGAGGAGGCAATACAATACCATCACCAGGTGTAGTGTTTCATAGATATTTCATGACGGTTATACGGACATAGGATTGGAGAGTTGTGTAACATGGCGTGCTGGCTGCACTTATGATTAAAGCTGTTGTTGTTATTTTTGTTTATCTCACTATTAATCGGCCATCGCCACACCAGGGCTCCAAACTCCCACTCGGAAATCCGACACGCTAACCACTACTCCATCGTGTCTCCCGTACTTATCATGGCGTGTTCTTTCATCTTTTTCTTTCAGTTGTTGGTCCCCAACCCTACATATGACCAATCAAAACCAAGCGTGAATGAGAGGCAGTCTCTCAACGCCAAAGAGACAGATGCTGAAAACGTTTGTTAGACAATGATAGAAGCTTGTATAATCAATATTATTAATATTTTTCCTTCCACGCTCCCGACCCGCACGATTTTTTCATTTTCGCAACTATTCCCACGGACTTCCCGCGGTCTATATCGCTGTATAAAACATAGAAAAAGCGTGTTTTATTGTTTTTCGCCACATTACCTCTACTCAACAATTCTGTAAGAGACGGCGAAAAACATTTTCTTTGAAGAAATTCATGATGGAGTTCTCTGCGAAGCAGCAGAAAGTTTTGAAGCTGAGAATAATAAAACAAATAAAAAAGAAGAAGCGAAAACATTCGAGAAGTTGCTATTCAATGGCGTCGGTTTGTCGATCTGTGTGCTTTGTTGTTTCTACTCGCGGCGTGTAAAATCTATATCATAAAGCGAATAAAGAAGCCTAAGCCGAGTATTACACTGTGATTAAAACACTCCGGGCATTTGAGAACACTCGAGAAATGTAGAAAACACGAGCCGCAGGCGAGTGTTTTCTACATTTCACTCGTGTTCTCAAATGCCCGTCGTCTTTTATCACAGTGTAATACACGGCTTAGGCTTCTTTATTTGTTAATTACACCACTCGACACGAAATTACGTGCGGGACCCTAGTGGCATATTCTCCATGTACTCAATTTTCGTCATATCCTAAATTTTTCATTTCGAAATTGATACGAAACTACATCCGATACCATGGTGGCGTATTTTCCTCTATCATTGACGTCATTTCCCGCCTTACACGATTCAGTTTTTGTACAAAGCTGTCAATCAAACGAACGTCTTAATGTGTTTTTGTATGTATAGTAAACCGAAAATTACACGTTAGCACGAAGATGCGAATTTATCTTCTCGTGTTCAATTATTGTTCTTGCCACTCGAACATAAAATTGATATCTTCTCACTACCGAGTAATATCCTGGATGGTACTATGAAAATCACCGAACCGTGGAATGGGTGTAACTTTTCATACCGCCACCCCTCGCACTCTGTTTGACAGCCACACCCACTTTCTTTGATTGGTCCAAACGTCAATACTTGAGGATAATGTGAATAAGAGTTCAATGAAAACAAGTTTTTAGCTTTTACGGGTTCACGATGGAAAGGTACGAGTTTAAGGTAAAAGAATAAAAGGGAAATGCGTAAACTCACCCTGTCTTTTTCAAGTGCACCATCGTGTACACTGGGACTGTGGTAAATTGTTGAAATTCTTTGACAAGAAAAGGGCGGGGCACCAACGAAAATTGGTTTTGGCAGCGAAATAAAAATTTGCGTCCATTCCACAGTTCGGTGATTTTAGTAATATTTCCTGCAACTAAAATATGTGGATATAAAATGATCGTTCAGTTACAAGGCCTAACATGCGAGCCTCGTTCTTGTATGGTCTGTGTTAACGTCATAACATGGGTTACTGACCAAGCGACAGGCCAATATAGTAGTTCTTTATACAGGCTTCATCTCGATTGCGTAAAGGCACACATATGTCGTTTTATGTCGGAAGTGTAAATATGGCACTTGTATTCTGGGTAGTGTTGGTAATGAAAACATCTGTTTCATGTCACTATATCAACTTAACATACAAGTAGAGTATCACACTGCCAGTGTGCCATATGAACTAAGTGATACTGTCTTTATATTTTGAGTGAAAAATCATTGTTTGTGGTCGTTATGTTGTGACTGTAACAAAAACCTCTCCAGAAACAAAGATGTGAGATTTCAAGAAGTTATACACTGTAAAAAAAAAACTGTTTAATTTTTATTGTAACATACCTCTGTGATGATACAATCACTTTGCTTTTCAGTACTTGAATACACACTAGAAAATTTGATTGATTTTACATATATTTTATAAAGTCATGAGAAGATACAAATAAACACTACACAGCCACCCAGTCTAATGAGCAACTCATTAATAAATAGCTGAAACACCTCATTCTATACCCGAACTTTTATATTATATTCAGTATGTCCATCCTAAGGATAAAATAAGTCAGGTATGTACTTCCAGGGTTGTCAAAAAGATTTTCTATGGAAGGAGAATGTAAGAGAGTGGATGGCACAAAGTTTAAGGATTTTATCATTCATTGCCACACCAGTTTTTTTTTTCTTAAGATGTGCTACAACAGCAGTAAGAGAAACAGCTGATAACGTCAGCTAATCTGTATACGTACAGCTGCCAATAAGGGGCCAGTTGTTTAAAGGCCAACTGGCGCTAAGCTAGGGTTAAATTTCAACCAGGGTAACATTCTCTCTTTTTAGAGCATACAATCATCAAATTGTATTTAAAAAGAATTATACTGAATGTGCTTTTTAAGCTCTCTTATCTGCATTAGTAAATTTCACACTAACCCTGGGTTACCTTAACTCTTAACAACCTGGCCAAGGGTGACAATAGTTGTTGATAATTTTACACCTTTCCATCTAAAGGTAACTGGAGATGCCAGATCAAACTGCTAGTACAGAGCAGTAGCTGTACTCACTGTAACAGTTCAGGGTGCCTAATTACATGATACCATTGTCTAGTCCTGCTAGATTTGTTTTATATCTTTGTCCTTTTGATATTACCAAGGCTTTGAACAAGTCACTTGGTATATGTGTATCTGATGGTTGGTCAGTGCCTCTTCTTGTCTGTATAGATCCATGCAGCCACTTTCTGTGTCAGTTTGTGACTATGTCATCTCACAAGGGAGAAGGAAGAACTTGCATTGAACGTGACCACACTAACAATGTCATCCTTCGGAATGTAGCGACTACTGCTGTCTAAAGTGTTGTCAAAAAATCCACTTTCTTCGTAGATCTTTGAGGAAAGCATTTAAAAACATGATTTAAATAACTTAAAGATTTATACAGTGAAACCTCTGTTAAACGGACAACCTTGGGACCTTCTTATAAGGGTTTGTGAAAATTCTGCAATGTTCAAAATTTAACGGTGGTTGATAATCATACCAACATTGGTGTAATTGACAGTTTATTGACAGCTAAATACCTGGAGTTATTTCTAATCCTGAAATCAAATGTTTCAAGGATGTAATTGGCTTAACAGAGGTTTTTGACAATAGAAATCACTGTATTGCATATTGAAATAAAGTTTAAGGAGTGTTGACAAAGGGCCAGTTTAGTGTGCCATGTGATATTCTAAAAATAAGGAGAGCCTAATTACATAATATAATATTACTCTCACTAATTTCCATTTAGTAAATGAGGGTAAGTCTTTCTTGAGAGTATTTTTGTTATAAAGTTAGACACAACAGTTATAGCGTGGTTTGTAGATACCTTTCAGTAGAAAGACAGGTAAGTGCAGATCATGATATGTGTTCTCTGCATTTTAGAATATTTCCGAGCGTTTCTATGAATTCTTTCTACTCTTCCATTCTTGTTAGCTTTTTAACCCAAATTTGGCTTATACTGCAATTAAACTCAATTATGAACCATATGTTTATATATTTAAAGTGACGACAAATAAAAAAGTTATCATATCAACACGTAACACATCAACATCATATCCATATATCAACACGCTGCACACACTGTATGCAGTAGATTTATATATCAAAGCGAAAACAATACAGAATTTTATCAGTTACTAATCAACAAAACAAACACTGTTACTAAACTGAGTATCTAGGAATAATCTTGAGTACTGAAAAATAAACATCCCTACACAGTAACCATTTTAAGGCCCAAAGTATTCGAAAAGCGTGCTTAATTATATGGTTTATAACAACACGTAAATTCACGACGAACAGAGCTACATGGAATCACAAACAAGCCGCTAAAGGGCAACTACAATTTAAATTGTTAAGATAACATTTCTCCTAAGAACTGTCAGTTTACCTGTAGTCTCCAAAAGGTAAGTGAAGAATGTAGGAACAACAAACCCAAAGCAAAACTAAAGACGAACACGATGAAAAAGTGAAGAAGAACTGAGCGATCAATCCTGCAAAAAAGCGGAAATTTTTAGTAAACTGTGAAATTGTACTTTTCTGAGTTTTTTTACGTACTTGCTGGAGGAATCACTGCCTGATTCGTTGTAAACTCGTGAAGAACTGCCCGCATTCTTTCTCTCTTGTTCGGCCATTTTGCCACTTTCCTAATTATTGTTGATGACTGTGTGTTCGCGGATTGGTGGAAATAAACTGGAGCCGCTTTTAGTACAGCGGTGAACTTCGCAAGGGTTGTGCGTCAATGCATGCCCACTTGGTTTCATTTTACACGATATATATGCTAAATAATAACCAAAATGGCGCCGATTTCTCTAAAAGATGCCAAGATACAAGAAATGGCTGAGGAACTTGTTACAGCCGTAACAGGATTTCGGGTAATGTAAATGCATTTCTCTTCAAGAGATCTCATGGCTTGCGCTGAACTAAATTTGCTTGTTGCTTGCAGAAATCTTCAAGGAATTTTACTCTTTCTGTGCAGTATGCATTGTCAAATTTCAGGTGAGCGAATTTTGATCGTAAAATATTATTTCTAGTTGCGACCCTTGGAGAACAGCTGCTGCATGCATCTGGTTTATTTTTTTACAGATACCATACGTTTTTGGATGTCAACAGCCAAAAAGTGGAAAGAACCATTAATGGGTGAGATGAAATTCACAGCTGTTTTTTTCACATCTTTGACATTTTCTCTACAATTTTCCAAATCTTTTTCTAGGCTCTGGAAATATGCATTCTGGGGAATTCTGTGGGTTACCTTACAATTCTGTTTTCCTCATATAGGGGTATCAAAATTAAGAGCGACTGTCTGTAAATATCGACCAAAATCGACCTTTCGTGGTACAAGTTCAAAATTTCAATTTCGCTCAATTTCTACTCATTGATAGGGAAAGATCTGATGTATATGTTGTAGTTCAATTTTTTTTCTGGCTCGAAATTTTTTTGAACCAGTTTAAAATTCTTAAACTGGTTTGATTATTTTAAACTAGTTTCTTTTTTTTAATGGGTAATTTTTTGAAAGTTTTTCTACATTCTGTGTTCTATATTTCAGTCATGAGAATTGTTACATGGGGTGATATACAAATATTATTTTTTACTCTTATTAATTAAGGGCTTATTATAATGATTGGGGTTAAGAGCTAAAGTTATGAATGGTTAGGGTTAGGGTTAAGGGGTAAGGGTTAGGAACAAGATAGATTGTGGCATTGTACAGTTCGTCTTTATTTCATGAAATTAAATTCTGCCAAAAAAGGAGAAATCCTCACATATATGTTAAATTTCAAAACATTTCATTAAACTATATAGCTTTCTTACATGCTGCAGAAAATGATAGCTCAGTTGTGTAATCGAGTTCAATGTTCTGAGATGTAACTGTGCACGGATACAAACGGGTGGGTGAAATCAATGTGTTTACTCTACCAAATTTCGTCACAACACGTGCATAAGTGTTAACAATTTCTTCAATTTTTCCCAAAAGAAGGTTTGAATGAAGAGGTGATGTCTTGTCCACACGATCAATTTTAATGGAGACCATATCTCCTACTTGAAATTTTTTTTTTCTAGCTTCATTTTTTTTCTGTGTTTGCTTGATCATTTCTTTATTGTACTTTTCTTGATCTTCCATTATTTTTTGTCGCTTTTTGGGTGGTTCCCCTTAAACTTCATCGTGTAAATCTTCATGCTGTTCTGGATTTGTTTCATCATAAACCTCTTTATCATTCCCAGAGTTAGCAGAATGAAAGACTTCTCTGTTGGGCTTCATGCCATACACAGCTTCGTATGGACTCATTTTTATTGCTCTATGGTAGCTTATGTTTCTAGTGTAAGCCGCTTCTTGTACTTTTTCACACCATTTCTTTCGATTTCTGGAAGAGGTGCTCATTATTAAGGCTCTTGTGTCTTCTTTCCATGATCGATTTGATCTTTCGACCAAACCTTGAGTTGTAGGAGTTCGCGGAGAACCATGAGCAAGTTGAATGCCGTTTTCTTGACAAAATGCTTTTATCTTTTTGTTTGCAAATTCTCTTCCGTTGTCTGTTAGGATTTTTTTCGGAAAGCCATATGTGAAGCAGTAGTATGTGAATGCTTTCAGTACCTCATCCGCAGATTTATCTGTTAGAGCAGAAACGTGAACATACTTTGTATGGTGATCCGTAAAGTTCATTACCCAGGTGTGTTTATGGGTACAATCACAAGCACAGTTACGGAAGTCCATTAGATCCATCCCGAGTAGAGAAAGAAATTTCGGAGATTGGATAGGTTTAGTAACAAGCTTAACACGACTCGTAATTGACTGCTGTTCCACGTGAATTGGACAAAGGCCAACAAATATGGCTATCACTTTAATGTTGACTTCGGAATAGTTATTGTTTATCCATTTGGAAGTAATTTGTCGCCCACGATGAGCACTGCGACTGTGAGCGAGAGATAGCACTTCATAAAGGTCCCTTTTAGGTACCACCTTTCTCTTGTTTGTAGTTATTATTGAGCCATCTGAGTAAGCCCATTTTTTTCTATTAATTGTCGAGGTTTCCCACTTTGACGTCGTCACTTCTTGCGACTCGATTCCGAGTTTCTTCTCAGTTTGGTATTTTAGGAAAGCTTTTGCTTTATCGTAAAATGCATCCTCAATAAAGAGCGTTATCTGCGATTCCTTTTTAACTTGTTTGCTTTTTAATGCATCCAAGTGTTGGTAAAATATTCCCTTTGCAACGCATGGTTCGGTGGAGACTTCAGTCATGTTTTCCAAGTCTCAATTTGTATTAAGTACGCATGCGCTACTCTATTTGAATATTTAATCAAATTGGCTGAGAGAGAAAGGGGGCCTGGGACTAATGAGTTGTTTTATAAACAAGATTATGAAATCAATTTGCATCAAGTTCTTGTGTGGCTCAATGGTGATGAGAGAGGATTACAAGTCTGAAGGTTGTGGGTTCGAGGCTCAGTAAGTATAAGAAAAATAAGTGATAAAAGAATATTGTGTACATGACTTAGTGGGGGTAGTGAGTGTGTAAGAGTTGTACATGCAAAGTAAAGTGGTGGGTGGAGAGACAAGAGAACAGATGAAAAGTTAAGGGAGGGGAGTGACAGTCATAACTTAGTAATAACTTAAACTTTTATAATTATTAATTCTTTTCACCCCCCTAAAATGCCATGCCCCTATTTTTTTACCTCACCCCAAAAGATAATAAATCCCTTTTCAGACAGGTGTTAAAAAAACTGGTTTGAAAAAAATGGACTGGTTAAAAAAAATTGAACTGGTTTGGACACAATTAAACCACAGAAAAAAATTGAACTACAACATATACACCCACCACGAGTCCCCAACTACGCAACGCGCATTGAATTATTCAATGCACCATTCAATTACTTTAACGTACCATTCAACAGGGGACTCGTGGTGGGTATTACATGAGATATTATATCTCTACCTGCAAAGGGAAACAATTACATACAATAGGACTCGTGGTGGGTATATACATGAGACTTCTGCCCATTGATAACCCTAAATGAGGAATCAAACAAGCTGTAGCCAGTTTTACCAAATACAGCTTCCTTTCGTTGAAATTCGAGAAAGCTCATTTTGCCTGATTTGGGCTCAAAATCGACTTCCAGTTAAATGGAATTTTCCGTAAATTTAATGGTTGCACTGAACATTCAGAAAACTTGGTCGTTACAAGATTGCCAAGCAGCACGCACTGGTGCATGGTACATAACCAGCGATCAGGCAATTTTTTTTCCTTTCAAAGAAAAAAATAGTCTGAAGAAAAATTTTTGAAATATGATATTGTTTATTTTTAACCCTGTCACTGATTATCCATTTTAATTCAGCAAATTCTGCACCAGGTGTCAATTAGCTTTTGGGTACTTGTGGTTACAAAAATATCTTGGCGAACCATGTCACGCAATTACTTACAAGTTTGTGCAAAATCAGTGTTAAACTTTCGGGTCCTGTGGACCACTAAAAACCATTGCCCCAAAGATTTCCTTTGATTTTCAGGTATATTAGTGTCTAATTAACCCATAGAGGATCATTTTAGGGAATTCTAAGTTATATCCCATGATTATAATTGGTTATACTTTATTGCTACAATTTGGCAGTGTAAAAATGCTAATATAGCCTTCCTTTAGCATTTTATTTTTTTTCACAACAAAAACATTCGGGATTTTACAAATGTTTGCTTTTATAAGAACAAGAAGGCTTACTGAAAGTATGTACGCTGCTCAGTCTCACAATTGGTTGCTGTTTGTCTTTATAGAAAATTCTGTTTTGCCGAAAGTAGATTTTGAGCCCAAATTGGGCAAAACAAGTTTTCTCAAATTTCTGCGAAAGGAAGCCGCGTTTGGTAAAACTGACTGCAGCTTGTTTAATTTCTCATCAAGGGCTGGGAACCAGCAAATTCACCAGCTGTGAAGACAACTTTGCTCCATTTCTCCAGGCGATGTTTCTTAATTATCCTGGTTGGCCACAGAAGTTCTTCGATTTCACATCATAGATTCATTAATGTTTATCCTGTTTTTAGTAGTTGTTTCGTTCAATAACAAGTGCTCATTTTGCTCATATAAGTTCTCATTCAAGCGCTCATTTCACTTGTGTTTACAAGTTCTCATCAAAGCTTACTACATTAGCAAGAGTTTTTCATTTTCAGATCACTTTCCAGCCAGCTGAATTTCATAATTATACTGCGGCGAGTGCCTGTAATCTTGGGGGTGGTCTATAAGTTGGAAAAGCGAATGGTTATCTTCTCATCATGTTTAGTGCCTGGAGGAGTCAAAGGCTCACAAAATTTGGTCTCCAAGTTGGCCATTGTCCTAACTGGAGACATTCAAACTCCTTTTGATTTTAGTAAGACCGCTTATCGTCTTGTTAAGCGATAAAATCACCACAAACTCTGGCACCTGTACAATACACATTCAGAGTGAACTTTAATCAGTAGACTTCTGTGACAGCAATTTTCGTCTTCATATCAGTGCTGCTGAGTTTTATCCGACTAATTACGAACAGTTTCTACACCTGATTGAGTGACAATTTGCATATCGAGGTCCCCACAAAAACTCGCAAATGTGCTTTGCATATCCACGAGTTAAAAAGGGGTGCTGACGTTTCGAGTGTTAGCCCTTCGTCAGAGCTCTGACAAAGGGCTAACGCTCGAAACGTCAGCCGCCCCTTCTTTTACCTTACAATGTTACAAATTATTTTATCAACTTACATGATTGCCCCATTTTCTTAATTATGAAACCCCTTCTTAAAGGGCTTGTTGAAGTCACTTTTCTTTGTTGACCCTAAAGGACATTTTCTGTTATATTAAATTACAGAATGTGTCAAAAATTCAAGGTCCACTCACAGCCAGAGAAAACAGAAACGCTGCAAAACTTGTGTGAATCATTTTTAAATTCACCTCTGAATTCTGCACCACAGGAGCCCAAGGTACAGCAGAGTAGCACTCTTTGGTGAAAGAGTAAGAGTGTACTGATATTATGTTTACACTTTGTGGACACTTGTAAGTAATGAATGTGATAAAGTACTGTATGTCATTATTATTAAAAGCAACAGTGAGAAATGTTGGTATTCTCAGACAGATGCACATTATTCACTGCTGCTGTTGCTGTTCTCCCTTGCGAATTCTCCAACCCATGCAGATTACACGCCAAGGCAAAAAGAGGAAGAACCAGGTATTGTATGTACAGTACTCTAAGACTATGATAAGTGTTATAAAATTTAATAGTTTGAAACTAGGGATCTTTAAAGGTGTTTGTAGAGTTTGATCGACAGGTGCATGTAGTTTTGATTGTCAGAGCTTTACTAAATTTTTTATATTTTTAGGCATATAATCTTCTGTTGATTCTCTTCCTCCCTGTTGCAGTGGAAGAGTGGTTTGACTGGACAGCTTATTTGCTTGAAGGTGAAGAAGAGGAAGTTCTTGGTCTTCCCAGTCAACAGTATCAGGTACATGCATAAAGTTTTATTGTCTGCAAACAGCATAATACTCCCAATATTTCAGTCTTTAATACTCTAGTGGTAAATGCTTTTTACTTTTGTTTATTCATTTGCTGTAATTTATTTACATACTCATTTCAGTAAAGCTTTAATTTTCGGGAAATTTGGAAAAGTTATATTTTGTTGCGCGAAAATACTCAGTTATAAGACGCACCCCGAGTTTTGAGCAAATTTTAATTGAACTAGTATATTTTGTCGTAAAAAATGGTGCGCCTTATAAGTGAATAAATACGGTAAGTTGTATAATACTAATAATTATTAAATTGTTTAAGAGCACTCATAAAGGGTGTGTAATTACAGTGCAACCTCTATTAAGCGGCCACCCATTACGGTATTACGGTATTACGATTACATCAGAATTTCTGATATACGAGTACAATTCTCAAAATCATAACATTGTATGTTACTCCCAATATTGACTATAGTCCGCCTCCCCATATCATTCTGCCTATAAACCACACGACAAACTAGATTGCTTCTAGGTTTGTTCTGTAGACAGTATTAATTGACTTTTAAATTGTTTTTTGCTCTTTTGCCCGCCTCGAATAGCCCTCGCTAATCGCGGGCAAAAGCTCTCTAATGTTAAATTCTTGTTTAGATCTAATGTTTAGATCAATTTAGATCAATTTAGATCAATAAAGGATTTGTGTATATTTAGATCAATAAAGGATTTGTGTAAGCAGCTACCCTCCATTAAACAGCCACTGTCTTAAGTCCCAAATTATTTGTCACTAAAATGCTGTATTCCGTACCTCTATGCAACGACCACCTCCATTAAGCAGCCCTGGCCACCTTTTTGTTGTTGTAAGGTCATTATTAATTGCTTTTTTACCTCTATTGAGCGGCCAGTTAATTATCTATTCAAGCAAAATGGTGACAGGAAGATGGCAATAAGACTACATGTAGGTAAATTAACTGATAACAACAAGAACTCCATTGTAATGATAAGCCAGGAGCCGCAAAATGTATACACATGTAAATCTTTTACAAATCAAAGGCTTTGAACTACAATAGACTTAGTTCAGACTGTTGGCATGAAAAGAAGGGCTAAGTTTTGTTTCATGGGTTTATTTAAATGTATCTTCATATATTTGACTCATTTTCAAAAAGAATTTTGCTTCATGTATGTAGAGTCAATAAATCACGTTGACTGCCATTTCTGCCCAACTTATATTTTACCTCCATTAAGCAGCCACTTTTCAAAGTCCCGAAGGTGACCGCTTAGCAGAGGTCGCACTCAGTATGCAGTTTGGGGGTCAGTGTTAATAAGTAACTTAGGGCATTCTCTCAAGGTGAACCATATTAATTTTTTTCAGGTTGTCCTGGACATTATTACTTTGCAGTCCTTTTTTCTAATTAGATTCCTGGTTCATCCAGTAGGTGGTCCACTTTGTTTTTATAATTATTATGCAAGATTGTCATTGTACTGTTGGTTAATTTGTTTTTGCCTTTCTTGTTTTCATTGCTTGCTATGCAGACATGGTCAGATGACGAGGTATGTAATAAACAAATACTACGTTTGCAGTATTGTTTTACCTTATTGTTGTTGCAGTGTATTGTTTATGTATTAATCTGTCATCCAGGTGTTCATTAGGCATCAGAGGTCGGAGAATTCTCCTGCTACTATGAAGAATTATCCAGCTACTACGAAGAATTCTCTGGTCAAATTAAGATTGCCTGAGCTAGTTTTAAATTCAGACATGGAGCGCTTTAAGAATATTCTCCTGTTACTTTACACAATTCTCCTGCTGCTACAATTCTTAGTGAAAACCCTGGGAAAAAGTAGTTAATTCTTGGTGTTTTTGTACTGCTGAAAGCTCAGGCTGTGTCTATGTGCTCAATTGATGTGGCTTGTGGGTGACTCTACCTTATCTCTGTGGAAAGGTTGCACCATGATTCGTGTTCAGTGAAAATCAATCTTATTTCTCTATTGAAATAGGATGAAGACTTAGAGTCAGCAAGTGACTCCGGAGTTAGTGTCAGTGAACGACAGTCTTCACTTCTCCAGGATACCCCAAGGTTAACACAATGTGGTAAGGTGGCAGAAGTAAGGGAACAACAAATCAGCCAAAAGCAAAAGCTTAAGGTGAATTGATATTCAAGATCGTAATTGTCTTCTTCAGAGGACAGTAAGGGTCTGACAAATTATCAATACCAGGATTAGTACATGACAAACCCATGTTGTTTGGTTTTAGGAAAGGACGTGGATTTCTGATCAAATTGTGGCACAGTACTGGGAGGATAATTCATTCCAAGGAACCAGTAGCAACATAAACACATCAGACAGTGGCCAGTGTTCTGTAGCTGAATCTTGGTATGGATATCTTAAAGTTTTTTTACCTTTAATACAAGGCTCAGTTTTAATGTGATGCTTGCTTTTAACTGTCTTCACACAACCTGAATTTGACAGTGGAAGCTCTCTCATGGACACTTCCATTATCAGTCAGCCTTAAGCTTGTCCACAATGACCTAATATAGTTCAAATCTTGTTTGATCTCCTTGCTGTGAACTCTGCAGAGAGAACTTTATACATCGTCTTGCATACTAGCTAATTGTTGCTTGAAATTTTCAGGGAAAGATTTCAGCAGGAACGTGATCCATTTTATCATTATCATGAAAAGAAAACCCTGCTGACAGAGACTCAGATTGTGCGGGAGACGCTTTGGTTAGTGACTCAAATCTTGTTTTCTTCAATCTTTTAAGATGTTTAAAATAATTTCATATGAATTGCAAGTAGTTTAGATACTTTCAGGTGAGGGCCTCCTGTGGCTCCTGTGGGTCACCTGTGGCCCCAGTGATGTAATACTGGGGGTAGGCCTGTGATGGACTAGTGTTACTACCATCCAGGGGAGGGGAGAGGGGGTAACAGTACAGTTATCATAAACATGTCATCAACTGCCGTAAAAGGCAGGACAAGCTTCTCCAATATCGGTATAATTTATGACTTGAGTGCACTCTCACATTATCATAACAGTATATTCTTACTTCACAAGATGAATATCTTTATACCCAGTAAAATTGTCATTATCTCTTTTTTTCTTACAAGGATGTTATCAGGCATAGAGAAGACTTATGTCTACACAAGGGTCAGCAGCAGAAGTGCACTGGAGATCAGAGAAAACATCCAAGTTGCTCACTTAACTCCAGTAAGTCAGGCTATAGTATACATGTACTATACTATACACTCAGGGTTGTTGTCAGGAAGGGAGTGACACTCAAGGGAATTTAGAAACTATCTCCTTAACCCTTTAAGCCCCAATAGTGTCTTTATAGATTTTACTCATCACAGGGAGACCTCTCGGGGCTTTAAGGGTTAAAAACTATCTCCTTAACCCTTTAAGCCCCAATAGTGTCTTTATAGATTTTACTCTGGCTAATGCCAGATAATTTTACTCATCACAGGGAGACCCCTCAGGGCTTAAAGGATTAAAGTGACCATCACTTTACATTTGACCATTTAATACATAACTGAACTGTACAACTGTGCTTATAGAGCTTGCTTTCTCTGTTCTTCAACAGAAATGTCTTCTAAGCTTGCTTTCAAAGTTTTCAGAGGCAGGACAGCATGTACTAGTACTGCAGAAATTTGTTAAACTGGTCCTTGATCCTCAGAAGAAGTCTGCCCACCCCACCCAGACTCTCCAGGCTTTTGCCATGGCTTTATTCTGTTACTTGAAGGTACTTTTCACCATTATTAATCAGTTTGTACATTGTGTACATAAGATCTGCATGCAACAACTGTTTACCTTTGCACAGTACTCTTATCATAATAATTTATGACTGGTTCTCCGATTGGATGAGGTGAAGTGAATCCTGAGCTCTGATTGGCTCCCTGAGTGAGAAAAATGGGCCTGTTTTGCCCCCCTGGGATTTCCTGTGTTGTCTTGCAGTACAAAATAAATGCCATAATAAATCCTTTATTGATGAAGTTTCTTCAGTCAAGATGGTTGCAAATTAGCCATTTTGCATTTTTATTGATGGTGACAACGTCTCAGTCAATAAAAAGTGCAAAAAAAAAAACTTGGCCACCATGCAGCCATCTTGACCTCACGCTTGGTCAATAACACACGGTATTTCCTGGATCACTACTCGAATTCATTCTCTGTTTGAGTAACTTTAGACTGATTTTTCTGTAGAAATACAAAGAATTGTTGTCCTCAATCGAAAAAGATATTGTTAAGCAAGGTGTGTTGAATGTGTTTACTTAAGTAATCACGATTTCTAGCAGAATGTAATAACTACTGTGTATAGCAAGGCAGATTTTGAGACCTGTAAAGGCTCAGTATACTGTAAGAACTCTGAACATACATACTTTTATCTGTAAATGGTTTGAACCTAGGAGTCTCTGTAGTAATGTTTTAGTATTGAGTTAGATCAGTAGGTGAACGTGTACAGTGTACATTTAGGTGGTTTTGAAATAAACTGTTTTTGATGATGTTGACTGGCATAATTTATTATATCCAGACAATCAAACTAGACAATTTCATTAATCTGTTTAATAGACATCTGTATTTTACAATTGCACTCAGTCTGATTTCAATTCATGAATTACAAGGTTATTCTTATGTTTCATTAATGATTCAGAAGTACTTTGTACTCTACTTGAGTTTTTTATATTGTTTTTTTTACTATCATTACTGTTCTTCATTCAGAGACGTCATTGTCTTTACTGCAACTTCAAAACAAGCTGGGTAGAACACTAGATGAGGTACATGTAATGTAATAATAAATAATAATAACTTTGTTAATGTGTCAGATTATATAGCAGTTTCCCACTAATTAAGGACACCTACTAACACTAAACTTAAAAAATGAAATGAAAAGTATATAAATATATAAATTGTGTATATTATTTGGCGTCTGACATGACTTATTAAGATAATTATCATTAAATTTTTAATTGATATTTTCCTGTTTCCAGGTCAATACATTGTTTGATGTTTATCAGTCTGCCATCTTGGATGCAGAGGAACTAAATAATGCCCAGGTGAGATCTGTGTTCTCTTCACTGCAGGAACAACAACACCTCAATAAAATGTGTATAACTATTTATTGGAAAACTCCACATAGAATGCATCCTTCATGGCTATCATTTATCAGGCTACATGAATAAACCCATGGATGGAACAGCCAGAGATAGAACATGTTCCCAAGTGTCTGTTTAATTACATGTACATATGTCACAAAAGCAATAGATCCATTTGCCAACTTGCATGGTGTTAACTCAGGAAAATATATTCTGTTGCTTAGATGTATTAGCCAGGATATGAATGTAATTTCTGTACTTCTTATAAAGTTACTGTTACCTCTACTGTGCTGTAAATGTACACACTGTATAATTATCCTAAAATGAGTAACATGTGTTGTTATGTAGTACAGCAGCTTAGTTAGTATCATTCGGCAGATACACTAGACTTGTTCCTTTTTCTCTTGCATTTTTCTCAGAAAACCTCCCATCTTTTGAGTACAGTTTATAACTGTAGTGTTCAGGCAGATGGTTTGGGAAGTTCAGCAAAATGGAAGGTGAGGGACAATAAATAACTTATTACTGTATATGGCTACAATAGTACACATCCTCTGATTGGCTGCTGAGCAGGCAAGCTTTTCTTGTAATGACTGCATGGGCATTATGAAAATTTTTCAAAATTTTTTTTTGTCGTTAATATAGACAACAGTTGTCTTATTTAAAAGAAACTGTTTATTCTGTCACTTCTAGTTTCGATTGCGGGGTCACGTTTGTTTTGGTTCAGTGGACATGACCTCAAATGCTCTCTTGTGCACGCAAGGGGATATTAAGAACCTTTCCAGTTTTCTTTTTTCCAGTGCTACAAAGGCCATATAATAAATAACTTATAAATCTCATCAGTTTGGTCATTACAAGGAAATCTCAGACCTCATCCTTCATGTATCGCTCCGTCAATACATTAAGGCCTCGGTCTGTGATTTCCCTGTAATGACCTCACTTTTGGTTCATAAGTAGTATGTAAATGTTATGGTAACAGTCAAATAATCAAAGTGCTCCTGTCACCTCACCATTTCAGGTTTGCTTGTTGTTGAAAATCTTTCTTCAAACAGTAGAACCCTGTCTTAACTTTGTTGATGAGTGGGTGACATCAGGACACGTGCATGATCCTCACGATGAGTTTTTCATTGAAAGGTTTGTTTTTGTAAAGGCAAATACACTCACTGTAGAATCTCTAATTCACTTTTTCGCAGTCAAAAGTAAAAGTTTTTTCCTGTGTGTTCTGATTACAATGTGACAACTCAAACTTGGCCACCAAAATAAATGTTCATACAAATTTTGAATATGTGAAATTGACTCTAAAAACATATTTGTAGTGAGTTTCTACCAACTATCAAAGTTGATTCGTTTTCAATCTTGACATGTTTTGTACAGTTTTTTGAGAAAATTATAATAATTATGCATTACAGTATAAGTGAATTATAATACAGTCCCAATACTACGCACGATATGATTGGTCCAAACAGCGTCCTTTATCAGAGTATAAAGGACGGTGCTCGCGTCATCCCCCGGCCTCTGAGCAGTGAAAAAAGTGGCGGAATTTTTCAAAGAGTTTACCAGCTTTTCGTAAAATATTCTGAACGAGCTCGAACAAAGCATCCCTTACACTTAGGAAGAATGCGAGGATGAGGAGCTCTAGGAAAATGTAGATATAGAGACCGAGTTAAACAACTAAGTCAGCACTTGTAAAAACGGGGAGTTAAATTAAGAAAAACAGGACTACTACATCAACCAGGAAACCATCAAACAATGGCGTTTTTGAATGAAACAATAAAATTGCCAAGCAAAATACAGTTCGGTTGGTTTCAGTGCCAAGCTATGCAAAACAACAACGTGAAGTGACCAATTTACAAGTCTTCTCCGCTGAAGATGTGAAGGTTGACGGCAAAAATTCGAAATAGACTGCAAACGGACTAAGCGGAAAATTCTACAGTTTCAAAGAAAAATGAAAACGATATGAAACTTGCCTACCGTCAACAGTACAAGAGGAAGACAATTCCACTTTTGTCACTGGTACAGTACTCGGCGTTGTAGTCTTGGTTTCTTAATTTGAGCTTCCTTACGTCGCAGTTAGTAAAAACGACAAACAGTACGGATCAAACACACAGAAATTTGCTTGTGTGTCGAATTCATCTCTCCACAACATTATCATTAAAGCAGAGACTAAAAGCACAAAAGAAAACAGCAGTTCTCGCAATGACATAAACTGAGCGTTGTCCATTCAGAAAACATGGCACACTGTCTTTAGTTTCAGCAACAAGCCAAGCAGTTCGTCTTGTTTGTTTTCTTCTGCTAAATTCCACAAATGGTTTTTTCCTCTTATTGTCTTCATGGGCCATAATTTGACTGGATTTCGATTAATTTAAGACTTGAGAATGTTTAAAAATATCTTGACTAAGCTGAAAAAATATCGCGTTCAAAAACTTTTCAGTGCTTTGCGTTCGAACTTTGATGGTTTGACAGCCTTTGTCTTTTGAACCAATGAGAGTGTTGGACATATTCTTACAAGCTCGCTGATTGGCCAAATTGCTGTACTTTATCAGAGTTTATAAAATGTTCGAGTAATTGCGCGCGCTGTGATTGGTCAGTTCGAGTTCATTATAACTCCATAAAGAACTCTGTTTTAATACGTCACGCGCGTGCATTATAACTCAACATATGCACGCAAGCTACGTCACGAAATAAGAAAACGTTTGTTTCTTGCCACAAAGGGAACGGTTTTACTTTTCATTCAGCATTTAAGCCAATAAAAAGAAAGCATGTACATGTAAGGAGAATACTTATTTTGATTAATTAAAATTCGCAATCCTTTTCTTGTTTAATATGTCTTTATGTTAATGTGGTGGTTTACCTTTTATAAAAGAAATAAAAAAACGCACCCTTCGTGCATTGTTGAGTTATATAAGCACTTGGGAATTTTTAAGAACACTCGAGAAGTGCACTTCTCTCGTGTTCTTATATAACTCAACAATGCACTCGGGCACGTTTTTTATTTCTATAATAAAGGACAGTGCTGACGACATTCAGCGCGTGCGCTGAAAAAAAACAAGAAGTAGGGAGAAACACTCGCCTGCGGCTCGTGTTTCCCCCTACACTTCTTTCGTGCTCTCGTCACCTCCTGCGTGCTTTATAACAGAACAAAGCCCAGAGGAGGCTTATTTATTTGTTAAATATAAAACACTTGTGTAGTTATATAAGTTTAGATACTCGATTGTGATTGGATAATGTGCAGGGCTAAAAATTGGCGGTCACACGGTCGCCGGTGGCGAGTTTAAACTGACCAGGGCTACCAATAGTTAAGGTTTGAACACCCGATGTGCGACTGCTACAGAATTTCGAAAAATGTCAATATAAATTATGTGAAGTATGAAGTTAAAAATAAAACTCAATGTGTAGTTTAATTGGACTACCTTTCTCTTCGTTTCTTTGCCTGGACTCTACCATCATCCATTTTAGTGTAGTTTTTAGTTCTGAAGTGGATATTCCATGCCATTTTAACAGTGATTTCACAAGCAATCCACATTCACAACGTATAAACCCCATTTTGATTTTGTGATTGCCATGTGACTCAAAAAATCTATGGCTACTTCATTTTGGGATGGGTCTCCAAGAATTCAAGGCTGGCCACCAAGCACTGGAGTTAATTTTTAGCCCTGAATGTGTATGAAAATTTGGGTGGCGTCCAGTGTAGGTTCAATCAGTTGCATTGTGATTGATATGGTAGCAGTGTGTCATGATTGTTTATATGGAAACTGTAACAGTGTTTTAGACTACTAATATTATTTTCTTCCCTTTCCTTTTACATTTGCAGAGTTCAAGGGTTAAGGGTGGAAAGCCCATCATTCTGGTCTGAAGGAGTTTCATTTCAGAGCTCAAATTATTCAAACAATGCTTTTTTCCCTTGCTTCTTACAGAACTTTGTTGAGCAGGTAAAAATGCAGCTTATGTACAGTGACCATGAGCACTGCTTCCCTGACTGACCCAAAAGCTGATCATGTTTGCTTCTACATGTTTTCCGCTGTTCAGTTTTATACTCAGTATTGCATTAACTGTTAGTTTCCCAGCTTGCATTGAAGAAATGGTAAACGTGCAGTGTGGAACCATTGAGTTATGGACGCATGCAGGAGGTTGCTAAGCACAAGAAAGCGTATAATTTAGAGATGCCTGAGGTGCAGCCGAGAGAGTCTCTAGCTTCTTGATCAGTGCTCAGCAAACCTCCCAAGTGCATCCATAACTGGATCGTTGCACAGCTGCTGTGTTTACCATTTCTTTTATAACATATTAAGACTTCACAACTTTAAAACTGGTCAACAATCTGATGTCATCATGCAACCCATGGGCAAACAGTTTTTTAATATTAGCCAATCATAGCATATGCTTTCCCAAAGCTGTGTTTATTAATAATACTCCCTTTCCCTCATTCACATACATTTGCACTGCATAGGCATTTGGTCTTAAATCTTAAACATTTTATTCTTCATTCCCTTCAGAGCCTAACATATAGGATAGCTATAAAATAATTATTTACATGCTCACATTTGCACTCCAGATTATTCGTTCTGGAAAATCTGTGGAACTCATTCAAGGACTTGGAAAGGTAAAGAAGAAACAAAAATTAATGACTTGTAGTGAAGTTTGTGTTACAGGTTAAATTTGATTTCAGGTTTAATCATAACTATAACAAAATTCTCAAATCCGATTGGCTATCAACTGCCCTGATTTCAGCCTTAATAGGACAGTTAAATAGGACAGTACGCGTCATGCCTGAGTAATTGGACAGTACGCGCCATCACGCGCACACTTAAATGGCTTTTTTTTCACTGCTAGCAAAACAAATCTTGGAATTTCATGTGATTTGATTTAAAAAAAAAGAAGTTTATATATCAAAAAAAATTTTTAAAGTTATGATTAATTGGTAATAAGACTTCGTGTCGTCCAATGCGGTCTGCAATCATACTCGTGATTAAACAAATCGTACTCCCGCTACGCGGTCGTCCGATTTTGTTAATCACTCGTATGATTACAGACCGAATTGGACTCCACTCAGTCCTATTACCATTACTTATACTACTGCATGAGAAATTTCTGTAATTTGATTGGTTAAGAGCAGTGGTATTTCTGCTTAATTTGAAATACCTACATGTGAAAATTACAAACCTTTTGCAAGTAGTAGTATAAACAAATAATAGCATGATTTGTACGTAATATTTGGCATAAATACCACTCGAGATATTTCAAAATTGTTTCAAATTTCACTCACCTAACGGCTCTTGAAATTATGTACAACAATTTTAAAATATCCCTTGTGTTATTTATACCAAATATCACTACAAACCATGCTATTACCTATACAAATTTGGGTTGGTTTGTAATTTCTTTGTCTCTGGTGTTCATTATCATAAATATAGACAAAGAAATTACAAACCTACCTACAGTGTAACTTAATTAAAATTTAACTTGAAATCAAATTTAACCTGTAGCTGATGTATACACTGTTATTGAGATGTCTGTGGTATACACTTTCATAAAGTATATGTTTGCCCTCTGTTTATTTGTTTGTAGTTTTTAATTTGGGATTTTGATTAAGCCTTGGTTATTTTAAATGTTAATATTCTTCTTTTTCTTTGACAGTTGGATATGTTAAATTGTTGTTTTCAAGTACTGGTATATGAGATTCTTACAATTGTCAAAATTGCAATGACATTGAATGTGGCTTTGACTCAGTCTTTTATTCTCCTTTTTTATTACAGTTAAATAAACTTCATGCCCTTAAAACAAAAGGTCAGTCCAGGGTTATGTTCAGTTGCTGTGCTTTTTTTGTAAACCATGTTGCCATTCTTTGAGCAATGGAGCAAAGCGTGCTGTACTTTGGACATTAATTATAAACAGTACAAAGTTTTTGCTTGCTGTTTAATATTGATATACATACAAACATTTGAACACGCTGATTGGCTGAGAGTGCATTCAATTATTCCCAAACAATGCAGAAAGTTGAAAATGAGTGCAGAAATTTGAAATTAATTTTTGCATGTAAATAATTATTCTTATTAACAAATAATCAAATGAGTTAGATTGCAATTACCCAATTTTGTATAAATAAGCACTCACAAATTTTTCAGACATCAAATTGCACTCACCCTGTACAGGCTTGTGCAATTTTTTCAGTGTTTAGAAAATTTACTTGTTCTCATTTTATTCCACATTTGACTCAAAACCATTTGATAACCTATAATTATAAACTAATACAATTTCTGTTTCTGGCCACAAGTACCTTTATATCAGGAGTTCATGGATCGCCTGACGGCATCTTTATCAAGTACAAACGGTAAGTCTAGATTTGTTTATTTGTGGATTATAGTTGATGATCTTCCATGAGGAATAGTACCTTTCAAGTTTTTTTATACTTCACTGGAGTTTTCTATTTTGTATCAAGGCATTTTTACTCTTGGTAAGATCAACAAACAGTTCTTTTCACATTCATTATTTTAGTTTCGGACAGTAACATGCTGTTGTTTTAACAATAAATTTATTGATAATGAATTACTCATTGATTTTTATACTTTGTTTTGACTTTATTTTTGTAGCTGTCAAAGAGACTCACAAACAACACCAAGTTAACAAAGAGAAAAGTATTCTAGAAACTGTAGCTGGTTTTCCTCCAGTTCTTTCTGCCATTGAACATGTTGGTGATCATGTACTGAAACTCTCATTCATGGATTCCTCAGCCATTATGTCATCAGAAAGGTTTGTGATTAAAATTAACAATTATTCACCAAAGTGGAGGTGAATAGTGGTGGATATTTACCAAGCCACGAATATAATATATACCACACAACCTACAGTACCGCCCAGAAGTATTGAAGCACCCACTCGCGCGTAGGTCGGCAGTGCATTTTTTTATTTACGCGCGAGTCAAGCGCAAGAAACTCGCGAGTGAATTTTGCCGCGTGTGAAACGACACGCAGTTGACACGCAATTAACTTTTCCTTTGTTATTCAATCCGGAAATAGTATTCCCAACAGGGAATTGAAAGCGATGAATTGCCAAGCGCGAGTGAAGCGCGAGTGACTTTTTACCGTTATTTCATTGATGTTGTGTTCCTGGAAATCAAAAAACACCCCTTGTTCTGTAGACTACATTGTACTTCGACACCGAAAAGCCTTGAAATTGCTGCTTTTCTTGGTTTTCTACAGCGAAGCGTTCTTCACAAACAACAGAGTGACAGTAATTTGCATACGATAAGATTGAGCGCTTCACTTACACTAGCGTGTTGTCGGCATCAAATAAACTACAATTGAAACTATCTTTTTCGCAAATCGCTTTAGTTAAAGTTAACAACAAACCTTATTTTTAGCTTCTATTTTAAACACGATTTGTCGTGCTTCACGAGAAAGTGATGGAACAAGGGAAAAAGTTGTTGGGAGACGGGGAGAATTTCGCAACAATAACAACCAGCGAACTCAACATCTATTAAATGCATTACAGTAGGCTTTAACTCAAATTTTACCAACAGTGTCCGAGAAAGTCTACCATTGGTACAATCCTCAGTCGAAGCTTTTATTCTGAGTAAGATTTCTTGGGTTTGACAGAGTTTAATGATCAAGTGCACAACTGTTGTAGCATATGCGAAACAAACGTCGGAAATTTCGACAGAAAGCTTTTGTCATACCACTTACAGTTTCGAGTTCCATTGAATGTGTTATATGAGTGTGAAGTTAAGTTCTCTCAGAAAACTTAAATGATAATGTGTCAAAAGCCTCGAAAAAGAAACGGGTCGCTTAGGAAATCCGCTCGTTGGAATTGATTTGAACTCTTACGAGTTTTAATTGTCATAACTGTTCACAAACAACGGGTCAGTGACAGCAATTTGCATACACATCACTTACACCAGCGTCTTGTCGGCATCAAATAAACCATCTTTTTCGCAAATCTCTTCAGTTAAAGTTAACAACAAACCTTATTTTTAGCTTCTATTTTAAACACGATTTGTCGTGCGTCACGAGAAAGTGATGGAACAAGAGAAAAAGTTGTTGGGAGACGGGGAGAATTTCGCAACAATAACAACCAGCGAACTCAACATCTATTAAATGTGTTAGGCTTTAACTCAAATTTTACCAACAGTGTCCGAGAAAGTCTAACGTTGGTACAATCCTCAGTCGAAGCTTTTATTCTGAGTAAGATTTCTTGGGTTTGATAGAGTGTAATGACCGAGTCAGGGGCACCCAACGTCAATTTTCGGAAAATATCTGTTCGGAAGACGATTGAGATTTAGAATTTTCGGAACATTTGTTAAAAAATTTCTTGCTTGTTTGCCTCTCCTAGGATTTTCGAACGTCTAAAAAATGGTATTATTGCCCATTTTTAACGGATTTTTAACGTAAAAAGGTCACCTAGAATTTTCGGGAGCCTTTTATCTGGTTGAAATTTTCGAAAAGGTAAGTTTTGATCGCTATAATTTTCGGATCACAAGACTTTCAGCTGGGAAATCCGAACAGATTAAAAAATTTTAGGGGATAAAAATATGCTTATATCTACCTTTTAAATACTAAAACACTTTAACAATGCTATGTTTAAGTGGTTTTGAACTATATTCTCGTTGGGTGCCCCTGCCGAGTGCACAACCGTTTCGTAGTATCGCCGATATCGGTAAACATCATATTGCGGTCTTATAACATCACGGTCAGCGAACGGTTAACGCTCGAAATGTCCGATATCGGTATACCACTGTGAGATCGCGCTAAACTAACTACTCCTTAACTTGAAGTAATCATCAAAAGTTTTTTTCTGAAAACTTCAAGTATGTTCCAATCCAACAATTGCGCTAGTCTAATTAATATTACCGATATCGGCGATACTACGAAACTGGTAATCAACTGAAACTTATTGCAAAAGAACTTTAATACTCAATATTGCAAGGTAAACCATCTACACATGCTTCCAATTTATCGAACTTACCGATTTATAAGACGTTAGCGAAACGACCTAAGACGTTAGCGAATTGGACGTTAGCGAAATGACGCGTTAGCGAATTGACCGCAAACCACGAACAGTCATGTGAGGAAAGACTTTATTCCATTAACCTTACGACAAATACCAAAATCTTTTGCTACGTTTCTTAAACGAAACGCTGATCAAAACAAACCCGAGACTGATGTGGCAAGTCAAAGATCTGCTGATGCATTCGAAGAATACGGTGCTTTCCTTACAACGTCGTTCAGACGCAAAATCGACTATGCATTATAATTAGGCTTCTTTGTCTCCTTTGTCACATGTTCTGAAGTTAATGAGGTAGATTTTTAGTCCCATGAGTAAAGTTTTATGCAAGTTTCATTGTACACGCGCGTAGATTTGACACGCACTCGCGCTTGACACGAGTGTGAAGGCGCGTCAAGCGCGAGTGACACGATCGATTTTCTCGCGCTTCACGCGCGAGAAATACTTCAATACTTCTGGGCGGTACTGTAAATAACTAGCATTTATTCAAATAATTTCCTCTTTGGAAACCAAAGAGGAAGGCCGTTTTATTTCTCTTGGCCGCTCCGAGGTGAATGGTACTTTGCTTTATATCACCTCTGAGTAAACCAATCAGAATGTCCTTTCATGCCTTAGATCTAGAAAAAACTAAGGTTTTTGGATGCAATGCTTTTCAAAATAAGTAAAAATGCAGGACATTGCTACATAAAAAAAAATTGGGTCAATGTGGCGAAAAACAATAATTGGCCAAAAACTGACTTACATTTTGTACGCCCCTTTTGCAAACAGCTCTTCATCTGTCCTTAGTCAGTACAGTTATCAGCTCAGATTTTTGCATGGACACTAAGTTTTGTAAATGCAATTTCAAGTATTTTAAAAGGGAATCCATCAGGAAATCATGTTATTTCAATTTTCTGTGGGCTATACATGTAGATATGATGAGTTATCTTCATTATATATAATAGCAAAGAAAAATGATTTTGCATGGGAGTCGGAGAAAATAAATGTCAAATTTTACATGAACTGTGAAAGCACCTGTAGGTAAAATTTGGAAAATTTCAGGTAGAAGATGCCATAATTATTAATTTTTTGGAAATTTTACATTTATATTCTCAGGCTCAACCCATAAAAAATTTTTGGTGTTATTACAGATAACCAATTACATCTATAGCTCTTAAAAAATGAAAACAAGAATGCGAGATGGTTTAAATTATTCTGGCACAAAGTTTTTGTCCAGTGATAACTCAATTTCCTGATGCATTTCCTCTCAATACATGTAGCTTCAATCACTGTCTATTGTTATAATTATGTTTGGTGTCTGTGACGTAAGTCTGTGACGTAGTCCCGGATGTTGTTGAAATAACACTTGTGGCAAGAGTGAGAAGCTGACTTTTTGTGCTGTCACTTTTGTTTGTTAATTATGACAACTCAATAATGTAACAGTGTCAACCACAACCTTGTAAGAAAAAAAGGCTTTGATCAGTTCTTATGGCTTCATGGACAGTTGGGCTATAGAATAGTAATTATAATGATAATTTATTACTAACATCATCATACATGACATTGTATCATCAGAATTTTTTTATCATCCTATTATTAAATTATAATTACCATATAATTTAACTGTAAGACACTAATAAATTATGGTGGCTGAGTTAGTTTGTACCTTTCTCTTGTCTCTGACTCTAGAAGTTGTGGGAAAAACCTTGAACAGATTGGTGCAGGTATTTGACTGATAGAGTCGATTATGAATTACAATCATATTAACAGCATAAAATGTTACCTGAAAACATTGAGAACATTCTCCATGATTTCATCATACTCTTTATAAACTATGCAGGTAGCTAGAAGTTAAAGGCGCACATAGGCCACAGGAGGCCCACACGGCCAAGGCTTATCCCGGTTTCTGTAGCATGAGGCACCTGGGAGTATTACTACCCCCTCCCCCTCCCCTGGATAGGATGCTAGTCCAATGTATGGTTACCCACAGTGTTATATCGCTGGTACCCATTTATACACCTGGGTGGAGAGAGATGGTGTGGATTTATGTTTCTTGTCTGAGGGAACAACACAGTACCACCACCAGGGCTTGAACTCCAAACCTCCTGCTCAGAAGTCCAGTACGCTAACCACTATACTACTGTGTCTCCAGGTGGATAACCTTGTTAAATAAACATGTACAGTGCATGGGCATACCTACTAACAGTCATTTTTGTGTGTTATATTGTTATTCAGGCATTTTTAATCTTCTAAAACCATTAGAACTGTTAATCATGGAATGCTTGACTCCTCTTTTGGAAGAGAGATGTTCCCAGGTGAGCTAATTGACGATTTGCAGATTGCAAGTTAAAGGTTTTTCATCACCCTCCCATTTAGAACAGACAAAACCCTGTGTTGACAGTAACCAGCCAATAATTAAGCATGACTCATTGTGTTTACTTTTAATGTAGAAATGAACTATCAGAACCGAATGGCCACAGTGGTTGTGGTTTGTTCCACAAAGACAATTCTCTATGAAAAATTATTGCAGATATCAACAGTAAAGTTATGTAGCCTCTTTGCCAGGCTGTAACCTTTTGCCATCTGGGTCTTACATGACAGTAATTCACTCGTATGCACCTTTACATGTACTTTGAAAACTCTCCATAGAGCAAGGGTTCTTCTACTTTTTTCTATTATGGGATGCTTTTATAGCTGTTTACCTAAGCTGTGACTGTTGTGCATGAATAATAAATCATGTTTTAATTTGTTTCATAGGCTAGTTGCTCTCTCATTCACCTAATGAAAACTGAATTTAAACTCCTGGATCACTTGGCTGCCTTGAGGGTAGGCACTGCAGTTATTGTGAATTCTGTCAATCTACCAAATATTGTTCGTACTTTGTTGGGGATATTTCATTCTATCTTTTTGTTTTATCACTGTTTATACAACATGTACTTGTTGCAATTGAGCATTGTATATAATAATTAATTGAAATTAACTTATGTCATATATGTCAGTCCAATCAGGATTAGATGTAAAAATAATGTATTTATTACTTGATCATAGAATTTCTTTCTCCTGGAGGCTGGAGATGCTATGCATCAGTTTTACATAGAGATTTTTCACAAGGTGAGGCAACAAGAAAAACGACGGGAAAGATCTGATGTATATACCCAACCACGAGTCCCCAACTACGTAAGACATGTTAAATTATTCAATGCACCATTCAATTATGTCAACATACCATTCAATTACGTACAGGGAACTCATGGTGGGTATATATACATGAGATCTCTGCCTGTAAAGGGAAACAATTACATACAATGGGACTCATAGTGGATATAGACATGAGATATCTGCCAAAAAGACATCAGAAACCTCTACTAATCACCCCAATTCATTGTATCACGACATACAATATAATATACACTGTATTGACCAAAGTGTATAGTAAAATAATATGACATGTCTATAAAAAATATTTTTTATGGTTCGTTGCTTTGGAGGCCTTTGTGGTATTTAACATAATCATATGTAAAGCATAATTATTATAAACAATGTTTATGGAATAGGAGTCTTCAATTACCATGCCATAGAAAATACAGCCAATCAGAATGCAGGAAAGCCATTATATATTTGTCATTATTCCACTGAACCTTCCCATCAATCAATGCAATTCAGCTGTATCACATCCAAGTATTGTGGGGATAGTTCCTAAAGAAACTGGTGCTGCGTCAGTGGGGAATTGAAACACAAGAAATTGGGTAAATCAAACGAATTGATTAAGTAAGTTATACCACCGTAAGGTAAAAGGGAGGTGCATCACATCCAACCTTCCCATCATGCATTGCAGTCCTCGGCAGTCTCTTTCAATTGTTGTTTGTATTTTCCATGTCATAGAAAAGCTCATGTGTATACCAAGAAAATACAAGTGACTTGTGGGATACCCCACAGGACACCACTCGAAAGCGTTACATAACTAGTATAATTATAATAAACCATTATAATTTAAGTTACCAGAACTTAGTTGTCATTATAACTTAGTACTTAATACTTAGTACTTGGTAGTTTGATGCTACATCAGTTATGCAAATAAATTTTATTAAAAAGGTTTCTGTCCACTAACCCTTTGACAGGCCAGATGTCATGATATTTGGCAGGACATTTCCTTCCTTAACAGTCTAATTGCAGAAGCTTTGCAGCCTCGTTTTCCACAGTCTATAGAAAGGTAAGCACACATAATTTTTCAATGCTGGATTTTCTTACCCATTCATATAGCCATCTCTATCTTGCAGATTTTACTAAACAAGACGATCTAAGATCGTAAGTCGGACAACAGGTAGACGTGCTGTTATGAGTGTTGACCACTTATGGTGCGGAGTGGTCCAAAAAAGAAATGCTAAGGGTACCAAGGTCCTGGTTTCCAACGTGGCATCTTTGTTGTCGTTTCCTCGAGTTTCATCGCGAGGCACCTAGTCTTTATCAGCAAACGCTCTTCTGTCACTCTGTCCACATTTTCTGTTCACTGGTAACTCGTTTGATTTCTGGTTTGATTCTAGTGAGACATTCGCTAAATCATTTGATTCTTTTGCTATTTTCAGTTCGCGGAACGACCCGTTTCGAAATATATGCTCATTACACACGCCATCTTTTAGAGTGGGTCTACTGCGAACGGTTTGTGGGTCTGTATGTTTGAGCGTAGAAAAGATGACACCATTTGTTTTCAACATATTCGCCTAACCACTCAAGCTACTGTGCTATTTTTCTTAAAATAAATCATGTTATTGGAGTGTAGCAATTTGCAAATATCATCAGATATTATGATGATATATGATTCCATAGCTTTATCAAATGAAAATGATCTCCTTTACTTTAAGTCTACCCTAAACATTCACAACCCAAAATAATACAATAACTATCATTCTCAAGCAAACAGAGAATTGGGAACCTGTTGAATCTACAATTCTAAATCATTATGAAGCACCAAATAACTGCATTAATCATAACTATAACAAAATTCTCAAATCTGATTGGCTATCAACTGCCCTGATTTCAGCCTTAATAGGACAGTCAAATAGGACAGTACGCGTCATGCCTGAGTAATTGGACAGTGCACGCCATCACGCGCGCGCTTAAATGGCTTTTTTTTCACTTCTGGCATAAACAATCTTGGAATTTCATGTGTTTTGATTTAAAAGTAAAGAAGTTTATACATCACAAATTTTGTTAAAGTTATGATTAATTGGTAATAAGACTTTGTGTCGTCCAATTCGGTCTGCAATCATACTCGTGATTAAACAAATCGGACTCCTGCTACGCGGTCGTCCGATTTTGTTAATCACTCGTATGATTTCAGACCGAATTGGACTCCACTCAGTCCTATTACCATTACTTATTGTATTTTCAGACTGTTGGTAAGTCTGACAGGAAGTGGTTCAAGCCATAAACAGCTTGGACAGTCATTGCAAGGGTTGGCCTTACATTACAAGGTATGTTTATCGAGACTGGGTTGTTCAAGGCGAGGAGAAGGTAACCTAGGGTTAGCAGCAGCTCTAAATTCACATCCATCCATTCAAAAAATAACTGAAAATTGACTGAAACATTGACTGAAAAACACTTTCTTCTTCAATTTTTAAGGAGGGCTTAATTTGCGAGAGGAAGTGAGTGTTTTGTGGAGTTTTACTATCATTTGTACTTAATCACATTTTCGTTTTTTATCTTTGTGCAATACATGTGTCAGGTCTCAAGTACATGTAATAAGCTGTACCACTTGTAAAGCATGAACTCAGCAAAATGCAACAAATTTTAAAGTTGTAAGTCACAGTCTAGAACAGTCATAATCAGTATCATGAATATTTTAATCATGCATGATATGTTGAATTTATGTTGTAAATTTAGGAGCTTCATTATCATGTTTAATTTTAATACTAGTATTATTATAATCATAACTATAACAAAATTCTCAAATCTGATTGGCTATCAACTGCCCTGATTTCAGCCTTAATAGGACAGTTAAATAGGACAGTACGCGTCATGCCTGAGTAATTGGACAGTACGCACCATCACACGCGCGCTTAAATCAGGCTTTTTTTTTTTCACTGCTAGCAAACAAAATCTTGTAATTTCATGTGTTTTGATTAAAAAAATAAGTTTAGTTATTTTTTTCTGAAGCATCTCAGCGGGCCGGAATCCCAAATCCTCCAATCTGATTGGCTAATCGCGCGCTCGTAACCGGTCCAGCTTTTTACGATACGGACCACGGTCCGGATTTTTATCCGCGCTATTCGCGGCAAATTGAAAAAAAAAAGCAAACAAACAGAAAAAAATAAATAAGTTATTTACCGGTCTAGGTCGGTCCGTATGGGAAAAAACTGTGCCCTTGGTCTTGAGTAGGGCCCTCGGCCTTCGGCCTCGGGCCGTACTCAAGACCTCGGGCACAGTTTTTTCCCATACGGACCTCCCGCCCGGTAAATAACATATATATATCAAAAGTTTTGTTAAAGTTATGATTAATTGGTAATAAGACTTTGTGTCGTCCAATTCTGTCTGCAATCATACTCGTGATTAAACAAATCGGACTTCCGCTACGCGGTAGCCCGATTTTGTTAATCACCAGTATGATTACAGACCGAATTGGACTCCACTCAGTCCTATTACCATTACTTTATATTATTATTAATTTTATTAATATCAACTATTATTTGTTTATTTTTGCAGGCTCCATGGCCTGTTAACATTGTGATTGACAGCTCATGTCAAAAGCTTTACAACCTTGTGTTCCTGTTTCTGTTAAAATTGAAACAAGCCAAGTGGAGCTTAGATGAACTGAGATTTTCAGGTATTACTAAAGTAGCTGTAATGCTAGTGTTCTTGCTATATGTATGTTACTTACCGGGCGGGAGGTCCATATGGGAAAAAACTGTGCCCGAGGTCTTGAGTACGGCCTGAGGCCGAAGGCCGAGGGCCGTACTCAAGACCAAGGGCACAGTTTTTTCTCATACGGACCGACCTAGACCGGTAAATAACTTATTTATTTTTTCTGTTTGATTGCTTTTTTTCAATTTGCCGCGAATAGCGCGGATAAAAATCTGGACCGTGGTCCGTATCGTAAAAAGCTGGACCGGTTACGAGCGCGCGATTAGCCAATCAGATTCGAGGATGTGGGATTCCGGCCCAGTGAGATTCTGGAGAAAAAATAACATCTTTTAATTCCCTAATTATTGCATATGTGGAAAAAAGATAAAAAATATAGTCTTATGTATTTAACACTGACTTTTCAAGTGACCTTGGATTTGGTCAAAACCTGAACCGGCAAGAAGCTAATCAATAGGCTTTTACAATAATTGTGACCCTGAAGTCAAATTTTGGCGTGCTCATATTTCAAATCAAATTCAATCAGTGGGTGAGAATTGAACCTGGGACAACCAGATAATCAAGTTTATAGGCCTATTACCCTTAAGTCATATGCAATATCATGAATTTTATCATTCACTAAGATGCCTGTCACATACCATTGCTTCAACCATGGCACCATCCATGATTTTGACAAACTATCAGCAATTGCTTAGAAATGAAAAAAAGTGTTTACAAATCTTTTTTTTTCCACTCACAGACCTTATGGGGAACCAACAATCCATTGCTCAACAGCCGCAGGATTCAAGCGACGGTGAAGAAGCACAATATGCAACTACAAACATAACTTTGCCAGCTACTAGAGATAGCTCTCTACAGGATCAAGAACTTGTTCACAAAATGTTTGTGTTTAGATTCAGCTTGATGCAGTTTATTGACAGCATCCACAATCATTTCATGACACGGGTATTGTATGCTAGTCTTGTTTTTTATAACTAGTATACAACCATGATGCCATTTCCTAGCTTTGTTTGCAGGCAAAATTAACCAAAATTTCTGTCACATTCCCACGCTTGGTCGCCACGACCAGTGTACTGTTGCTCAACAGGGTTTGCCATTAACCAGACTAATCATTGTAGTACCAGAATTATCTTTATCAATGGACTACAATCACAAATCGGCAAAACTGCAGAAAAAAGAAACAAGGGCTATTGATTTAATTACAAGTCATGGCGAGGAGTACGTGCCAGCAAGATTAAAAACAGAAAGATAAGACAGATATAAATAAGATACATTACAGTTGGGCAGACAAGCGTCCTTTATTTAAGGTCAAGCGGTAAATAAATGTACATGAGTAAGACAATAAAACTAATAATAACTCTAAACTCAGTACATAACAATCTCTTATATTTGTACTGTACCAAGCTTTGTATTGCCCTCTGTGCATGCCCTGGGTATTTCCTTTTTTTTTTGTTTGTTTTGTTTGTTTTTTTTTTTTTGGGGGGGGGGAGAGGAGGAAGGGGGGTGGATGGAAGGACATATAATATGTCCTTTAGTTGAAGAAATGTGTTCAAAATTGTGTTGGGCATTTTTACGAGTCATTTTATTTTTTAACAAAAAAAATGAAGTGACTTATAAAAATTCCCAGGCACTTTTTGCTGAACAAGGCTTTTATTCTTTCATGTCTCTAACAGATTCTCCACTCTACTGGTCTGGAGTTTCAAGATGCACTGAATAAGGTCCAGAAATAAATGACATTGTTTAAGTGTCCTGAATGTTAAAAAATGATACAATTTTTCTTTGGATGTTTAAACAAATTTTTTTACTGGTGTTCTCCCAGGCAAATGACCTAGATGATCTGATTAAAGCTCATTCATCTTATGTTGAGAAGCTGTATGAAAGATGTTTACTCAGCCAAAAGGTGAGATGCAAACATTGCCACTATAGCATTCTAATATTATTACTATGCTTTATTAGAGGAGTAAGAAAGATACAATGACCATATTAAATGTTATCTCAAATTGTAGAAGAAACAGGCTCAAAACAATGATTGTTTTTTCCAATCCTTCAATAACAATGATAATTATTATTATTTGTTATTAATAATGATAATAAAAATATTATGTTTATTTGTTTATAATTATTAGTTATTATTTAAATAATTATTACAACTATTAAAGGCTTAAATCATATGCTAAGAGCTGATTACTATGCTGTGATGAACATTAAAAATGAAAACAAGCAGAGTGGAAAACAATATTGCAAATTGATAGCACCTTTAAAGGGTGAGCATTCCATGTTCTTGTTTTTTTCAGGTTGGATATCTTAGAGAAGTAATTCTCAAAGTTCTTAATTTGGTGCTACAATTCCAAACATACTGGGACAATGGTGTTAGGCATGTCAGGTGTGTAGAAATCTCTATCCTTTCATAATTTAACTGCAAATCAAATTCTCATTCAACATTTTTCAAAAGGGGTGGAAGTGAGGTAGGTTTGGTTTAACATGAATTCAAGATATAAAGCTCCCTCTTATTGGGCCTCCTGTGGCTTTAGTGTGTGCTTTCTTATTTTTTTGGTTGTTTTGGTTTCTCAACTTCAGCATCATAATTGAGTATCTTGACAATAGAATCTGTACAAATGTTCTATCTTTCGCTTAAAATGCATATAATATGCTCTGTGACAGTACAAAACATATCAAATTAATTATAGTTGGTAGAAACTCGCCACAAATCTGTTCAGCATCACAAGCAGACATTCAAAATTTGTATGAAAATTTATTTGAGTGGCCTTGGTTAGAGTAGTTGCACTGTAGTATAATTTTTTTAATTGATCTTTTCAGCCAAGAGAACTTCAAGAGACTCACTGAAGAATTTTTAAAGTGTAATACTTTCCTTGTTTCCTGTTTGAAAAATATTGTGAAGCGAGGAGCATTTCCACACTGTAAGTGATGTTTTCTATTTTACTTTTTAGTTCCTCTTCTTTGGGGTACAATTGTGCTTTTTGACAATAATTATAATCTTTACAACTGTAATTACCGTATTTATTCTCTTATAAGACGCACCATTTTTTACGAGAAAATATACTAGTTCGATTAAAATCTGCTCAAAACTCGGGGTGCGTCTTATAACCGAGTATTATCGCGCTACAAAATATAACTTTTCCAAATTTCCTGAAAATTAAAGCTTTACTGAAATGAGTATGTAAATAAATTACAGCAAATGAATAAACAAAAGACAAACGTTTATCATTGACTTAATCTGATTTGTTAGTTCTAAAAAGAAACGGGTTGGCTCTGAAAAGAACCGTTTTGTTTTAAAGCTCGGCTGAGCTCAGCAGTACTCGTCGTCCTCGGCTTCGCTGTCAGTCTCGAACTCGTTGTCGATCGGCTCATCTGCATCTTCTGTTTCTTCTTCCTCGTCGTCCCAAACCGCGTCGTCTTCAGTTCCATCGAGAGCATTATTGATGCCACAGGATTTGAACGATCTTGTTATCAAATCTACGGGGATCTCGCTCCACGCTCGATCGATCCACTGCAGGTGAACGGGCCGTTAATCATCCAGGCTTCGTACTGCGCACGGAACTTTGCGACGTGCTTGAAATAATTGACTTAACAACGAATTTAAAAAATACAAATGCTAAGAAAAACAACTCCGATGAGACTACAGTGAAAACTAGACTTTCTAATCACTGCTACGGCGAACAAGTTCGTAAACACAGTCAACAAAGCCAAGGTGATTTCAACGAAAAGCGAACGTGCTCCAAAGCACGTGCTTGAAATGATTGACGTCGCAATTAGTAACTTATGGAAGCAAATTTTGTAATTACAACGAACGTGGTCAACAAAATTTCCCGTAATTGTGGGTGCGTCTTATAACAGGGTATTTAGGTGAAATTTTCATTTTGCTTACTTGTCAAAATCGTCTTTGAAAGTTTAGGGTGCGTCTTATAACCGAGTGCGCCTTATAAGTGAATAAATACGGTACACCACAGGATTAATTTTTATTAACTACAGTACCTAATAGCTGCAGTAAATTTAAATTATTAAGAAGTTAACTTTTTCATGTCAAGACACAGACAGTGGGGCCACTTAATACTAGACAGTAGTTTAAGTCACATTCATACATCCAGGTGGAAAAAATAAAATGTATGGTAAGTAAGTTTGCATGGCATTACAAGGGAGCTTTACCAGAGACGGTTCAGTCCATAGAGATCAGCCAGTACATCATTCTGGAAAATTTAACTCTTGGTGCACTGAACGTGTACAAGGACCTTTGCAAACCTGAGCAATAATTCCTCTATTTGATTTGGTTTCTGGGTTAATTTGCTGTTGATAACAGGTGTTTTCTTGTTTATACAGTGGAATCCCTGGCGTTTGACCTGTCATCATCCCCAAGCCTTCCATTGGGAACTCGAATCACTTGACAAAGTCACCATGAATTGTTCTAGCCTGTGACAACAGGATGGCACCACATGCCACATTTGACCTCATTTGCCTGGCTAACTTATCACCTTTAACTTACATTTTGACACATTTCTATCCTTGCATTCCACTGACCATCTGTCCCATACTGTGATTAGTAATTCCATTTGTCAAACATCAGTTGTTGTGATGTTTTCAATGAGCTATAATTACTTGCACAATCCACTACTGACATCATCAGTTGTCAGTGTCATCATGTCAATGATGACAAAGTGATTGTTGCCAATCAGTGGAAACATGGAAGAAGGAAGTGACAAGACCTAACAATGATCATTGGATAGTGAAAAGATAAAAGACAAAAAATGAACTTTGCTTAACAGAGTACCGAAAACAACATTGGTTTTTTTCTAGAATGGGTGCATAATGCACATGTAATTTATCTATAAAAAATCCATCAGTGGTTAATAGATATCACTGTAGACTGATGGGCCATACTCTACCCATACCAAGCCTTGTGGTAAAGAGTTCTGTCTCCACCCAGGATTCCAGTAGTCACCACCCAGGAAATCAACACCAAAATAATAAAGATAATGATATAATGATAATGAATTTGTATAGCGCACTTTTTCATTTGAATATGTTCAAAGGCGCTTTACACTTCTATCGGGTGAGATCGGACGTCAGCATGTATAGGCGCCTCTGGCTGCCGCTATCAGTCCATATGTGATCTCACACACCCACCCAACCCATGCATGAATTGTCAGATGAAACCAGACGTAGAGATAGGCCACCACACCGGGAACTACGTCCCCTACTCTTTTCGAACAGTCTGTGGGTTCTTTTTAAAATGTCCCACAGATTATTAGGAAGAAGTATTGTGAGACAGGTTTTACGGTTTATCGTCCTTATCCAAGAAGACTAGAAAGTCTAACCATTTACAGATGTCATTACAAAGGTAGCACTTTCTCCTCAGTTATTTAAGACCTTGAGTGTTGGTTCGGCCGGGGTTTGAACTCACAACCTCCTGCACGGTAGTTGGTAATTGTTTTTTTCTAGAATGGGTGCATAATGCACATGGTAGTTGCTCTACCAACTGAGCAAACCGGTCGCGAGGGGGGTTGTTCAGGAGATAATGATCCATCTACCTTGGTATAAAATAAGTTACTGGCTGGTTTGGAAAAGGATTTCGGCAATTTGCCCAGGGGTCTGACTTGTACCATTTGAACTGCTCTTGCCTGTAAACTTGAAGTGTATACCATCACATTCAATAGCAGTTAAGCCACACACGCCATAAGTGGAGGGTGCCCCAGAAATAAGCGCGGAAATCTTGTACCGCGTGTTCACCTCTACGGTAATACGATTGCGGAATATCACATCATAGCCAAAGTATCCGTCTTTGTCAGTCTCATACGAACCTTCCAAGGAGTAAATTTCTCTGCAATCGAACGTATCCGAGAATATTTTAATCACAACCCCATACGTGCATCCACTAAAACCAAAGAGACGAACCCCACCTAGAAATATAGGAGCATCCACTAAAAACGTGACCTCGTCCAAAACCCCACCTGGGTAGTTCCAGCCAAATTCGAAATCCGGGAATCTTTTACATCGTGAGAGTAGACGCGGTAATACGCCCTGTCTTTGTCGTTTGGAATATTTTAGACCTACAACTGTACCGCCGCTAAACCACAAAAACAATGAAATGATGTCATCTTTGTGCAGTAGACCCGACTGCGGTACAGCGTCAGCAAATTGTCTCTGAGTCATTAAAGGAAAACGAATATTTTTCACAGTATCCTCGCCTGTAACCATTCGCTTATTTTCTTTTAAAGGTTCAATTCCTTGTATGTCGCACTGCGCGATTGCCCAGCGATCCACCGCTTGGAAAAGGTCGACTTCAAACACCGATAATGCATCCCTCTGGAGCATGAAATCTAAGAGTTCCTTGGAGATCGATAAGAAACTGTCCGATTTTATCGCTTCTTCCGTGTTCAAATCCACGACTTCCCAGCAACGACTAATAAGCTCGGTATTTTCAAACTTTAAGGCCTGTAGTAAGATATCAAAGACGTTTAATGGCGACAAGTTTCCCATCAAAAACCCCAAGCACGTTTTCTCTAGTTCGAGTACGATATATTTCTTGGCCAAGTAGTAAACTTGCATGACATTACTTCCCGTTAGATTCGATTCGTCGCAGTATAGAAAGCGAAGAAACTCCATAAAGCTTTGGGAATCGCAGTCAGGAAGCTCAATTTGTGTCTTGCCTTCCGATAAGTCGCCGTAAAACATGGCGTAGAAAACTGGACTGCTTATTGCCAGCACGAACTTATGTACTTGTAGTATATTTGGTGTAAGTCTACATGACGAGTAGATTATTAGGGATGGCGGCTACGTTCTGGAGGTGCTATTAAAGTGTTGTGTTTAATCTGTTTGCATCGAGTCTGTATTTCATCGTGAACACTACAGCTGGCGACGAGGATGGAAAAAAAAGTGTAAAGAATATCTGGAGCAAACATGAATGTGAGAGATTTCGACATTGGAGTAATTCGGCCGTTTGATGTGAACAGTGATCCCAGTAGCGTGGGCAGCGAATGGAAACGATGGCTTCGGAGTTTTCAGTTATATGCGGATGGTAAAGGACTTATTATAGTTCCTGATAAGGAAGACAACAAGATAAAGCGACGAGCTCTTCTTCTTCATTGTGCTGGACCGGATGTCCAAGATATTTTCGATGTTTTACCGGAGACAGGAGGTGCGAAGGATTACCAGAAAGCTGAAGATGCTCTAACCGGACATTTCGTTATTCAAGTTAATATTCCATATGAACGGCATTTGTTTCGAGAGATGGTACAAGCTGAAGGTGAAACGGTCGATCAGTTTGCTGTACGCTTGAGACGCAAGGCCCAGCAATGTGATTATGGCGAGCAAATGGAGGCCCAGATAAGAGATCAGATTGTCTCGAGGTGTCAGTCTGACGAGTTACGCCGTAAACTTTTGGAGAAGGGACAAACTCTCACGTTGAAGAGTCTACAAGACATCGCAAGAAATTACGAAGCAGTCAAGAGACAAACCAAGAGTATGAGTCGCTCAAATAATTCTGTGAACAGAGTCCGTGATGATAGGAACAAAAGATACGATGACAGAATGGGCAACAGCAGAAGTGGAAATTTCCAATCAGGTGGTGAATGCTGGCGATGTGGAAGACGTGGCCATTTTGCCAGAGATCCTCAGTGCCCTGCAAGAGGAAAGACCTGTTCCAAATGTTTTCCGATGGGACATTTTGCAACTGTATGCAAAACCAGGGGTGACCCTCGTTTCCGATCAGGAGTGCGGTACATGCAAAAGGTAGAAGTCGAAGAAGATGAGGATGAGTATATTTTTGCAGTAGCTGATGAAGGAAGTGGACAAGGAAAAGTTACTAGTGAGAGTGATTATTGATTCTGGATCCAGTGCAAATGTAATTGACCAAACATTGTGGGAGGAACTAAAGAAACAACATGTCAAGTGTGTATCGAAGAGAAGCACAAAGAAACTGTACGCCTATGGAGCAACAAGCCCACTGCAAGTTATTGGAACATTTACAGCCGATCTCAGTTTAGCAAACAAGTGTGTATCAGCAGAGTTCACAGTCATACAAGGCCGAGGAGAACCACTCCTTGGTAGAGAATCAGCTATGAAGCTAGGAGTCCTCAAGCTGCAAGTTCCAGGAATTTCAGTGAACAGTGTAGTTGACCGTAATGAACTCATTGCGAAACACAAGGCTGTGTTCGAAGGAATCGGAAAGTTGAAAGACTATCAACTTAAATTGCACATTGATACCAAAGTTCAGCCATTACGACGTCCGGCATTTAGCTTGAGAGAGAAGATTGAGAAGAAACTTGATGAACTGTTGCATGAAGACATCATTGAGAGAGTGGATGGTCCAACGCCATGGGTGAACCCGGTTGTTGTGGTGCCAAAGCCAAATGGTGAAGTACGATTTTGTGTAGATATGAGGTGTGCCAATAAAGCGATCATTCGGGAAAGACATCCAATTCCCACAATTGACGAAGTGCTGAACGAGATGCAAGAAGGAAGTGTCTTCAGCAAACTTGACCTGAAATGGGGCTATCACCAAATTGAGCTCAGCACTGAATCCCGTGGCATTACTACGTTTGCAACCCACAAAGGTCTATTCAGATACAAACGGTTAATGTTTGGGATTTCTTCTGCACCAGAAAAATACCAGCAAGTGATTCAGCAAGTGTTGCATGATTGTAGGGGGACAGCAAACATTTCAGATGACATCATCATTTTTGGCTCTGACACAGATGAGCATGACAGGCGATTGGAGCAAGTGCTAGTCAAGTTGGAAGAAAAAGGGCTTACCCTCAACAAGGAGAAGTGTGTGTTTCACATGCCAAAGCTTACATTCATGGGTTTAGTTCTGTCGCAGAGGGGCATTGGTCCAACGGAAGATAAAGTTAAAGCAGTCACAGAAACCCGTGAACCCCGGAATGCGTCTGAAGTTAAAAGCTTCTTAGGCCTGGTGAATTTCAATACCAGATTCATACCAGACCTTGCCACTGTCGCAGAACCACTAAGGAGGCTAACAAAGAAAGGAGAACCATTCGTTTTTGGTCCTGAACAGCACGCGGCATTCACAGCACTGAAACAGAGGATGGCCCAGGCAGAGACTCTGGGATACTTCGATCGCAATGCCAAGACGAAGATTATTACTGATGCAAGTCCTGTTGGATTGGGTGCAATCTTGGTTCAAGAACACAACGGGGAGAATCGTGTAATCTGCTACGCTAGCAGGGGACTATCTGCAGTTGAACGACGATATTCACAAACTGAAAGGGAGGCCTTAGCAATCGTGTGGGCTTGTGAGAAGTTCCATATTTATCTTTATGGCACGACATTTGAACTGTGGACTGATCACAAACCTCTTGAATTCATCTACTCTGCTCGTTCCAAACCTTCGGCAAGAATTGAACGATGGGTTCTTAGGCTCCAGCCTTACTCCTATTCAGTGAAGTATTTGCCGGGTCAAATGAACATCGCAGATTCATTATCACGCCTTACGACGAGCAATGAAGCACAATCACGGAATGTGGCCGAAGAATATGTTAGATTCGTAGCCAGAACAGCTGTGCCCCAAGCTATGACTGGTAAAGAAGTAGAGGAAGAGTCCGCAGCAGACGAAGAGTTGGAGAATCTGCGACAGTGCATCGAGACAGGAAATTGGGAGAACCCCAGTTGTGCAAGTTACAAGCCAATCCGAGAAGAGCTTTGTGTCATTGGAAAGACTGTCCTAAGGGGAACGAGAATTGTAATTCCGCGGAAGCTCCGAGCAAGAGTCATTGAGTTAGGCCACGAGGGCCACCAAGGAATGGTTAAAATGAAACAAAGATTACGAACGAAAGTTTGGTGGCCCGGCATCGATAAGGAAGCCGAAAAGTTCTGTAAAACATGTCATGGTTGTCAAGTTGTAAGTAGGCCAAACAATCCTGAGCCTTTGCAAATGACTGAACTGCCAAAAGGACCATGGCAGGACATTGCAATTGATTTCATGGGTCCACTGCCATCAGGGGATTACATTTTTGCAGTGACGGACTATTACAGTAGATATGTGGAAGTCAGCATTTCAAAGAGGAACACGGCCGAAGTGGCAATCAGTGGCTTAGAGAAGATGTTTGCAACTCATGGATTACCATGTACAGTTACAAGTGACAATGGCCCTCATTTTGTTGCAGACATGTTTGAAACGTTCTTAAGGAACAATGGCATTGAGCACAGAAAGACCACGCCGTTATGGCCACAGGCTAATGGCGAAATTGAACGCCAGAACAGATCATTGCTGAAGAGAATGCAAATAGCTCAAGTGGAAGGACAGGATTGGAAAACAGCTGTGCAAACGTATTTAGTTGCATATCGTAATACACCACATCCAAGCACAGGTGTATGCCCATCAGAGCTGCTATTCCGACGGAAATTACGCACCAAACTTCCAGAACTGCAGGAAGCTGTCAAGTTGGATGAAGAAGTAAGGGATCGTGATAAAGACAGAAAGGCAAAAATGAAGGATTATGCAGACAGAAGACGTAATGCGGAAGAAAGTACCTTAACGAAAGGCGACAAAGTTCTTTTCAAGCAGCAGCGCGTCAACAAGTGGACCACCCAGTTTGCGAGTCAGCCATATGAAGTGGTTGACAAGTGCGGCAACAGTGTTCTGGTTGAGTCACCTGATGGAGTCCAATATAAAAGAAACACCACTCATGTGAAACCTTATCATGAAAGAGCCAATGCAGAACAATTACCAGAGGAGGTGTCGACATCCCAGGAGGAGGAGGATGGTAGGCAGGTCGCAGTTGACCAGGCAGATATGGAACAGAGCCAAAAGGATGAGTCCAAGCAGATGTTGGAGGACGTTCCTACCTTGAGGTCTCCCCGGCCAGTGCGCACGAGATGCACACCGAAGAGATTTGATGACTATGTTATGGGATAAACTTTTATGACATTGAACTTCAGTTTGACTTGATCTGATGACTTGTTCAAAAAAAAAATGAACTTTGTTAGAACTATAATTCGTTGTTAAGTGTTGGAATGGTTGTGTTTTGCTATTCCGGAAAAAGGAAGGGATGTAGTATATTTGGTGTAAGTCTACGTGATGTAGTATGTTTGGTGTAAGTCTACATGACGAGTAGATTATTAGGGATGGCGGCTACGTTCTGGAGGTGCTATTAAAGTGTTGTGTTTAATCTGTTTGCATCGAGTCTGTGTTTCATCGTGAACACTACAGTACTGGGTAAACAACCTCCGCTCCAGAGTGTAAATCCCTCGTCAGAAATGAAATATCGCTTATCAGTGAGTTATTAAACATAAATTTCACTCTTTCTCTGATGCTCTTTTTCTCTGTTTGCCAACCATCTATTTCGCTCAATGCCATGACCAATGTTCTGTAAAAACAAGAGGCAAGTTTTTGGTAGCAACCCAAGTAGAAAACGACGACTTCGGCCACAGGCGGCCCAAGCTCACAATGCGAGGAGTTTTTTTTTTAAAAAAAATAAAAATCTTTATGCGAACGTTGAGCACGCGAAACGTGACACGGTTACCGGCGACATCTACTAGGGAACTTAAGCACGGGTCGTTTTAGAGGCAACGGCAACTTTAGCGACCGAAAGAGCCTGGGAAGAGAACAACGTCGTTCCCGCCAACATATAAACGTTAAGCAGCTAGACGAGTTTTGCAGCAGCGACGTCCGTAGCAAACTCTGTTGGCTTTTAAAATAAGCTGTTTGAGAGAATGTCATCTTTCAGTGAAATGAGAAACCTGCTTCTTTTTTTGTACGATAGCAAAAGCATCTGTGACGAAGAATTTTTGACCTTGTACGAAAGTTACAGTTCCAAGAATCGAGAATTCCCTTACAGCTCATACCCAAAGTTTGATTACGACCAGATGGATGAATCAGAGTGTTTAGCTGAGTTCAGAGTGCGAAAACAGGACATAACATTATTGGCAAATGTTCTTCAATTACCAGACACTTTCCGATGTCCGCAAAGAACAACTTGTGACCGAACTGAAGGGCTTTGTATGCTTCTGAAGCGCTTCTCGTATCCATGTCGCTATTCAGACATGATTCATCGTTTTGCAAGACCAGTTCCTGAAATAAGCATGATTACCAATACAGTGATGGATCATATTTTTTTGAGCCATGGTCATCGAATTTCACAATGGAATTTTGATATACTGAGTCCGCCAATGCTACAGGAGTATGCAGATGTTATCCATGCTAAAGGTGCACCTCTCAGCAATTGCTTTGGGTTTATAGATGGGACAGTCAGACCAATTTCTCGTCCAGGCCAACACCAAAGAATAGTGTACAATGGACATAAACGGGTACATTCACTCAAGTTTCAGTCTGTCGCTCTACCAAATGGACTTATTGGAAATATGTATGGGCCTGTTGGTAAGTTATGTTCACTAGGATGCCATGAAAATAAGCTGCCACTTAAGGTTTCATTAATTTATTAATCTTATTTATCTGTTTTGGTATGCAGAGGGGAAAAAACATGATGCAAGCATGTTGATAGATTCCAATCTTCTCCAGGAATTGGAAAGGAATGCATTTTCCCCAACAGGCCAGCCCATGAGTGTTTATGGTGATCCTGCCTATCCCCTGCGAACACACCTACAGGCACCATTTCGCCATGGTGTCCTAACACCGATGATGGAACAATACAATTTTGACATGAGTTCTGTTAGAGTAACTGTGGAGTGGCTCTTTGGGGACATCATCAACGACTTCAAGTTTTTGGATTTTAAGAAAAACCTAAAAATTGGAATGAGTAGTGTGGGAGAAATGTATCTTGTATGTGCACTTCTTAATAATGCTATTACCTGCCTATATGGCAACAAAACCTCAGAGTTTTTCGGTCTAGACCCTCCTTCATTGCAGTATTATTTTAGATAAATAAGTACCTAGTGTTAGTAGTGGGGGAAAATGCCAACATGGTATACGTGAGGTTCAGTGTAAGGATTGTATGGGATCACAAATATGCCCTCATCTAAGACAGATAGCATTCTGCAAAGAGTGTGGTGGTAAGGGTATATGTACTCATGGTAAAGTAAAGTACTCTTGCAAAGATTGTAGGGGTTCCCAAGTATGTCCTCATGGTAGAACTAGGTATAGATGCAAAGAGTGTGGGGGAGATGGCATATGCATTCATTATAAACGTAAAGATTCTTGTAAAGATTGTGGGGGTTCCCAAGTATGTCCTCATGGTAGAAGTAGGTATTCATTCATTCATTCATTTTATTTGCCATATAAATACAAAATTTTTACAATTTAAGGTTGGAATAATGAAATTAGAAAAAAAGTAAATGGCGAGGAGACCTGAAAGAAACCACGAGGCTTATAATGAGTCAGGTCTCCTCAACTTAGGATAAACTAGTCTTGATAATATAATTACAATATGGGCTTATGATGGCTAACTTTGACCGCGAACTCACACACACACACACACACACACACACACACACACATGTTAAATTAATTAATCTAATAATCTACTTAGTGCCATACTGGACCCATACTGAAGCTAATATGTACTGAAAAGGAATTCTTTAAGCTTTCTTTTAAAAGAAGCAGAGGAGGACGAAGCCGTTATTGTAGAATTTAGCGAATTATAAAACTTTGGACCTTGGAAGTAAATTGAGAACTGTCTGGTGTTCGTTCTGCATAGTGGCAAACGAAATAAATGGGCATTCCTAGTATTATAATTATGGATTTGACTGTTTATTAGAAAGAGGTTATTGAATTTGGAAGGGAGTGTAGAGTTCTTGAGTGAAAACATAAAAAAACCTAATTGAAACGAATGGATATCATGAAATTTTAAAAGTTTAAGGTCCTTAAAGATGGGACTAGTGTTGGCATCGTAGGTAGAGTTGTTCACAATTCTTAGCGCACGTTTCTGTAAGATTACAATTCTTTCAAGGTTCGCTTTATAGGTGCCACCCCAAGCTAGATTGCAATAGTATAAGTATGGAAGTATCATTGAATTGTACAAGGTACGGAGAGATTGAGTTGAGAGAAAAAACCTAGATTTATGAATGATTCCTATGGATTTTGATAATTTACTGGCTAATAGAGATATATGAGGTTTCCAGGTCAGATTATCATCTATAAAGACACCCAAGAACATGGTTTCAGAAACACGAAGGATAGGCTGCTCGTTTATAAAAACTTGAAATCCAAACGATTGCTTTTTTTGCCAAGGCTTAAATACCATAAAATTAGTCTTGGATAAATTCAAGGAAAGCCGGTTTGCGGCAAACCAAGTTGACAGTTTGTTTAATTCTCTATTTAATGTATTAATTAGGTAAAAAGGATCATTGTGAGAGATAAATAAGTTTGTATCATCAGCAAACAAAATTGCATCAAGTATGTGGTATAGATCATCAAGTATGTGGTATAGAGGTATAGATGCAAAGAGTGTGGTGGAAAGGGTATATGCATTCATGGTAAAGTAAAGAGCTATTGCAAAGATTGTCACGAACTTATTAAGTTAGAATAATAATATAGTATGAATTTTTGTAACGCGAACCACGTTACAAAAATTATATCGAATCCATCAACGGAACAAAGCCCAAGCCAATCCACCAACCGCGATTGTCAATGCTATCAGATTATTTTCATGTTGTGTGGTGTCAGGCTCTTTGATTTCAGGTTTAAGGTGTTTTCACATGTACAGCTTCAGTTTTGGCAGCTGCATTGGTAACTTAACTTTTGAAGAGCCTAAGTTATGGCTTATACCTACAGTCTTGGTCTCCAGGTTTACATTTGAGTTAACTCCAAACTTCATATCACCCGTGGCCTTCATTAGATTGTTATTATACCCAACCACGCTCTCTGTGTTTATTATCATATTACTGGGCATTAGCCAAACTCCAGGTGCAATTGCCAGATCCAATCTTAACTTCGCTTCCTGAGTTGCGAGTTGATACCTTTGTACTGAGCTTGAGATATCATTCTCAATCACACTGCTTTCAAATAGAGCCAAGAACTCTTGTTGCGTTTCAATTGCCCCACCACCCGTACCAACAATCGAGTTTCGTGTATTAACTTGCGATCCCAACACACAGTAAACGAATGCCTCAGCAGAACGATTCAGTCTACCCAGTCCAGCTTTGGTGAGTCCATAACCACTATTTGGAATGAACCAGGCATATTTATAGTCAGCAAAGTCATCATTACGAATGAATGAGATGAGGCAGGGGCGGATCCAGGATTTTACATGAGTGATTTGCAGCACCTTAACTAGGGGGGTTTGGGGGCATGCTCCCCCAAGGAAATTTGAAATTGAGTGCTCCCAGAATGCAATTTTCCTGCATTCTGAGAGCACTTTAAGCCATTCAGACACATTAACAGTACCTCCTCAGAAAGGCAAAATTCTGTACAAAAAAATCAATTCTGTGTATTTACACAGACAAACCAGAATAACAATTTTTTTTGTCCAGAAATTTGCCTTTCTGTTGTCTAAGGAGTCTAGCATGTCAATTAAGATTGAGGGCTGCCTTTGAAAATGTAGTAGATCTGCTGCCTGGATTGCTGTCTTGGATGCTTGTAGGGGTGCCAACAGCCTTTTAGATCAGTGTATAAATTGATGTGGTCCAATGAGCTCAGACTGAGAGAATATGTGAAAACCATTTAAGCTTATCAAATACCCAGTGTCAGTGGAAAAATAACTCTAAAAACTCTAAAAGAATGACTTTTTTGTCCAGATACAAGTATTAATACAATTTAATCTTTGATAGCTGCTCCTGTTGTTCCATCCTCACAAAGGTAGAATCCTACAAACTCTTCTCTGACTGTTTTGGTCGAATCGAGAAATCTGATCACCACTGAAAGGTTTTCTTTATTTGATATGTCAGCTGCTTCGTCAGGCATAATAGAAAAATATTTGCTGTCCCTGATTTCCTGTGACAAATTATTCACTATGATAGCACCCACAGTTGTAATCATCTCATTTTGAATGGTTTTAGAAATATAAGTCGCATTTCTGGGAGCGGTTTCCAGGTGATGTTTTAGTGTTTGGTCGCCGCTGTCAATTCGAAATTCTAACAGTGCATGGAAATTACCGGAAAGACTGCCATTTCCTCGATCATCATCTCGTGTACCTCTGAGGGCTATGTTGTTTTTCCGCAGAAAATTGTTTTAAAAAGGGATTTCAGAATTTCGCGATTTCTATTGATTTGCGGTTGAAGTAAATTGTTGATCTGCTGATCAGTTGGAACCGCTTCTCTTCTCATGTTTCTCAGAAAATTCTCCATTGCGATCACTGCAAAATTATGCATCTCACATTTCCCGCTGGCGTGTTTGGTAAAACGTGAAACGGCGGACGTCCAAAGTGTGAGTGGAGACTTGAACAATTTGTCTAGTTTATTCGTATTTCGCCCACACTGGACTCCAAAACAAACACACGGTAAACAAAATGCACCATCGACATATTTAGAGTATGCTAGCCAGGGAAATCTTTTCAGCCAGCTCCACACAAAATGACGGCTAGAATTCGAACATTCCACTGACGCTGGGAAATCAAATAGCTCACCTGGTTTCCACACATTCTCTATGAACTTGAACTTGTCCTGGTCCGAATATGAGTTGATTTCCTTGAAAACCAAGCCAACATCATACTGTGAACAGTCCTCCTTCCGACAAACTGGATCGCCTCGAACCATCATTTCTAATTAAAATTTCCCTTGTCTTCCTCCGTCGCAAGTTACTTTAACAATGAACTCTGATCGGAGCAAGAACAAACGAGGGACTTTTAGGGAGAGGCTTCCCTTTATATACGATTGTCAGTAGTTTGCACGGTAGTTTGCGTCCTGGATAGCCAATCACAATCGAGTTTGAGTAGTTCGCAAGACAATGCGAGTGATTCTGGCCAATAGAAGAGGGTTTTGAGTGATTTGTGGAAAGATCGATAAACTAACCACTCCCACCCACTGCGTACAAATTTTGTCCGGTCGTGCCTACGAATTTTTTCGTGTTGTTCTCCGAAGTCTCGACAAAGGGCGAAAGCGCACGAACGGAGATTCGTCAAATTCGTTCGGAAAGGACTGGGTTTGCTGTGTAATCGACGGTATAACGAGATTCGACGATTTTTTTCTTTGTTTTATTTCATAATAAACACTGCAACAAGAAGGATAATTGATTTCTTGAGCTTCAAGAAACAACCTGAGAAGTAACAAACCCAGGTTTGGAAACATTTGAGTGATTTCTGGAAATCACTTGAACTACTCTGGATCCGCCCCTGTCAGCATTGCTCAAAATGTTGTGAATGATTCTCTCTTCATGCTTGAGTTTCTCCTTTTGTGATATTACCCTTTCATACCAACTCGTTACATTCACCAGAGAAGATTGTGATAGATTGTCAACTAACCTTCTGAGGCCCGCTGCCATAAACCGAAAGCTATCAATGAACCTAATTCCACGTTTAATGTCACCCGTGTCCCCTTTCTTGTTCTTATAAGAGTCGACAACAATCTCTTTGGTGAACGAAATGTACTTCTCATCGTTGATTGGTATACAATTTACCTTACCTTTCGATTCACCTATGTTCCTCACAAATAAATGACCATCATACCCAGATAAGTTATGGAATATAACTGGTACAAATTTAGACACATTATAATTCAAGTTGCACTCTTCATGCGCGGCGCCTCTATACTTTCCAGTAAGATGACAATGGTCCAATACCTTTTTACTAGTAATCTGCAATCCACAAATGTGAGTGTGTGGCATTTTCATAGGCTATTTTATCATCATCACTAACACGAGCATTCTTAGGGATCTTGAACTTATTATAAATGTCCTTAATATCCGACTCCAAACTCTCCATAAACATCTTGGGTACATCTTCGTCTGGTGACTCAGCTGTGTGCCTTACAAGTTTGGGTTCGAATATAGAGTTATCAAAGCACTTAACCAGGTAACAAAAACCTGATGGCTTATGCTTCTGGTATCTATTGGTAAAGCTTCTACCCTCATCTTGGTAACACGTATCTATCTTTTCAGTGTAGCACTCAAAATCCGCATACACAACAAACGGGACCTCCATCTTTCTGTTGAGATTTTTGAAACAGAAGAACTGCGGGCTTCCATCTTCGTTAATAGGGACTTCCATCTTAACTGCTTCATGATTGTTGCAGTACTCTAGATGCTTGTACAGTGAGGATTGTGACTTGAATGTATTAAGACATCTATGGCAGAAGTGTATAGTGGATTTATGTTTATTGACTTGTGAGGCTAATAATCTACTCAAATTCTTAATCCAACAGTAGTGGTTAGTTTCACTGTTGTATAATAAAAGCAAGTTGATCACTGTCACATCTCTTCGCTTACTAATTCTCAAAACATTTACCCCAGACTCGTATCCATATACGTTAATAGCATAAGGGTTTTGCTTCTCAAACTTATCAATATCCCTTACTGTAACAGGGAACTCCATTCCCGACCAGTCAAATTTCTCAGAGTTCTCTCTCATCTCATCATTAAGTCTTTCGCCATGATTCTCTTTGGGAAATACAGCAGATGTCACAGCCCATTTGAAGCACTCATTGTCATTTTCGTTCTTGACATTTATTATAGCTTTCTTCTCAGCCAAAACCTTTGGTAGGGGCATGTAAGAATTCCCAGAGATAGGCTCAAATGGATTAATGTGTATATCAAAGTGTTCAACTCGATCAAATTGCCATCCAGACTTTTCACCTTCAAATTTCGCAACCTTTTCAAGTTGCAATTCCGTCATTGCATCGAATAACTCAGATAGATCAGTTGAATCCGTTACTATTTCAAGTTTAGTATGAAAGTACCCCTCACTCTCTTCAATCTTACCCGTAGCAAGATTCTCTTTTATGAATGTGCAAGTGAGTACAAACTTCACCTTGATGGGTTTGTTTCTAGTATAAAGTAACTCCAAAACCTTTGGTTTTATTTTCTTAATGAATTCTTGAGGACCATAACCCTTTTTCCCTTCGATCCGATATGTCTTGAAGAACCCTTTCAATGCCTCTTCTTTTTCTTTCACTTTGAACGGATCTAGTAGGGCCCAGATGCTTCTTACTTCCTCCTTCAACTTCCTAATTCTTTCGTTCGCAGGCTTTTTGATTCTCTTTGGTACATAATTCAAAATCCAATTTGCAAACTTGTTTATTTTTTTCTGTAGTCTTTTATTATATTCCGAAACAAGTGTTTTCCACCGACTAGGTGCACTTGGAGGTACATATTTGGTAGGTCTCAGAATCGGAACATTTATTTCAGGTACAGGTTCATCTAGAATATTCGATGTTCCCCCACTACTAACACTAGGTACCTCTTCAGGCATTCCCAGCGCCTCTACTAACTCATTTCTACGCATCCTATAATAATTTGGTATCTTTCGTTCCTTTGCGATGGCGCGTAGCTCTTTGACAGTTTGTTTTGGCATGATGGGTGCTTGAATGTATAGTAAGAGTTCTTTAAGCTAGTAGGATCGATTTCATTTTTAGATCCTGCACGTTTGCAGACTTAAAGAGTGATTTTAATTTATTCGTGTCCCAGAACCCGCCTTTTGCAACTACTTGTCGCCACATGGGTGTGCCAGGGAAAACAGTTGATCTCACAGGAGATGTCAACAATTCTGACAATGGAGCCGACGAGTACGATTCATGTAGTAGTGCAGAGGAAGAAGAAATCGACGATGACGAATCACAAAGTGTTGCTACTTTGGATAGGGAAGCAAACTTCCTTCTTGGGAGGGTGTCTGCATATGGTCGTGCCGTTCGGTTTAATAGCAGGCTAATGTTCTCATAAAGAAAGATTAAGTCTGCATTCGAGAACTAAGAGCTTTGTGGCCCATCAGCTGGCCGGCTCAGGTGACCCCGATTTCAGTAGCATAAAGTTGCTAGAAGTATTTCTACTCTCCCATGGATGGGAGGCTAGTCCATCGCAAGGTGACTTTCCAATGCAATGTCGTGGCCTAGGCCTGGACTCGAACCCGGGACCGCTGAATCAGGCGTCCAGTGCACTAACCATTAGGCCACCAAGCGTTTCGCCGATATGTATATCATGTCTTTATTTTACAATCTGTGGGACTGTTTAGGGATCTCGTATTTATTTTACCCAAATGAAGACACATAAAGCGTTCGCTATTGACCTCGTCGCCTGATTAAAACTAGCACTAAAGGGATCGAAACCTCGCCAATAAAATTCAGTTCAAGGTGGATCCAACGTGCGACAAACGATTAACATTCATCAAACTAACTCTGTCGGTTATCTTCCAAAAAACCCAAACTAGGAACTAACAATGTTTACTTTGTACTGATACGAAGACGAAAAATCAAATAAAGCAGAAACAATGTTAGGATCACTATAAGCGATATTGAAAACCTTGGACAACAAAGCTACCCACTCCATAAAGGTCAGTGTCGTTTATTTATATCTTAAACAAAAAAAATCCTTTAAAAATCGGGCGGGATCGGGATCCCGGCGGACGCAAAAAAGGGCGGGAAAGTGGGATTAACAAGAATCAAAGTAGGACTATGGTGAACTCGTGGATATGTTTACAAAACAGAGAAAAAAGAAATAATTTAAAAATTAACGAGGTGTTTTTTCAGAGTTGTGATTGAATGAACTTGAAGATAATTTTAATAATCTATAATCACAACATAAAAGTGACCAGGGAGCTGAGTAGCTTTTTGAAATAAACATACAGTGAGTACATGACGCCAATCATTTGACTACACTAGGCATCAGTTATAAGGCAGGTTGCAAGCATACAGTTGTTAAAAAATTTGATAACTAAACATAAGGGTACAGGATTAAATGGCACCGAAACCAAATGTAGTTCTGGTATCCTGCTGCTCACTGTCTGTGTGTTCAAAGTAACAGGGTCCTTCTGAATAAGGTCTGAATTTTGTTGCCATGACATTGTCAATTTTATCATCATTATAGTTTTTGTTGTCTACAAGTCTATTCAATGTATTCAACAGAAATATCCACCTTGATTCTGCAGCTGATAATGAACAAAACCATGTAGGATAGCCCAGCTGACGAATCATACCAAACAAGTCTTTCTTGCATTTTTGCAAAGTATGTTAGTGATGATCTTAAAATGCTTAAGACTCTCAATCCTTTATCAAGTTGAATTAGTTTATTTACATTACCATCTCATTTTAGGTTATCAGTGGTATATATATTCAGGGTTGCACTTAAAAAAAATCACACTTGCCATCATTAATACAGCAATACATCTTTGTTTTTATCCTTATAACTTCTTGTTTTTACAATGTAAATATGATGAGTCACACAACAGTAAGCAAAACAGGTAAGCCTATTTTTCCAACATGTCTACTTCAACACAATCTAGTTCACTTCAAGGTAAATTCGGAAATCAATAGACAGAAAACGTTTCATTGTAACGGCTTGTGGTGCATTGTATATAATATAACGCTTAATACATTTTCTACATGACTTACTCTTTTCGAACCCTGGTTCTCCGTCACGGCATGCGCCTCTATATTTAATGGTAAGCGTTGACATACTTCTTGACCGTCCCAATACTTCTCCAACTCCATTCCTGTTAGTACTAACACTTAAATCAGTAGAAAAGTCCTCCATGCGATGTTTCTTATCCAGGTTGGCCGCAGAAGTTCTTCGGTTTCACATCATGGATTCGTCAATTTATTCTGTTTTCAGTAGCAGTTTCGTTCAATAACGAGTACTCATTTCGCTCATATAAATTCTCATTCAAGTGCTAATTTCGCTCTATGAGTTCTCACCAAAGCTTACTACATTAGCAAGAGATTTTCTCATCTTCAGATCACTTTCGAGCCAACTGAAATTCATATACTGCTTGTAATCTTGGGGGCGGTCGATGGCGGTCGATGTCGGAAAAGCGAATAGTTATCATCTGTTCACGTTTAGCGCCTGGCCGAGTAAAAGGCTCATGAAATTCAGTCTTCAAGTTGGTCATTGTCCTAACTGGAAACATTTAAACTCCTTTTGATTTTAGTAAGACCGCTAATGAGGCCCTGTTAGTGAGGTTCTTTATGTCGCGCGTCTGAGTTTCAAACCTTTTCACGTCGCAATTTCGGAAGGTCGAAGGTCGCTGTCGTAATTTCCCGTGAGCGGCTCGTCGTTCGTCGCCATTTCAGGTCCTTTATGTCGCCGTTTCAAGGCCATGTTGCTTGTCGAAATTTACCCCTAACAGGGCTTCGCTAATCGTCCTCTTAAGCTACAAAATCATTACAAACTCTGGCAACGGTACGATACACTTTCAGCGTGAACTTTCATCAACAGACTTCCGTGACTTCGGTCACGACAATTGTCGTCTTCATATCGGTGCCCCCGAGTTCTATCCGACTAATTACGAAGTGTGTCTACACTGGAGTGAGTGAGTGAGTGAGTGAGTGAGTGAGCGAGTGAGTGAGTGAGTGAGTGAGTGAGTGACAATTTGCATATCGGAGTCCCCACAAAAACTCGCAAATACGCTTCGCGTATCCACGAGTTAAAAATGGGTGGGAAGGCGGGATTTGGGAACCCTATTGTGGACCCTCCAGTTGCTGCATGCTTTGCAGGCAGTAAATTCAACACCCTTAACAGTTAAAACAAATAGCAGGAGCCCATCACCCGGAGCCTCCATACACACTATATCCTTGAGTCAACCTTTGCTCGTATCTTTTTATTTTTAGAACAGTCTCAAGAGAATATTTTGTGAGACGCTATCACTGGTTTGTGACTGCATGTGACGTAAAAGAACAACTTTGTTCTGATTGGACGGTACAATGCATTCGCGGGAATTCTAACGACTAAAAATAGAAAGATACGGGCAAAGGTTGTCTCCTAGGGCTTATAAGGGACATGGAGGCTCCCGGTGATGGGCTCCTGCAAATAGCTATTTTGCCTCGTTACTTCAGTCTATTATAGTCCCCAGGAGTCCCTGAATGGTTGTTTTATTCAGAGTACATATTTACGTTGTAACTATATTAAGTTTATATCGTCACTTTTGGTATTCTATGATATTGTCAATAATAACTTGTAAATATAGCTAGTACGGTGTCCCCAAATATTAATAGCCTCGACACTTAATAAAGTTCTTACCTACTGACTTACCTACTTACTTATGACTTGAATAAAGTTCTTACCTACTGACTTATCTACTTACTTATGACTTGAATAAAGTTCTTACCTACTGACTTTCTACTTACTTATGACTTGAATAAAGTTCTTACCTACTGACTTATCTACTTACTTATGACTTGAATAAAGTTCTTACCTACTGACTTATCCACTTACTTATGACTTGAATAAAGTTCTTACCTACTGACTTATCTACTTACTTATGACTATTTCCAGGAATAAATACTCGGGATTATCTGCATGAAAGCGCGACTCCTCAATAAACTCCTTCGGTATGCTAATATTCCACAACTGAGCCTCCCCTACTATGAGACTGTTGCCAGTTTAATGCATGATATCATTAACAAATAAAGAAGCCTAAGCCGTGTATTACACTGTGATAAAACAACAATATTACACCAATGAACATTCAGAATTTATTTGAGGAAACATCTAACAACATTCATTCATGCCGAATACAAGATCATTCGAACCTCCGGAATTTTTTTTTGTAAAAAGCTCCATCATAATTATCTCTTATGGTTATTAGATAATATTAGAGATTATTAGGAAGAACAGCTTGCGTAGGCGTTTACAGGAGCGGACAGTCACGTTTCACGTTCTATGGTCAAAGAAAACTGACACATCTTTTTACTTTCAAAAAATGGAATCAATTTACATTTCCTTTTACCCGCGGCTTGGCATGTCCAGGAGCGAATCACCGGTGATTCGCTCCTGACATGATGTCTTATTAGAAAGGTCTTGCACTATCAGTTCGCTAAAACAAAGAGAGACACGATTTGCAAAACTAATCAATCTCTATGCCGCTTTCATCTAAGTGAAAATGAATTTGAGAACCTTAAATTTTTTACCAACAGATTCTTCATTTCTTAGCTTTCAAGAGTTTTTCCGTAGACAAGACGTTCTTTTTAATTGTCTTCCATGAGTCAGCGACCGGTATGAAAACAACTTTAAATAGATGTGTTTTCTTATTTTTATTTATTTATTTATTTTTATTATTATTGAGCGTGAGGGCATATGCTGATATGAACACTGCTTTGCACTTGCTGGTGTTGACGCCAAGACATGGAAGCGTTCGGTGCCATGAGTTGGTGTAGTGTAGTGTAGACTGTCCAGTCCAGTGTAGCCACTCTCTTGTCATCCTCGCCCGAAGCATAAACTATGCTTTTTAACCTGCTTTTTATGTTTTGTCCGTGGAAATATTTATTCCTTTTCCTTTACCTGTGTAACTTTCAGCAACTAACAGCGAGCCAACCTTAAGATTCAGAAAATTATGCACGTTTCAATTATGTTTCGCAAACAAAGATTTTCGCGTCAAAATGTAATAAGGGTAAGTTGAAGCCACACATGTATATGCGCACTAAGGCGACAGTGGTAGAAGGGATTAAACCCTGTTGCTACCAAAAAAGAGATTTTCGCGGTACGCTGAAATAAAATGAAAAAACGACAAAGTTCCAAAACCCTGGTTTGGCGGAAATTCAAGAACAGACGTCAATCCAGTGTGAAAATTTAAATATTATCGGCAACTTTCTCAAGAACGGCAACATTCAGTGTATTGTTTGTAGTCAAGAGTTCCATTCTAAGAGCGGGAAATTTCCTCTTCTTATCTTAATCTGATTTTAAAGGCGTGTGTTTGTCAGAAATTGAATATCAGGACAGCAGCATCAGTATACGCATTAGGCTTATGATATTGTGTCTTGCTGAACTGAAAAGATATTGTCTATTATTGGCTGATTACTTTAGGAACTCGCGGCAGCAATAGGGCTGTGAGACAGAGACAATGGGGGATTTTTATGAAGGTCGGCGTCTAGCTTGTCTACTTTACAACTGAATTGCCTATCTCAACATCAGACCCGCCGCGGGGTTTTTATTTATATATTTATTCTTGTCTCAATTTTACCACCTGTAAGTAGCCGCTGATGGTTAACGAGTTCCGCGCACAGCCTCGGGCTCCGCATTAAAGACGTTTCTAACTAGATATTTCTTGGCCGGAATATCTTTTTCGTCGCGATGTTTAGCTCTGTTACCTTGGTTTGTGCGGAGCTTGCCAAAAACATTCGCTGTAAAATGACAAACAAGATGAAATCGTGGTAAACCGAATTGAATGTCTTACAACTTTAACGTTTAACTACTGGCGCCAAGGAATTAAAAGCGGCCACGCAGAAAGGCATCTTTCTACTGAAGAAAAGACAAGGGAAAATTTATACCCCATTATGACTGGCTTAAGATTTTGGAAAGCGGAACATATCCTCTAGAGAGTAAAACTACTGGAGCCAACACCTCAATTAACTAAGATAGCCATTCCTCGATTTTAATTAAAACACATCCTTGCTTGGATAGCTGTAATTCTTTTCTAGTAATTAGCGCAGTCTCATGACAACTGAGCCAAATTATATGGTTTTCGTGTCTATTTCTACTTGGGTTGCATGTTTTACTTTAAATATATGCAAATTGCATATCAAGTGTTTATAAATCCCACGCAAACAGCTTTCTTTCAATATTTAGAACCTAACATATCAAGTTAACCGCTGTATAAATATTAAACGGTAACGTGAAACAGGATGCTTTAACATTGCGTGGTTGCAACCTTTTTCATTTTATCTTACTGAAAATTGTACTAATAGCATAAAAAATTCATGAAATTTGAATCCGCCATTCAATATCGAAAAGCGTGCCTTGAAGCAGTTTTATAAGGTGTCCCAATATATGACCTTTAGGGTTAACTTTGGGAGAGGGGTTGAAGAGTGTCAAATCGTAAATGACATGTCTATTTGTGAACGCAAAAACATACAATAACTTAAGGTAATATTTACACCATTACATAATTCGTAAGAACTCTCACGCAACATAAAACACAACAGCACGTTTAAAAGTACTCGCTTCAACAGCAGTTTCTACAAATTGTTAGTATATAGAACATTTCTCTGCGAACTAGTTTGTTCATATAGCCGTAAATCCATGGATTAAGCAAAGCACTCGTGTAGGCAAGAAAAGTGTAAAACATGTAAACCTGACGGGGAAGCCAAGAAGTCCTTGTTGAGTCTACAATATCGATAACCACGCAAGGAAGCCAGCAGAATAGGAATCCTAGAATTATAATAAAAACGATCTTCGATATCTTGACTTCTTCTCTACTTAAAATCGATTTCGAGTCGTGTTCGCCTCGAGCCGCGTCGTACTGTCGTCGATGGTGACGAATGGTGTTAAGAACTCTCAAATAACAGGTAAAAATTATCATTGAAGGGAATGCCACGAAAAGCAAGCTAAAAACTATCGTGAATCGAAGACTGTAATCAATGCTTGGGAAAGTCATTACGCAGATAACTTTTCCGGGATGAAAGACGTATCGCGAGGACAGAGATACTACTAGAGCTCCCATGATGACCGCTGTCAAAAGGCTTACAGCTATAATGATGAGCAGAGTATTTCTCTTGGAGAAAATTCGTTTGTAAAGTCGCGGACGCACAACACTTAAGTTTCTGTTGGTCGCAGTTAAAGTGATGATTTGAAGTGACTGGAACACGAGCAGATGGATGGAGAATCCTTGAATTTGACAAAGCAGTTCGCCGAACAGCCAACGGTCTACAATCAATGCTCCGAGCGTCAGTGGCATCGCTGTTGAAGCTAACAAAATGTCTGTCACACAAATGGCAACAATGAACATATTGGTGATGGTTCGTAAGACGGTTCTTCGGTACACCGTGATACATACCAACACATTTCCTCCAATAGACAAAATATCCACTATAAGCAGAATTAAAACTTCAACAATTTTTAACGCTAAGGAGCGAAATACCAGCGTGTTTTCCGGAACAGACTCCACGGAATTGTTGGACATTGTTAGCGCGCCTGTTGTGTGACCCCAAACTGCAAGTTATGACCAGTTGTCTTTCTATTTATACTAAAGCTATTAATATGCTAATGACATTGAATTGGGGGCACGAGCAAAAGAAATCGTGCAATAATATATTCTTCCCTTCGTACGTGCTGGAAAAAATCGTTTAGTTTGATTTAGTGTACGGAGGGAAATAACTTTTTGCTAGCCTTTTAAAATGGACATCACTCCTGCTCTTTTGTTTTCTAGGTTGTTCAGTTGAAAATTTACAGTAATTTATTCTGGACACCAAAAAACACGCTTCCGCTAAATCCGAAATTTCAATGCGTTTTTGTGACTACATCAATTTTTTCCCATCCCGTTAAACAAAGGCGTTTAATGGTAAAGTTGGAGAAAAATACGTCAGTGAGGAAGCCGGAAAACTCAAAATTTGACTAGAATTTCCCGTAAGCTTCATCACAGCTGCATTCCCTATCGTGAATAATGTCAGACCCCTAGCAGGGAACGGTAAGTCTCCGGCAAAAAAATATGAAACTATAGAAACACATGTTAAGACGAACACAGGAGATATCCATGAATTCCTTTGAGTTTTGAATTCCTCTGAGAATTTGAAAATTATTTCCTTTATCGAAATGGAACTTTCCAGAAAAAAGTTGAACTAATTCGGACATAACCTAAGAATGTAATGGACGAATAATCCTAGATTACTGTGACTAGAAGGCTTTTCACATCATTTCGCGGCTAAAGCTGTGAAATAAATGGCTAATATAACATAAATTTTTCGTTTTCGGGGAGGTTTCATCTTTTAAGTGGACTGACCCCAAGGATTTGAAAAGAATAACGTTTTAAAGTTTAATGAATAAAAAGGATTTTTTCAACCGTATCGCAATATCAGCGGCTTCTCCTTTTCCGTTCTTATCGCCGCACTTCTCACTGTTTTTCCTTGTTCAACATGGTTATTGTCAAAGATAGTAACACCAGGGCTGAATTTTTCTCTGTTACTAACCTTAAATAAACCGAATATATTGTCGAAGACTTGTCACATATAATTACAGCAGAGTGGCGCGAAATTAAAAACAGTGACGTACTGTCTACAAAAGCCACAAAATGCGCTATGATTAGTATGTGTAATGAAATGGCGTTGGGAGGAATTCGGGAATAATTTCACGCGCGTTTTGTCTAAATTCTAATAATTTCCCGAGCCTTAGATTTTGGACAAAACGCAAGTGAAATTTTTATCTAATTTCGCGAGTATACCATTTGATTACCTATTTTATATCATGGGTGACAATTGACACTCATTTTGGCTCCGTAGGAGAAGTTGCCATAACAACATTGTAATTTCACATGTGAATTGGTAAATAAACGCTGAAATTTCGCGCCAAAATTAAGGAGTAATTTGTCACCCATGAAAAAATAACCCTTAATATACCCTCTGATATTAAAGCAGAGCTGCACATACTAAATTTATTGGACTTCTATAAACAAACTAAATAATCTGTTTCCACAGTAGACGTGATGGTGAATGACTTGGTCTTACTTCTAGAATTCATGATCGGGCTTGCTTTAGAATTCATGATCGGGCTTCCCTTTAGAATTCATGATCGGGCTTGCTTTAGAATTCATGATCGGGCTTGCTTTAGAATTCATGATCGGTCTTGCTTTAGAATTCATGATCGGGCTTGCCTTTAGAATTCATGATCGGTCTTGCCTTCTAGAATTCACCATCAAAGAAAGCGACTAATGAAGGCGTGTTGACGTCACAGTAATTTTGTGAAATGCATTACGAATTACAGTCAGTACAATTCATTAATACACCTGCACCTGAAGACTAACTTACTCTGAAAGCGATAACGGAAATGAGAAATTTTATTTGATTCGACTATTTGCCAGTATGTTCTGATGATACAGCCCATTTCAAATCAAAACATAGAACTGTAGTAAGGCCTGAGTGACTCATATTTTTATTCCTATTTCTAGCCAAAAACAAAACGGATGCTACAATATGTGTAATGCGAGATGGCTTGCGATCAATTTGATTATCGAATTTAGAGTACTAAATTCCATCAATGGAAGAAAAAACCTTCCTCATACAGTATTTACCTACAATCTTGGACAAAACGTTTGGAAAGTTTCCCGGATTTCCAGTCCATATTTTCCAGTAGGCCTTTTACATATATATGCTGCCAGATATACTATATTTTTTTTATTTTTAGTGTCCCCAATTAGCTACTAAGCTAAATACTAAAATTAAGACACTAGAAAATATCCCAAGGAAAATACGCGCGCTGATTCGTTAAAAATCGTGTTTCTATTAAACAATTAGATTATGAGCTCGAGATTTCTATCGCGCGATAGTTGACTAGGGCGCACCCCGAGTCAACTATCACGCATAGAAATCGAGAGCGAATAATCTAATTGTTTTAGTATAAATCTACTAGTCGTTCAAAACTTTGTCTTTTCTGGAACAGACGCGACCAGTAAACTGTCTAAATCTTCTTCACGGACACTTCGAAAACGTGAAGAAGCGGCCGCCATTACGCTACTCACTATCTATCACAGAATAGATAGTGGGTAGCGTAGCCAATTAGAGCGCGGCATTTGTGATAGAACGCTAGTAGATTTATACTAAAACTCGATAGAAACACAAAAAAGTTGTCGCAGTCACGGGCATTGGGCTATTTTCTAAACGAAATAGAAAACGTTTTCTTCGTGTTTCTATCGAGTTATAGAAACACTCGTGCAGTTTGCGAGAACTCGAAAAAGCTGTAGAAATACTCGCCTTCGGCTCTTGTTCCCACAGCATTTCTCGTTTTCCAAAACGTCTACTCGTGTTTCTATAACTCAATAGAAATACGGAAAATGTTTTCTATTTCTTAAATAATAGAGGTTTTTTTGTTGTTGTTGCTGTTGTTATGTTAGCCTGAGACTAAAAAATTTGTAGTTAAACAAGTGTAAAATGAACTTCCAAACGGGTTTTACTAAAAGAGAAATCACCTTTCGAGCGTTAGACCTTCGTCAGAGCAAACACATGGTCTACGCCAGTGAAAAGATTACATTTAAGTTAGATGGTACGTCCTGACTTTCTCAATATTTGTAACGTCCACACGTTGTACGTAAAGCAAGCCACTGTTCGTGAATAACATGGGCTAAGAATTATTGTACAAAAGCTTCTGTCGTTGTCTTGTCGTCTTAATAAAAGAATTTATTATATGGAGAAGAGTGTTTTACTGGGAACTAAACCACTCGTAGATTCCATACGCTACTTCATCCGGGACCCGAGTGGCGTATTTTCCGTATGTCACCTTTGTGAGTGTCATATCGTTCAATGACGTCACGATTCCCGCCTTTTGCTTTAGTCTCCATATAATAAAAAAAACATTACACGTTGGCTCGAAGATATGAATTTTATGTTCTCGTGGCAAGAACAATATCTCACGAGTGAGCGAAGCGAACTCGTGAGATATTGTTCTTGCCACTCGAACATAAAATTCATATCTTCTCGCCACCGTGTAATATCCTCTATATACCATCTCTTAGCCTTTTAAATGAGCTAGGTTATCAGATATAAACTTGAAGCTACAATCGTGGACGAGACCTTACGGGACAGTTCACCTGTTCTTCGTCTGGTTCTGTATAATTTGAACACAGCCGATATACGCTTCTCCCCAGAAACGTTTACAAAGTTTTTTCCCGCTCCCTCTTTTACAATGTTGAACTACAGAAACTCAGTGTACAATATGTTGCACATGCGTTTAACTTCTGGTGATCAACATTGTTCAGGGGGGAGGGGGCGGGGGAATTAGAGATACTGATGTCTCATTGGAAGTCAGGAGCCCATCACGTGATAGGCTCCTGACTTCTAAGAATATAGTATATCTGGCAGCATACACATGTAAAAGGCCAACTGGAAAATAAGACTGGATCGTGGACTGGACTTTGGACTAAACAAGAAAGGGATTGGCCTTTCTTGCGGTCGCATATCGTATATCGGATGTCACGCTTCAATATCTATACGATATTACACGGTGGCGAGAAGATAATATGAATTTCATGTTCGAATGGCAAGAGCAATATCTCACGAGTGAGCGTACCCTCCAGATAATATATATAACGTCAGGACCTGATAACGTAATATAAGCTGAACAACAAAACAGGAAAAAAACTGTTAAATATCTGACTGTCTATCAAGTTATGTGGTTTCTTATCACTACGGTTATATCAAACCACTTCACTCTCCGAAAGGAGCTCTTGTTCTGCACAATGCAATATAAACTCTAGGTGTATACCTAATCTCGTACCCAGATCTCCCACGGCCAAGGGAAAGGGTCCATGATTTGGGGGAAAAAAAGGGGGGGCGCAGATATATCTTAGGGACGGACCATTAGAAAAGTGATGGGAGGGTGGGGAATTTTCAGCTTGCACGAATTTTTTTTTCGCTCACTGCTTGTGCAGGAATTTTTTTTTCAGGTGAACCCCTCTGCACGAATTTTTTTTACTACTGTGTGAAAAAGTCACAATTGGACCTTCCTTCTGCATGAATTTTTTTTTACCTTCTTCTTTGCATGAATTTTTTTTTCTTGGCATTTTCCCTTGCATGAATTTTTTTTTGTTTTTTTTTTTCCCCCACCACCCCCCCCCCCCCCATCACTTTTCTAATGGTCCGTCCCTTACTCGAAGCAACATCAGAGCCATTGAGGGAACAAAGGGGGGTTGGTTTGTTGTCACCACAATCGTTTACAAACAGAGTTACCAGCACATGTACAGGAGAACTTGATTTAAAGCATTTTAATTACCTTTGGGTTATTGAGTCCTGCTTTCTCTAAAGAAAAAGCTTGAACCGGTTGGTGGATTTTGGTGGGCTGGATGGTCAAATAAAAATCAAGAAACAATAAATTAGCTGCATATTTTTGGTAATCTTTTCAACCTGACTTATTTCCGTACCTTTGGGTTCTTAATGTCTGCCATCTGTGAAGGAACAGTTGAAACTAATTGGATTTTGGTTGGCTGGTTGGATGGAATAGCCTGCAAAGTACATAAACGTAATTTAGTTGATGAGTAGCTAGAAATCCTGAGCAGCCAACCTTATGGCTATGTATAGCTTATCTATATTAAACGTGATATTCCAATACGATTCTTACCTTCGGGTTATTACCCGGTTCTTTATGACACACAGGCCTTTCAACTTTCGACTTGGAATTCTGCAAATTTTCACATGCGAATCTAACGCGACATTCATACTCTGAAATCACAAGACATTCAATTTGTAAGGAATTGAGACTTTAAGTTAGGCACCTGTAGTATAAGTTAAAACCGGTGGTAAATACTCCAACGTTGACTTACCTGACTTCCTTGTAATACACGTATCGCAGAAACTGAACATCTTGTAGCTCACCTCCTGATTACTCGTTTGCTGGTTACCGAAAGGTAGACGTTTTTGTGCTGAAGTCACCATTGAGTGCGGTATTTTTCTTGGCTTTTCGGTGCTATTTCCCATCCGCAACCGTTTCTTGATGTTTTTTTGTCTACTTGTTTTCAGTTCGCGTTCAAGTTCCTCCTGTGTACTCTGGCAAGTCGAGGCAAATATTTCTAAGTTCTTGTTTAGACGTAGAACTTTATCATGGCAAATTTTACAACAAAACTTAGGAAGTTCGTCCCTCTCCGAGACTTCAATTTCACATACTCTAAGAATAATCCTTTTTAACTGTAACGCCTTCCCAATGTCGCTGAAAAAATGGTTTTTTCTCTTGCTCGTCTCCCCACACAACCGACACTTGCTTTTTAAAATATCGTCTATCAAATTTTGGGATCCTTCCATTTGTCGACACGACGACTCGAGCGGCCACCCTGTTTCAAAAGGGCGTTACGAGTCATCACTGACCGAGGAGAAAAATTTTACGGTTGGATTGGAAGGGGATCGTAATTTTCGTTGATAAATGATAAAATCAGGAGCCCATGGGCTGCTGTGTTAATTTGATGGGATTTACATGTCAACGTAGTGGCATGTAAATTTATTTTCACCTCAAATTGACCAACATCAAGAGAAAATGAGGGAAGATTCCTCATTTTCTTTTGCCAACATTAGTTAGGGACGAACCATTAGAATAAATCCGGAGGGAGGGGGCGACAATTTCGATGGCACCTAAAAAATTCATGCAGCGCGAGAAATAAAATCCTGGATACTAGTGGGCTTCAAAAAAAAAAATCATACGCACCGAAAATTTTTCACGTCCCTTAGTTAAAATCAATTTCATTCGATAACCGGCGATAATTATGGGATGCAAAACGAATGAAACTAATAAATGCCAACGACAAGTTTTAACTATTTTAAAACAAGAGATGGCAAAAACGAAACTGAAGCGTTAACCGAAATGACAGGTTATCGTTACTCCACGTGGGAAATTTGTTAACATTTTCTATGTTTTTATTAGTCCGAAGGGAATGCGCGCAGTTTAGTTTAAACCATACAAATTATCCAATCCGGTGAGAGCATTAATTCCAGATGAAACCGTTGGTTTTAGGTGAGAAACGGTTCCCAGAGCACGTGTAAGCATTGACTGAAAAGTGTAAAAAACAATACACTGTAATTAACCACCTGGAGTGCTGAGGTTAGCCGAGTTTTCGCCGTTATATGGGCTTAAAAACTATCTGGAATGTCCGAATCTTTTAAAGGTGTCGGAATAAGAACGAAAAAATAACGTTTTAATTCTAGATTGCTAACAGTAGTATACGAAAATGCGGTGCTCGAGTGTTTCGTGAATTATTCGAGTCATTGATTGTTTATTCACACTGCAGTCTAATAAATAATTGACAAGACCAGTCAACCGTTTGAATATAACACTGTCCGACCCACTGCGTTAACTCAGTCACATCGCGAGAGTTGTTCAGGCTGGTTCTTTTCTGCGTTGCAGCTAAAGATTTTTGCCACAAAATGTTAGTCAGAGCAGTTTGTTTTTTGACCGTTTCACTGAGCGTTTTTGTTTTAACAATGGGAAGAGCCATTGGTAAGTGAAAGTTCACTTTCAAACTTATCATAGTATAGATATGGCGATCTTTGGTTGACACTTTCCTCCACGCGCGCAGTGCTACGTGGAAATCTGTACCTTTTTTTTTGCAAACGACCACCTTATAGAAGTGGGTTTCATCTAGGCTTCATGCTATCCCCATTTAGTAAAGAAAGCAGGGAAAAGTTCAGTTAGGTTCTTACGTTAACTGTCTCCATTCACTGTTTACTTTATTGCAGACGTTCACACAAACACCTGGGACGGAGGTGTTTTTGATTCACTTATAGCGCAAAAGACAAGAGGTGCCTTAGTTTTCCTTTTAACTATATTTATGACGTAGGATTGTACTGCGCAGTCGTATTCCATAGTTAAAGATACAAAGCAGTGTCACTACAGTTACAAAAACATCGATAAGCTGGACAAGCCGAATGTTGAATTTTCTGTAGCGCCGGCATAAATTGTTTAAGATCAAATCAATGTCACCCTGACATGCTCAGGTGTGCTGATAATGTCAATTATAGCGGATCAATGTATTGTCAAGAACACATGATGGGAACATAGCGACAAAAGCATAAGCTAGTGTTCGTCCACCATGTTTGCCCAGAGCACATCTATATGAAGCAAGCCCGGGGGGGGGGGAACTTCCTATAAATGGCTAGTGGGGATGTGCCGCTCGATGGGGTCGCATTTTCACGACTGGACTGACTATAATGGGGTCATCATTTCAAGCATTTTTTATAGGGTGACTAGAATGGGGTCACACTTTTCCGGGATTTTGAGAGTAAGAAAATTCTGGCAAGTTGTGATTTATAAACGGAAAGATTCGCCGAAAAAAAATGTTACCGTATTTATTGCTGTTGTTTAATATTTGACAAACGCTATTATAATGTCAGTGCTAGTGTAATGTTACCTTTAAAGACGAATGTTTGCATTTCAACTATTTATGACGGTATGTTTGTAAATGTTTATGGTAAGCAAATGTGCCAGAATGTTTATAGTGTAGCTGTAAAGTAAAGCGTTCTTCATTCGGTTTATTTAATGTGTCAATTCATGTTAGACAGACTTAGTGAACAGGATTTAGATGGTAGACACAAAAACAGAAAGTGACTAAGTTGGGGTCGTGAAAATTACATTTACCCAAAAGTGACTAAGATGGGGTCTATAGTTGGCCAGAGAATGTCACTATAATGGGGTAGGGGTTCTGAGAGGTCAGCGGCACATACCCAACAAAGATCTACCCAAGTACCCCCCCCCCCCCCCCGAAGCAAGCTCCCTGCACAATTTTCCTCCTACTGGATTTAACTGTGATATTTTGCTAATTCAGTAACGATGTACATATTTCTTTACCGAAAAGTGCAAGGCATGTGATGGTGAGTGCTGGTTATGATGCCAAGGCCTGCCCTGCGGCCGTAATGGTTATCTACGAAGGTCACGTCATATCAACTCGGACGCTGGCGCTCCCTTGCCCAAGGCATTTAAAATCTTGAAAACTTGCACAGTTAATTCGGTATGCTTCTGGCCTTATTCTACCTGCGGGTGATATTTGCCCTCAGCCGGGCCAAATATCACCAGTTAACATTTCCGATTTATTGTTTGGTCCAAGAATAGCTAGAGCACGCACGTCAATATTCGTAGTCTACTCAGCGAGATGGATCATGTACACAGCATGGGCGGTGCCAAGTCGTTTGATATCACGTTTCTCGGACACCTAGCTAAATGGCACGGCGTCGGACCACGAGACCTTTATTTCTGGCACCAACTGCGTGAGCATGGATCGCTTGGAGGAAGTGCAGCAATTTATTGTCGCGTGTGCTTAATTTTTCAAGGCATGCGAACCAAGTACAAACTTCTCGTTGATGGGTAAATTCTCTCGTCACAGTTGTCAGACCAACCATTGCGACAATTTTCTCGATGATTTTAATGTTTCATTATCGAGTATTGACCCAAGTATGGCAAACAGATTGTAGCAAAATTCAAAAGCGATTTCCTATTCGATTCAATGCATATTCAATTCAATTCAATTGTTTATTCAATTCAATACAAATCTCTCTTTAATTCATTGAGCATTCAATATTAATTATGTATTTGCCATTCAATGCTCCATTCACTCCAATGATAATTCATAATTCAATGCGTTTAATCAGTGCAATAATCAATGCGTGTTCAGCATTCAATGCGTGATTCAAGGTCTTCTCTGGGACCTTAAATCGCCTTAATTCGTCATGTTTTTTTCCCCATCTTACTTGCAACACGGTCGCATAACAGGTAATTTACCGGGTAGAGTAACCTGTGATCAGCCGTCCGTTTATCAACAGAGCGCATAAGTGTACGTCACGAAGAAAAGCAGCGCGAGTCTCCGGAAAATTAACAGAGCGCAGTTTCTCCTTTGCACATGGAAGAAAAATGTGCGCGAGGTTTAGTTGGTGTGAACGTGGTATTAGTTTCACAAATAAAAGGAGTTACTTCCTAAAGAAACTGGTGCTGCGTCGGTGGGAGATTGAAACACACACAATCAAGTTGATAAGTGTTGTTTGTAGCAAAGTAAGATAAAGGGGATGTCAGGTTTCCAGGATGAGCCCTTCGTCAGAGAGACGTTTCACTAATACTGGCATTATTCCGTACATTTTTCCAGAGAATAGGGACAGAAATGGCAATTTACATGGGCACATTGTCAGTATAAATGAAGCTCACGAACAGGTACGCAGGACTTTCATGGATTCCATTCCAGTTGAAGAGGAAATTGTCGCCGTCAATGAAGGTAAAGCGGATTCTCTGATTGTCCATGTTCACTCGTTCCCACTTCCCTTTCATCACTTCTTTACCAGGGGAGGTTGCGAGTGAGGGAGAGGTGGGAATGAACGAGCTCAGACTGTCTGAGAATCAATAATAAATGAAGGTATTGCTGTATGAATGTACGAAACTGTAGTTGAGATCAACACTCGGTGTTCTTTTTATCTTTCAAGATCCCAAGACAAGACCCGGATGTGAACTATTCGAGGGTGACCTGTGTCTTGATCCTGAGGATGAGACGGTTGTTAATCACGTGACTAAGGAGAATCCGAAGAGAAACGTCATGAAAGAGAGGCTTTGGCCACGTGGCACAGTCTACTATTCTATTGACTCAAGTTTAAGTAAGTCTTTAATTGCCGAGTCACCTACTTTACAAGTTCACCGCAATGTTGAGTAAAATCCAAGTCATAGTAAATATTACTTCTAAGAAACATCCCACGCAGTGAGACCATTCTTTGTAAAGCCACTGAAATACTGTACTGTGGTACTGTTTGTTTTACTATACAGTGTGGTTCTAGCTTTTTCATCTGTCGATCAAACCATGCAGAGTGTTAATTCATTAGAAAGCTGTTTCACTCATTTGTGATAGCGCTTAGATTTGGTATTTCATTCCAGACTCTCTACGACCCAAGATAACGGACGCCATTAACCGATTCCACTCCAAAACGTGCTTAACGTTTCGGGAAGTCGCTGTGTCATACATGGGAGATCATATACACATGACCAAAGGAAACGGGTTAGAACTTACAACTTATATGTCTCCTAACTGCCCCTTGCCACTCCGATTTGCCACTGTGTTTAGTGGCGACGCACTTAATTCGCGCTGTGATTTAACTTCCGTTTGAATAGTAGTAAAATGGACCAACGAGATGCCATGTCGTGTTATACTACGGAACCAATCATAAACAGTTCTGTAACAGAGTCTCTTGAGACTCTTCCTGGCCTCTCCGCCTTTCTGTGTAAAAGAAAATACCGTTCAGCGTGGCCGAGTGGTTAGGGCGCTGGACTTGTAATCTGGTCACGGTCCCAGGTTCGATTCTCGTCCTGGGGCCGGTTGTTCGAAGGCCGATTAACGCTAACCCAGGGTTAAATTTTAACCCGGGTTTCTTTTCCTCCTGTTAAAAAGCATTTTCTCCGATGCTATCGTCAAATTGTGTTCAAAAAGAATTATACTGAATGTGCTTTTTAAGCTCTCATATCTGCACTTAAATTTCGCACTAACCCTGGGCTACCTTAACCCTGCTTCGAAACACCGGCCCCTGCAGATCAATAACTGTATATGTAATAGGGTAATCCCCGGCCACCCTTGTAAATAGGCAACTGGTCCATCTCCCGCCAAATGGGATTTTTAAGATTAAGTTCGTTGTTAGAAGACTCTTTCTAACTTTTTTTTTAGTGAAAACTAGTACTCGATTGGGTAAGATTTCCGCACAGGTCCCTACTTCATTATGCATGCTGTAGTTGAATTGTCTTGGGAAGTGCGCGTGCAAACATTTCTGAGAAGGAAACCGTACGGCTACAGCATGCATAATGAAGTAGGGACCTGTGAGGAGGAAATCTTACCCTCGATTGTACTAGAATCTCGAGGATAACTAGAGTTTTGCAATCAGTACTAACTACCCAGTCAATCGTTTGTTAAGGTGCAATCAGTACTAACTACCCAGTCAATCGTTTGTTAAGGTGCTGGTCCAAGATGGGTTATAAAGGAGGCGCACAAACACTGTCCCTAGGGGAGGGGTGTGAGTACGTGGGTGTAGTAATGCACGAGCTGATGCATTCCCTAGGTAGGTCATGGAGTTACCGTACTAAGGGACGGACCATTAGAAAAGTGATGGGGGGGGGGGGGAATTTTCAGCTTGCACGAATTTTTTTTTCGCTCACTGCTTGTGCAGGAATTTTTTTGTTCAGGTGAACCCCTCTGCACGAATTTTTTTTACTACGTGTGAAAAAGTCACAATTGGACCTTCCTTCTGCATGAATTTCTTTTTTACATTCTTCTTTGCATGAATTTTTTTTCTTGGCATTTTTCCTTGCATTAATTATTTTTTCTTTTATTTCCCCACCCCCCCCCCCCAATCCTTTTCTAAAGGTCCGTCCCTAAGTACTGTATGGCTGGTGTTCAGATTTCATGTCGACTGTATTTCTGTCATATCATGTTGAGTGCATTGTTGTATGTGTATTTACCGCGCCAGTTCATAAACACTTTGAACGTATTACAACTGCTTAAGATCCTCACCTAACTGCGACGGTCTTTCACTTAGGAATGGACATTCTAGTTTTGATGGGGGAAGGGTTGGGCAATTTTGTCGTGTTAAGAATTTTTTTCCCCTTTGGGCTGTACAACAATTTGTTTTCATCACCTTCGCCTTTTCAGAACTTTTTTCCCTTGGCCCACCATTTTTGTATACTTTTGGTGTCCAAAAAATTTTTTGGTAATTGCCCAACCCTACCCCACCCCCCCCCCCCCCTTAAACCTCAAAAATAAAATGTTTCATCCCTTACTGAAAATCATTATCATTTTGTTAAACCGGCAGGGATCTGGCACGAACAAAGTCGACCCGACAGAGACGATTACGTAGAGATTTTATGGCAAAACATTAAGCCAGGTACGTTACAAACACAATGAGAAAAATGAAGAGATGTCTAATGTAAATATTGCCAGGAGCCATGACCCTCCTGATATTGCTAATATAATACATTCTTGTATGCACAGTCTACCTCGTCAAGTAAAAACAGCGTTTAAGTTTTACAGAGATTGTGAATCTTTAACGTATTGTCCTGTCCCAGGCCCTCAAATGGTGAGCGGGCAAGCTTAAAAACGACCGAGGAAAATATGAGGTGAGCTGGAGAAGAGAGACCAATCCTCTCTCCAGTCCCCCTTCTTTGAGGGTCTGGGACAAGCTATCGATGTGAAAGCAGCATACAAACAGAAATTGTTTTTTTCTTATCTTATATTAAATTTTGCCAGGTCGAGAAAAAAACTTCCAGAAGTATAATCACGGTAAACTGGACACGTTGAATCTCGTGTATGACTTTGCCTCTGTAATGCACTATGACCGCTACCTGTACTCAGTTGACCCCACAATAAAACCAACCATCATCGCTAGAGGCCGACCATGGAAGAGCCTGGGTGGACAGCTGAGGGGAACACTCACCAAAAACGACATCTTAGAGTTAAAGGCTTTGTATTGTTAGCGGTAAATAAGTTACGTTTGGGGGAGGGGAGGGGGGGAGAGCTGATGATGACGGCAAGTACGTCTGACGTCGTCTTGACACTTTTACGTATCACCTTACGTCAAATAACAATCTATGCTTCTAACTTTTCCAGTCATCAACGAAAGAATAATATCAATCTTTGTAAAGCTACTGAACAGTACTGTACTGTGGAAATGTTTGTTTTAATATACAGTGTGGTTCTAACGTTTTCATTTATGGATCAAACCATGCAATGTGACCATTCTTTGTAAAGCTACTGAACAGTACTGTACTGTGGTACTGTTTGTTTTACTATACAGTGTCGTTCTAACGTTTTCATCTGTGGATCACACCGTACAGAAAGCTACTGAACAGTTATGTATTCTGGTTCTTATAGTGGGGTTGATAAAGCGGATTAAACGGCTGTAGGATAACACTGACTGGCAAAGGAGCTGGCGTTTTGACCGTTAGCCCTTCGTCATGGTGAACCTGCTTTTAATACCGACTTTCTGTGTTCAATACCCTATCGACACATCGCCAGTTTTTTTTTACAAAACCGCAATCTTTATATATGTATTTTGGACGAGTTTGTTGTACCATATACTGTGGTTCTTACGTCTTTGACTGTCACACGAAAGAAGATTAGTTTTTCTCTTTTTTCGTTTCATTTCAGTCGTATAGAGCACGAAATTGTTTTGCTGGTTGAACAAATGAAAGATATTGTAGGAGAAAAACATGAACAATTCAGACAAGAACACTGTACGCAGGAGTCACACTCAACACGCCATATAAGCCCAAATAATAGGTACCACCACAAAATGTACTATTGCGCAGACGCACACTTGGAAACATCGCATGCGGTTACTCACTCATTCTCTCATTACATGAAGCAAGATCAGTAAAAGACAGCGATGCAAATAGCTTAGTATAACTTGCAATACAATTTATACATTTTAAATGCTAGCGTTAAATAAAAGTATTCACTTGTTTCCTTGTCTTATATTTTTCCACTCCGTGGTTACTTTGCTCGCGTTCTGGTTCAGTTCTGAGCACAGCCTGATACAAATAGACTTCAATAGTAACCGTTTACAACTGAAGAAATGGTAAACGTGCAGCGGGCAACCATCGAGTTATGGACGCACGGGGGAGGCTGCTAAGCACGAAAGAATCGTAAGAGATGCTCGAGGCGGCATATAATTCACGGTAGGCCACCATATAGTCAGCTTACAGGGGTATACAAGGGCTTACAAGGATATACCTTTGTAAACCCTTGTATACCCCTGTGAACACTATATCTGGTGACTATATGGTGGCCTACCATGAATTATATGCCCTCAAGGCGCAGCAGAGAGCAGCTCTAGCTTCTTGAGTGCTTAGAAAGTCTCCCAAGTGCGTCCATACTCGATGGTTGCTCAATTGCACGCTTGCCATTTCTTTTATAACATAATACATTACAACTTTACAATCTGATGCCAGCATGCGATCCATGGGCAAATGGTCACGCGTATTAGCCAATCATATCGCGTGCTTTCCCAAAGCTATGTTATAAGGATTTAGTAGAAATACTCAGGTGATTATACAAGGTCGCACGCTCTGATTGGTTCGCTATCTCGGATTATCAGCCGATAATCACCTCGACGAACAAAATGGCTGCCAGTCGTAAGCGTAGTTTTTTCGTGTTGTACAAAGCTTTTTCTTTTCTTTATTTTGAAATAATCACCTGTGTATTTATACTAAAACAATTATTCGCCTCGGGCTCAGTCATTATCGGTGAATATTCACCTCGAATCGTCTCGGTGAATATTCACCGATAATCAATTTGCCTTCGGCGAATAATTGTTAAATAGAGCGCAGTCAGGAGCTTATTACCCGGAGCGTGCAACTCCCATACTGGGTCTGTGAAACGGCGTTTTCACAAGTAAGGTTATTTTTAGATCGTCTCTCCCGCGAATTGGTTTGGGAGAGCCAATCACAAGCTAGTGCATGATTGATATGTAGCATGATTGATATGTAGCATGATAACCGCCTGTAGCGACAACGAACACAGCCGACATACACGAGTCTTCATCGGAGTGTTTGGACCGCATTTCTGACGGCAGTCAAGGTATTTACACAGAGAATAGTAGCTCCGATGAGATAACTGGGAAAGCGGAAACAACTTTTTTTCGCGGGAGTGGCCGCTGTAAAAAGAACCTCACTTGTGAAAACGCCGTTGCATGAACCTATAGCTGTTGCACGCTCCGGGTAATGGGCTCCTGTCACAGTCAAATTGTTCGTTTACTGCACTTAAGCTTTGCTTCAGGTAATATGCGTGAAGACTTGTGAAATGGGGGGGCCTGAGATGCCAATCACTTCCCAGGGGCGGTAGAGCGACTCTTACAATGTTTCGTATCAATGGTCAACAAAACAACAGGACACAAATTGACAAACAACACAAGCAAATTCCATAGCCCTGAAACGACTGAAAAGGGATGCGGCATGTTGAGATCGAAGATCTGTGCGAAATTTCGCGTTCCTAAAGTTCCAAAGACTTTGAAATTCCTAATGGTTTTATTGTCAGCAAACTTACAACTTTTTAAAACATTACAAACTAAAGCGCAGCTTTATTAGAACTTACTTCTATTAAACATCACAATTCTAAAGTTAGAATCAGATTGAAGTTCAATTAATAATAGCGCGCAACTTGCACAGTCTGTTTTATGTATGCTCGATCTATTCACTAGAGCTTGCCTGTCTTCCTTTCCTGCTTTTCTATAGTTTTCATTAAAGAATTAATTAGTATGCAATGGCTATAAAGATACTAATCAAAACAACGAATTGCATGGCTACTGTATCAATATTAAGTAAATATAACTTGATGATGTGATTTTCTCGGAGGCGATAAAGCGATAATGAATGCAGCATATGGAAACTTCCTCTTGAATTAAAGAAAGATCTTGAAGTGTCTCAAATGTGGTCAATAAATTTTTTCTTCCACTTTGCCTGGAACGACTAGTTTTATATAACAAATCACCGTAGAGGAGTTATTACAAAACATAATAACACATATACATCCAAACCTATTGAAACTTAAACGCAACGTAGTTTTCACGCCCGAGAGGGACTAAGTCGCGCGCGATGCATTAACACACGCGAAGTGCGCGCGAATCGAGCGCGAGATTCTCCCAAGCGGGCAGTTTAAAATTCATCATGATACATCATCTTAGGTCCGCTAAACTCATCATGAGAAATGGAGCCGTCCTCATCAGTGTCCTCGTGTTCAAAGATGTTATCGACCACTTTCTTATGATGTCGCTTCCATTGTTTATCGTACGTGGGCATGCCATGTGCCTCCGCCTGGGCCCTCATGTAAGCCGACACCTCCTGTTTCGACAGCACCTTGTCGCCATCCGAGTCGATGTGAGAAAACATGTCGGCGTTTGGAGGAGGTTGCCGAATATCAAACATCTCTAGCTCATACGTTAGGGTTGTGTTACCTGTAGAAAAAATTGTGAAAACAAGATTTGCTATTTGGTTGTAAAATCACACATTTTTACGGAGGATCAATAATAAAACAAAGCCGGACTTAAACTGACGACAATTTTTGGCCCATTTCACGACCCTTTCCGACATTCTTTCGACCCTTGTAATGAGTTGTTCCATATCCCGAAGATTATAGGAGAATGTTGACCACTTCTCACGACAGTTATCCCGAGGCTATACGACGATTTTACCCCTTGTCACGAAGATTATCCTGCAATCTTCGCCTTCTTCTGATAAAGATCTCCGAGTCTTTCCGCTTTTACCGGCTCGAAAGTCGTCGAACAATCGTCGCCTTTGGTCAAGAACGCTTTTCACAATTTTCTAGCAAAATTACAAAGAATCTTCTTCCCCAAAGGACATGAAAAAAATCCAATGTTCTTCGTTCCTTGATGTAAGGATAATCGGATAATATTCGAGACATGTGGTAAGCAGAAACTATGCTGAACTGCGCCCAACGCTTATTCACCCAGCCGTCCCTAGCCCATGGATTTGCTTCGTCGTAACGACAAAGAAGCACCTATCCACCATACCCCGATAAATGTCAAGCAGTTGTTCTCATTATTTATTCACTGCAAAAGCGGTTATGTATTGGCCAGTGAAAAAACGTAGCGTGTATCTTCAAAGTATCATAAATAATTTGTTACGAAAAGACACAAAATGTTTCAAAATATAGGTTAATACACCAACTTCACTTGTTGAGAAACAAATAAACAAGACTCATAGTTTCAAAGTAAATTGTATTTACGGAGCGCATTAATTTAAGTCAAAACAAAGCGATTGGAGACATAATAAAACTAAAAATGAACAACTTACAAACAAGGGTGCCTGGTGAAATTAAGTTAAGTATTACAAAATAATGAGAATGAACCAATTTATATAAACAATTCATACCTGGAATATCTCCAGCGCCTTTTTTTCCATATCCCAGAGATGGAGGGATCACAATCTCTCTTTTCATTCCTCTACACATGTCGAGCACGCCGCGTTCGAAACCTTTGATAACGGTTCCCGTGCCAAGTACAAACTCAAATGGCATATATCCCTTGTTTGGGTCGATCGTGGTATCAAACAGTGAACCGTCATCCATCCAGCCTGTGTAATGAATCACGACCAAATCGCCGGATTTTGATTTGTTTTCACAATCTTTTGGTACAAAAAGGTCGTGCACTTCAATTTGAGCATTGGGATCTTCATCTTCCTCTTCTTCCTCTTCGTCGTCCTCTTCGTGTTCGTCGTCCTGTTCGTGTTCTTCGTCCTCTTCACTTTCGTGAGCATCTTTACTCTTTTTGCTTTCTTTCTCTACTTTGTCGGCTTCTTTATCCTCTGTTTTCTGGTCTTTCGTCGACTCATCTTTCCCGTCCTGAACCACTTCAACTTTTCCGTCCTCTTCCTCATCTTTGGACTTTGTTACCTTTTTTTCCTCTGAATTCGCAGCTTTCTTGGCCGAATTGTCTTCCTTCGCAGCAAGACATATCGCCAAAAAACACAAAACTAACAAAAATTTCAGAGACCCTTCCATGGTTGTACAGCGGGTTAAAATAAAACGCTTCCACAAGCTTCCAACTTGAATACCTAGACAACCTCGCTTTCACAACAGGTGTTGTTTTCTTTGTCGCAGGTACGTGTAGTTGAATGAACAGAAGGATTTTTGTCAGGAATTTTTAAACAGTTTCACGATAATATAAACACAGCTTAATTCGACCGTCTTCAAAAATAATTAACATTTACGCCAGAAATGTTTGAATACTGCAATTTTTGACAGAAAAATCAGGTTGTATAAAGGAGCGCTGTTTAGCGAATCTTCCATCATCCGGCAGGTGACCGGAGCAATTGAAAATTGCCGCGTCGCTTAAGCTGCTTCACTCCTCGAAGCAAATACACCAGAGATGTATTGTTTTGACCTCCGTAGAGAGATACAGCAATGTTACAGGACCAAAACCACAACCACAGTCTGACCATTCATAACTTTTCCATTTGAGGACAAAACAAAAAATTGAGCCATGCAGTGTGACCATTTATTGCAAAGCTACTGAACAGTACTGTACTGTGGTACTGTTTGTTTTACTATACACTGTGGTTCTATCATTTTTATCTGTGGATCAAACTATGCAGTGTGACCATTTATTGCAAAGCTACTGAACAGTACTATACTGTGGTATTGTTTGTTTTACTATACAGTGTGGTTCTATCATTTTTATCTGTGGATCAAACCATGCAGTGTGACCATTCCTTGTAAAGCTACTGAACAGTACTGTACTGTGATACTGTTTGTTTTACTATACAGTGTGGTTCTATCTTTTTCAAATGTGGATCAAATCATGCAATGTGACCATTCTTTGTAAAGCTACTGAACAGTACTGAACTGTGGCACTGTTTGTTTTACTATACAGAGTGGTTCTAACTTTTTCATCTGTGGATTAAACCATGCAGTGTGACCATTCTTTGTAAAGCTACTGAATAGTACTGTACTGTGGTACTGTTTGTTTTACTATACAGTGTGGTTCTAACTTTCTCAACTGTGGATAAAAAAAAACCATTCAGATTGAATATTCATCAGAAAGCTATATGATACGGTCCTTTCACTCACAACCACGATTGATTGAAGTATAACTTCTCCACAAAGCTCCACATTAACTGAACTAGGCATGTATTGAGAGTACGAACTCTCCCGGCGTCAGAAGTCCAATTCCGCTTGATGAATGATGAAATTCTCCTCAATGACATCGCAAGAACCGCATGTAAAAACATACAGAGAAGCAATGTCTATGTTGCATGAGAGGCAATGATTAGGTTCATGGAACGTACGTAGTTCTTGTTGCGAATTAAAACCTAGCCAAGAAATTTCAGTTCTTCTTCCATAAAGCAGAAAAACATGTCATTATTAATAATAACAATAATAAGTAATGACATAAATTATTGTACCATTGCTCTCCTTTCCGAATTTCACATTTCTGTATTCCACACCTCTGCTTCCTTTTGAATCGAGTTATCACGGCAGGATGTTTATCACAAATCATCAACTCACAAGCTCACTTAACTGAACCCTGAAGCCAGGACCTCTTGAGGATGAAAGCATGATTCTCTCAAAGAATCTCCCTGGTAAAAAAATTAATAGAGTGTTCAAAACCGGAGCCATTTACCAGCAGAGATACCACCGACACAAATGAATACATTATATGCACTCTGTCCACAGTGCTAGCTGATTACAACCTGTTCGTAACCAGACAAAGCAGAGAGTTTGAGGGCCATTAATAAACAGGTCACTTGAAAAAGCACAAAATAACATTAGTCTACAATTATGTACCTTTAATAATATTATACTAATTTACATCATAAGCTAAAATAATTACGTAAAAATAATCCAATGTTAAAATAAGTGTCCTTTTTAGCTCAAATGAGCCAATCCTACATGTCTCACTATGCATATAGACTGCAATAAACTAAGAAGTTTATACATTCCAGGGTGTTCATTAGGCATCGGAGATCGGAAAATTCTCCGGCTACTACAAAGAATTCTCCGGTCAAATTTAGATGACCTGAGCTAGTTTTAAATTCAGACATGGAGTGCTTTCAGAATATTTTCCTGTTACTTTGTACAATTCTCCTGCTGCTACAATTCTTAGTGAAAACCCTGACACCTACCTTTTTTTGCAATCTTGTGTGAGTTAACAATGGACACCACAGCCAATGCATTTTGCTTCACTTCTGCATCTGTGAAGCTGAGCTGAAATTGAAAAGTCAAACTTAATATGCACTAACTTTAAAAGTGACTTGATCCAATTTGTTATAAGTAATTTGCAACTTTTTGTTCTCATAATCACCATCATCATGATCATAACATTATCATCATTATCATCATCATCATCATTATCATCATCATCATCATCATTATCATCATCATGATCTTCATCATCATCATTATCATCATCATCATTGTTAATAATAATAATAATAATATACTCCATTTATATTGCGCATATTCTATATTAATAATCATATGCGCATTACAATCAAACCAATAGACCATGACTCCGGGAACACGCCCTACTCTTTTCGAACAGTGCCATGGGTTCTTTTGCGTCCCACATTACAGATAGAGTTGTGAGACGGGGCCTACGGTTTATCGTCCTTATCCGAGAAGACTAGAAAGTCTAACCATTTACAGATGTCATTACAAAGGCAGCACTTTCTCCTCAGTTATTTTTAAGACCCTGAGTGTTGGTCCGGCCGGGGTTTTGAACCCGCCACCTCCCGCACGGTAGTCCAGTGCTCTACCAACTGAGCTAACTGGTCGGCGTTATGGTCGATGTTAATAATCGTAACCATAATCATTTTCATCATAATCGTAACTATAACAAAATTCTCAAATCTGATTGGCTATCAAGTGCCCTGATTTCAGCCTTAATAGGACAGTTAAATAAGAGAGTACACGTCATGCCTGAGTAATTGGACAGTACGTGCCTTCACAAGCGTGCTTAAATGGCTTTTTTTTTCACTGCTTGCAAAAAAATCTTAGAATTTCATGTGTTTTGATTTAAAAAAAAGAAGTTTATATATCACAAATTTTATTAAAGTTATGATTAATTGGTACATGTTAATTGGTACCACGTTAATTGGTACTTGTGTTTAAACAGCTACACAGTCGTCTGATTTTGTTTATCACTCGTATGATTACAGACCTAATAATATACATGAAAAAATTACTCGATTCTGATTGGCTGAGAGCAGTGCAGTTCAAGTGTAACACCAGTGCAAAAAGTGTAACACCAGTACAAATTACACATCGATATTCTCGATTATGATATTCTTTATTTTTAAACGAACTGCTTTGAGTTTGTAGCGTTATAAGCTGATCTTCATCAGCCAATCAGTATATAAAGTGTCAAATCCACATTAAATGCTCACTTCCTGTCCGCAATGAGATCTTCCGGCACTTCCTCCAGGCGAATTTTTTCATGTTTATTTTATTAATAAGTAATCATACGGTTTTTCTCGTTCAATTTGGAATTAATTTGCACTTGTGAGTTTTTCAAAATGCTGAAATTGCACTCGCCGAATCGGCTCATGCAATGTCAGCTTTTTGAAAAACTCACTAGTGCAAATTAATTCCAAATTGAACTCAAAGCCGTATAATTACCTTTACAAATTGGACTCCAATTACCATAACTTATCATTATTATCATCATTATCATCATCATCATCATTATCATCCTCATCATCGTTATCAACATCATCATCATTATCATCCTCATCACCATTATCATCCTCATAGTTATTAATTACCATTATCCTTATCGACATTGTCATTATTATCATCCTCATCATCGTTATCATCATCACCACTATCATCATTATCATAATTATCATCATCACCATTATCATCATCATCATCATCATTATCATCACTATAATCATCATCATTATAATCATCACCATTATCATCATCATCATTATAATCCTCATCATTATAATCATCACCACTATCATCATCATTATCATCACTACTATCATTTTCATCATCGTCATCATTATCACTATTATCATCATCATCATTAAACTATAAAACATTGAACCCTTTCTACCCTATCACATTTGTAGGCATACCTTTCCAACCCCAATGTTGATGTAGCCTAGACGGTCACATTTGTAGGGATGACCCTGTTTGTATGTAGTTATCGCAGAAGCAATGTCATCAGATGCAGTTCCTTTGAGTAGAATAGTATTGAGCAAGTATTTATTAGTAATAGTAACTGAGTGGAGTCCAGTTGGGTCTGTAATCAAACAAGCGATAACAAAATTGGACGACCACACATAGGGAGTTCAATTTGTTTATCACCAAGTACAGTGAAGTGAAGTACATTTGGCTAAATTGACCAATCAGAGCATGCGTACTAACTGAGAGATACAATAAATTGGGATTATGAAACAAGTTGATAAAGTAAGTAATACCACTGTAGGGTAAAAGGCTGCTGATGTTTTGAGCATTAGCCCTTTGTCAAAAGTATAACTTTCTTTATCAACTTACTTTGTAATACCAATTTCTTGAGTTTCAATTCACCAACAATGAAGCACTAATTTCTTCAGAAACTACCCCCACAAAGATTAGTAAGTAAGGTAATGAGAATTTTAAAGAATAATCCTCAATAATTAACAGTCTTCAGTTGATATTCAAACATATTCTCCTTACTGGTACTGTATGAATGCATAAGGAACACTAGGGAGAATTTGTATCTTAACATTAGGGCTTAAATGGTTATTCCACTGTACTTTGTTTACAAACCAATACCTCGTCTTGCAGTTGGCGTCTTCTCTTTTAGAATCCTCTGTAAAGGTTTCATTTTGTTCAAGAAATCTAGCGTACAGAGACACTGCTCAAAATCTGATGCATGTATTTCACCATCAGCAACCTTGAAATATCATAAGACAGACATGGAAAGATTGACACTTAATGTAACAGAGTAAGATGAATCCAGAGGCAAAGATCATACATCTAAGCAACTTGACTTCAACTATGCATAGAGACATGACAAGACTTGAAGCCCACACAGCCAAAGCTTATCCCAGTTTCACTAAAATAAACATGAAACACCTGGAGGTATCATTACTCCCTGCCTTATACAGTAGGATGGTAGTCCAATGCAGGATTACCCCAAGCATTATATTATCAGCGTAGCCATTTATACACCAGGGTGAAGAGAGAGATTGTGTAAGTTTTTTGTTTAAGGAAACAACACAGTACCATCAAACTCCTGCCTCTCACTTCCCCCCCCCCCCTACTTGGAAGTCCAACATGCTACCCACTACTGAGTCTCCAGTAGGTAGTAAGTGACAAGTTTACAGGGAGCAGGGTTGGCACAGTGCTGAGAGTGCATGCCTTCCACCAATGCAGCCCAGGTTTGATTCCTGGCCCTAGCATCATATGTGGGCTGAGTTTGTTGGTTCTCTACTCTGCTCTGAGAGGTTTTTCTCCAGGTACTGTACTTCGATTTTCCCTTTCCACAAAAACCAACATTTGATTTAATATACTGTAATTTCATTCCACTTCATTTGTGCTTCACAGTGTCCCTAATGAGTACATCAGTTGACACTCGAATAAAGTTTATTATTATCATTATTATTATTATTATTATTATCATTACCTTCTTAATGAGTTCTTCTCCACCAACAATGTCTCCCCCAGCATTCCTTGCAGCCTCTGCATCCTCCCCCTTTAAGGTAAAAAGGAAAAACCGAGGCTTCTATTCTCAAGCTTAAAGAGATACCGGTACTAATAATGGAGGGTTCTGATAACAATTGCTTCAGCTGGATTTGAAATCAAGTACCGAACAGAAACAACCTGTCTAGCTCATGACGTAATTTTATACTAATAAGTGAGATGTTTGTCGATAAATGAAACTGTTTTGTGTTCTCTAAAGACTGCTGAACAAAACTCAAAAGAAACCAGGTCTTTATGTTTTTTTTTTACTTTTTTATTTTCTTTTTCACCTGGGAACACAAAACAATGTTCAAAAATCTAGTTGCTGCATCTCTTACCTCAGCAAACACTAGCACCTTCCGGTTCTTCTTGTACGGCTTTGGAAGCAGCATTAATCCATGAAATGCATTTATCTTGTTCTATAAAATAAGCATTCAATTATCACAATAACTGAGTACAGCAAAGGTAATGGTGCAAACATACCAAGAATCCAGCATACCGTTAAAAAATACCCCCAGTTTAGCAATAACAACAATACACATTGCACAGGGGGAAGGAGCTGTATCACTACACTTATAAAACACCACGCTCCATTGAACTGCGACAATGGCTTAGACCTTGCAATTAAGCAACACCATTTATTGCGGGTATAAAGGAGCTTCACAGTCTAGTCCAATCTCCTCTAAAAAAGACACTAGACAGGAGTGTCAAAACATGGGGTCTGTGAATTGAACTTTTTAAGTTACATTCATTATTTCAAACCAGCATAGCATCAAACAGTGTCTGATTGTCCACCTGGTTGCAATGTGCACTTTTCTCTATAAGGACAATTGTCTACTGTCCCAAGGCTTTTTCCACCAGTATTGTAGGTTAGGGTACAGCTTCGTGGTGTTCTTCTACAAAAGGACAGGCCTGTTATAAGCTGAGGGGATAGCATCACATAAAACCCATTGTTATGCATGCTACAGCTCTATTGTCTAGGGTAAAGTATGTCAAACATAATTATCTTGTTTTTGAACCAAAAAACAATACAGCTACAGTATGCATAATGAAGTGTACAAAGTGAAGGCAAACTAGCACCTCTCATGGCCACAGGAGATTTGCAGCTATACATGTACTTCAGATGAGTAAATGTATGCTGTAACTCGGCCTTTTAAAATCCTGGGGATTTACTCTTATTTGGTGGCACCCTGGTACTGTTAGCAGCAAGATTTCCATACCAACTCATGCTTTACTATGCATGCTTTAGCTCTGCTGTTTCGTCCATCAAGAACAGGAAATGTTCGCTCAAGCTCTACCCGAGACTTTATAGCTACAGCATGCATAATCGATGTATTGGGTTGTATAGAAATCGAGCCTTCGAGGTTAATCTATTAACAATCGTACCTAGTGTAAGCAGTATATTTTACCTTCTTTTCTCCCATACTGATCTTGATGTGTAGTTCAACCGTTTGGTCCAGTTTAGTAAAAGAGTAGGCACGCAAAGCACCCATAGCTTCGGCGAAAGTGTGTGCGGGAGGCCGTCTGTAATTCAGTAAATACACATTATCCTGGGACTTCTGGTCTTCTCCCTTCGTCTGCGTTCTACTTCTGGCGGCAAATCCCCTTGAAAGGAGCAAAGCTTGGATAGAAAGAGCGAACCTGCACTGAGGTACAAATCCCATCACACGGGAAGCCATGTTGGATTTGACTCGACAGAGCGACTGCTGACCACTAATAATCAGCATTTCAAAATATTCATAAATCGAGTGTCAAATCGAGTAAATAATTTTCGCATCGATTGCGCGTCATGACATTATCAAAGTCCTTCAACAACGCTTAGATGGCGAAATTATTTACCTACAGCCGACTACCAGAGCATCAAGTAGCTATTTACCATGATGAGAATGATAAAATAGGTGAAAAACAACTCAAACGTAATAGACAGCGAAGATTGCACTTGGCGATTTTACAACATTTCTGTGATGTTTGTGTATTTCAGGCAAACCATCTGGTTGGAATATTGCAGAGTTCTGGTTAACAATCTTTTCGAATCTTCTCCTTCTGCTGATATGCCCTATTTCAATCTTTTTTTGCTTGAAGGTAGGTAACCTTTACTTCCTGTGCAGACTGTCAATCTTAAATTCTCCTCACAACAAACAGACAGCTCAACACAATCATCAAATATTCGTTCTTTTGAAAACAAATGTAATATAGTTTGGTAGCGTTAGTGGGAAAAACGAGGAGACTGCCCTTCAAAGGTCATGTCGGTACATGGCAACCCAACGCATCAACCTTTCGGCTGTTAGAATAGATTTAAATGCGCTTAACCTTCAGCGAAGGGAAGCCGGTTATGCGAGGTGTCTTACATGTATATATACCGTTTGGAAAAGCCAGTTCTGGCACTTGTGGTAGGCGATGGCTTAGCTGAGCATGCTCAGAATAGCGTCCTCAGAATTCTATCAGTGTTTTCAATTTGAAAGTGAGCCTTATGAAATGGATCAAAAAAGTATCAGATTTGGGGAAACTGCTATTTTTTGACAAAATTTCCATTTGGCGTATATTTGCAATAGTGAGGTCAGTCTGTTTGGGCAAATGGCTACAACCTTATGTGAAATGCATCCTGGGATTGTTGTGGTGGTTGCTGCTGGATTTCAAAGCAATCCCAAAATGACCCAGTCTTCTATGCAGCCATAAAAAGGCAAATATTGATACCAGGCCTAGGGGCATGCCCAGGGGTTTATAAGGGGGGTTCTATATGTTTCCTAATTACAAATTTGGCAAATATAGACTAATGTGTCAAAAGGTTTGTTTGCAAAGAAGAGGGGGTTCTAAAACCCTTGGAATCCCTTCCCATAGGCACACCCCTGGATACCATTAATCAGGTCCTGCACTAATCCAATTATTCTTTTCTCGTGAACTCGTCTTTCCTAGGTGGTGAGAGACTATGAAAAGGCAGTTGTCTTTAGACTGGGACGACTGCTTCCTCCTAAAGGGCCAGGTCAGTTGTCAATAAAATTGTTAAGTATGACTGAATAATAATACTACTAATTTAATAATAATATTGATAGTAATAATAATAATAATAATAAACTTTATTTAAGTGTCTGAAGTACTTATTGGGGACACTGTAAAGCACAAATGAAGTCAAATGAAATCATATTAACTTAAATCAAATCAAATAAAATGTTGGTTTTTGTGGAGAGGAGAAAACCAGGAGAACCTGAATTAAAATCTCTTAATTGGAGCAAAGTAGAGAACCCACAGACTCAGCCCACATATGATGCTGAGGCTGGAATCAAACCCATGCCAGGTTGGTGGAAGATGTGCACTCTCACCACTGCACCAACCCTGCTCTGAGACAAATTTGAGTAACTATATACTCTGAAACCTGTCTAGACTGATCTTTGTTATCTTATGTTGATTACTTTAAAAAAGTCTCTGATTTCCATCTTTTAATTGTTTATGGTTTTTCTTTAGCATTGCAGACTAAGTTAAAACGACCTATTGCTTGCACTCGAAATAACACAGATAGTAACCTGTGTACTTTATTGTCCTGTAGGTGTAGTTTTCGTTAATCCTTGTATTGATGTGTGGATGCGAGTGGATACCAGGGCCAGGGCATTTAGTGTTCCTCCACAACAGGTAACTTCATGTAATATACACCAGAGGGGCAGATCCAGGATTTTTCTTAGGAGTGGGTGCACCTCTAAGGAATGTTGTAACTACCACGCGACATTAGCAAATTCTAAAAGCTAACAGCAAAGAAGGCTTATGACTCATATTTTTACTTCAACACCAATAAACCGTAGTTTTTTTCTTTCGTTTTTGGTGAGTACTATTTATATTAGAAAGTTTCATCTCAGGGGGAAGGTGCCACTGTATGTGGCCCTTGTGTACTATTATCTTGCCTCAGGCTGCATTCATAACATTTGTTATAAAGGTTAAATCCTGCCAAAATCCAGAACATGGGCTGTTAGCACCAATGTGATCACAAGTGGTCATGGTGGGTGGGGCTAGAGGGGGAGGGTAGGGGAATATAGTCTGAAATGTATGCAGAGGTACCTCTCCCTAGCTAGGTTCATTTTCATGCAGCTCATCCTAACTAGATCCATCCTGACACCTGGGGAGGACTTATTTTTTGAGGGGACGGGAGTGGGGAGTTAAGAAATTATTTTATGAAAGTTTATAAATTTGTGCAATTTTACCATAGATTCCATTAATTGGGTAATTTACCTAAAAGTTAAAATATTATTTCCTTGTGTTAGATACACACACGTGATGGTGGCTGTGCATCAGTCGGTGCCGAGGTACAATTCAGCGTCAAAGACCCAGTTTTATCAAGGACAGCAGTCCAAGACTTGAACCACTCCCTTCGAATGCTTGCTCAAGTTGCCCTCGTCAACTCACTAGTGACTAGGAAGCTTGCCGAAGTTCAGCATGATAGAAAGTTTATCAACAAACGCGTTCAGGTATCAAATTGTTTGCCTACATATTTATTATATGTGTGGATGAATTAATGCAAAATTGCTTGGACAATTGCTTTTGAAAGAATTTTTACTCACATTCCTTGTACTTTTTCAGGATATGATCAATCAGTCTGCCACACGCTGGGGGGTGGAGATCAACAAAATTGAAATGTATGAAACATGTCTTATCCTGTTTTTATCTTTGTCATCTTCAATCAGCGCATAACTCATGGTCAAAGCCATTTTTTTGGCTCCTGCACATGAAATAATGCAGGAGCCAACATGTCAAAGAAAACGTGACTGAGTGAGTGAAGAAGCCAATCAGCGTGTGCCTAGTATTTAGCCAATCACAATGCACAATACAATTCACGCACCACAAAGAATTGTAATTGTGTTTAATTAAACTCAGAAGAGAATATGTAAAAGTAATGAAATCGAGGAAAGGAGATAGGTATGGCAAAAAGGTCCGAATAAACTCAATAAATGCAGTAGCCACATGCATGCAGTGCTTGCCTATTTTTATCTTTGTCATTGTCAGTCAGCACATATGGAGCCAAAGGAGAAATTTCATATCAATCAGTTCTCGGAGTAGAAAAGTTAGAATAATGTTTATCTGAGCCTTGCACCTGGAGGTCAAGATAGAAATTCTTTTTCCTCCTCTTCAGCCAGTTTTAAACAAGAGTAGACATTTGCAAAAATCAAAAGCCCAAGGGGATGATTGCTGGTTCAAACCAAATAGCCCTCTATGAAGAAAGTTAATAATGGATGTTTCCTGGGAAAACAAATTCTCTTCAGCATCATAATAGCATTTAATTGTACCAGTATAATATATTGATGTCACACCCAGACACTGGCAAGAATCAAGCCCAAGGAGAGGGTGCTCCAAAGCAAAGAGCCTTTTATCACTTAAGTTACTGGTAGGTATTCCCTGCAATCATAACTGCATTTGTATTTATATAATAATGAAATGATATCCTTGGTTGCTTTCAAAGGTCAGATGTCAGAGTTTTAAAGGAGGCAGATGAGGCAGTCAATGTTATTTCATCTTTGTTTGGCAATGGATCGCAGTCTTCAGTGCTTGGTAACACAACAATTACAGATCCACGCATGCTCAGCTTGTTCTCAGGTATGTCATCATGAACGCATTAACTATTGTAATATTATTATTGTTGCAATACTAAATAATTATAGGACATATAGTATTAATTCTTACATGTATAAATAATTCTAGTAGTACATATAATTATTCATGAGATACATTACAAATATTTGCAAACTCAGTTTAATTATTTCTGTAATGGGAAAGATATGATGATAATTTTGAGGTGGTCTGTTTACCTTTCATTTCAGCACTTGGACGTGGAAGCATACCAGTCACGCCCCCCACACTTCCCCAGACATCAAACAGCTTCACCCAATCAAGTACTGTAGAGACTGGGTCCAACCTGCTCACCCCTGAGCAGTTAGTAAAGTTGATCAGCGGTGCTCTTAACGAGAACCTGGTTCAGGAGATTGGTGGGACGTTTCAGTTTCATGTCTTGGGACAAGGTGGAGGGACGTGGTATTTGGATCTGAAAAATGCACAGGGGAAAATATCTGTGGAACTCCCCTCAGAAACGCCAGATGTTGTTTTGACCATGAGTGTTCAAGAAATGCAGAGAATTTTGTATGAACAAACAACAGCTTTTGATGCCTACATGCAAGGAACTTTGAAGGTTGAAGGCGACCTCAGAATGGCCATGAAGTTAGAAACTATTGTTAAGAAGTTAAAAGAGACACCGCTTACCAATGTTAAACACGGCACGCAGACACCTGGTGTTTATATTGTGTGACATAGGACCGCAATTCGTGTCTGGTGGCTTAATTTTCAGAAATAATAAGCTTATATTAGTTAACTACTGGTCGGTCTCACAACATGGTCTATAACATACGCCACTATAGTGATGATGATGATAATCATTAGGATAATTGTGATGATCATGATGAATGATAATAATGATATATGGTGATGGTGATGGTTGATGGTGATGATGATTAGGAATCCTTTATTTAAACAGGATATATTTTAAGTTATTGTAATAGGACTAAGTGGAGACCAATTCGGTCTGTAATCATACGAGTGATGAACAAAATCGGACGATTTGTCCGATTTGTTGAATCATGAGGATGATTTCTGACCAAATTGGACCAAATTAGACGACACAAAGTCTTTTGTTTGCTAGAACTAAAAAAAAAAGCCATTTAACCGCGCGCGTGATTCCGCGTACTGTCCAATTACTCAGGCATGTCTTGACGCGTACTGTCCTATTTAACTGCCATAGTAGAACTCGTCCTAAAACTTTAGCTAACTATTTGATAAATAACATTTATAGAAAATTAATACTTTAAACAGATTTTCGTTCTAAGAAGGCCCCCGAAGAGATTTGAACTCTCGACCCCTGGTTTACAAGACCAGTGCTCTGACCGCTGAGCTACGAAGGCGACTCGTAAGAAAACGCTGCTGAAACTTTATTTTATCATTAGAATAAACCAACGCTTATGGCAAAGTTTAACAGTTTAATGCGACTGCTCCTTTCTGGTACTGTATTCTCTGCCCCTCTGCACGTACATTGTCCTTGGTAAAACGTGCAGCAGTAGTCACTTTATAAGTCAACAGTAAAACGTCCAAAACTATTTCTGTGACACCAAACTCGAGATATTGCGCCTTAAGAGAAGCAAAAATGATTTACGTCGTACGAAAGCCCCCGAAGAGATTTGAACTGTTGACCCCTGGTTTACGAGACCAGTGCTCTAACCACTGAGCTACGAAGGCAACTGATAAGAAAAGAGCTACTAGAACTTTACTTAATCCTTTAAAAAAGAAACAAAAAATAAAGGTTTACGCAAAAATTTAAACCGGGTTTAGGGTTTTTTTTCAATTTAGGTACTCTATTATCTGCCCTCTACATGTGTTTTGTTATTGGTAAAACTTGCAGAACAAGAAAGTCTGTTTATAAGAAAAGAATAGAAGGTGCAAATTTAGCTGTTTCAGTAACACAAAACTATAGATGTACCGGCTTAAAAGCCGAAGCAAGAATCATTCGTATTCTCAGACAGCCATCGGAGAGATTTGAACTCTCGACCCCTGGTTTACAAGACCAGTGCTCTAACCACTGAGCTACGAAGGCAACGCATAATAGAAACGGTGCTAAAACTTTACTTAACTATTTTAAAGACAACATTTATGGCAAGTTTTAAACAGATTTTTGTGTTCTTTTATGCTAATGTTATATCTGTCATCTTTATGTACATTGTTCTTGTTAAGACGTTCAACAGTAGTTAGTTTATTAGTAAAAAGTAAAAAGAGCAAAACTATTCAGTTGATACGGACCTTAAGCTACAGTTTCGCCTTAAAAGTAGTGCAAAAATGATTCGTCTTCTAAGACAGCCCTCTGAGAGATTTGAACTCTCGACCCCTGGTTTACAAGACCAGTGCTCTAACCACTGAGCTACGAAGGCGACTCGTAAGAAAACGCTGAAGAAACTTTACTTTCTCATTAGAATAAACCAACGCTTATGGCAAAGTTTAACAGTTTAATGCGACTGCTCCTTTCTGGTACTGTATTCTCTGCCCCTCTGCACGTACATTGTCCTTGGTAAAACGTGCAGCAGTAGTCACTTTATAAGTCAACAGTAAAACGTCCAAAACTATTTCTGTGACACCAAACTCGAGATATTGCGCCTTAAGAGAAGCAAAAATGATTTTCGTCGTACGAAAGCCCCCGAAGAGATTTGAACTGTTGACCCCTGGTTTACGAGACCAGTGCTCTAACCACTGAGCTACGAAGGCAACTGATAAGAAAAGAGCTACTAGAACTTTACTTAATCCTTTAAAAAAGAAACAAAAAATAAAGGTTTACGCAAAAATTTAAACCGGGTTTTGGGTTTTTTTTTATATTTAGGTACTCTATTATCTGCCCTCTACATGTGTTTTGTTATTGGTAAAACTTGCAGAACAAGAAAGTCTGTTTATAAGAAAAGAATAGAAGGTGCAAATTTAGCTGTTTCAGTAACACAAAACTCAAGATGTACCGGCTTAAAAGCCGAAGCAAGAATCATTCGTATTCTCAGACAGCCATCGGAGAGATTTGAACTCTCGACCCCTGGTTTACAAGACCAGTGCTCTAACCACTGAGCTACGAAGGCAACGAATAATAGAAACGGTGCTAAAACTTTACTTAACTATTTTAAAGACAACATTTATGGCAAGTTTTAAACAGATTTTTGTGTTCTTTTATGCTAATGTTATATCTGTCATCTTTATGTACATTGTTCTTGTTAAGACGTTCAACAGTAGTTAGTTTATTAGTAAAAAGTAAAAAGAGCAAAACTATTCAGTTGATACGGACCTTAAGCTACAGTTTCGCCTTAAAAGTAGTGCAAAAATGATTCGTCTTCTAAGACAGCCCTCTGAGAGATTTGAACTCTCGACCCCTGGTTTACAAGACCAGTGCTCTAACCACTGAGCTACGAAGGCGACTCGTAAGAAAACGCTGAAGAAACTTTACTTTCTCATTAGAATAAACCAACGCTTATGGCAAAGTTTAACAGTTTAATGCGACTGCTCCTTTCTGGTACTGTATTCTCTGCCCCTCTGCACGTACATTGTCCTTGGTAAAACGTGCAGCAGTAGTCACTTTATAAGTCAACAGTAAAACGTCCAAAACTATTTCTGTGACACCAAACTCGAGATATTGCGCCTTAAGAGAAGCAAAAATGATTTTCGTCGTACGAAAGCCCCCGAAGAGATTTGAACTGTTGACCCCTGGTTTACGAGACCAGTGCTCTAACCACTGAGCTACGAAGGCAACTGATAAGAAAAGAGCTACTAGAACTTTACTTAATCCTTTAAAAAAGAAACAAAAAATAAAGGTTTACGCAAAAATTTAAACCGGGTTTTGGGTTTTTTTTTATATTTAGGTACTCTATTATCTGCCCTCTACATGTGTTTTGTTATTGGTAAAACTTGCAGAACAAGAAAGTCTGTTTATAAGAAAAGAATAGAAGGTGCAAATTTAGCTGTTTCAGTAACACAAAACTCAAGATGTACCGGCTTAAAACCCGAAGCAAAAATCATTCGTATTCTCAGACAGCCATCGGAGAGATTTGAACTCTGGACCCCTGGTTTACAAGACCAGTGCTCTAACCACTGAGCTACGAAGGCAACGCATGATAGAAACGGTGCTAAAACTTTACTTAACTATTTTAAAGACAACATTTATGGCAAGTTTTAAACAGATTTTTGTGTTCTTTTATGCTAATGTTATATCTGTCATCTTTATGTACATTGTTCTTGTTAAGACGTTCAACAGTAGTTAGTTTATTAGTAAAAAGTAAAAAGAGCAAAACTATTCAGTTGATACGGACCTTAAGCTACAGTTTCGCCTTAAAAGTAGTGCAAAAATGATTCGTCTTCTAAGACAGCCCTCTGAGAGATTTGAACTCTCGACCCCTGGTTTACAAGACCAGTGCTCTAACCACTGAGCTACGAAGGCGACTCGTAAGAAAACGCTGAAGAAACTTTACTTTCTCATTAGAATAAACCAACGCTTATGGCAAAGTTTAACAGTTTAATGCGACTGCTCCTTTCTGGTACTGTATTCTCTGCCCCTCTGCACGTACATTGTCCTTGGTAAAACGTGCAGCAGTAGTCACTTTATAAGTCAACAGTAAAACGTCCAAAACTATTTCTGTGACACCAAACTCGAGATATTGCGCCTTAAGAGAAGCAAAAATGATTTTCGTCGTACGAAAGCCCCCGAAGAGATTTGAACTGTTGACCCCTGGTTTACGAGACCAGTGCTCTAACCACTGAGCTACGAAGGCAACTGATAAGAAAAGAGCTACTAGAACTTTACTTAATCCTTTAAAAAAGAAACAAAAAATAAAGGTTTACGCAAAAATTTAAACCGGGTTTTGGGTTTTTTTTTATATTTAGGTACTCTATTATCTGCCCTCTACATGTGTTTTGTTATTGGTAAAACTTGCAGAACAAGAAAGTCTGTTTATAAGAAAAGAATAGAAGGTGCAAATTTAGCTGTTTCAGTAACACAAAACTCAAGATGTACCGGCTTAAAACCCGAAGCAAAAATCATTCGTATTCTCAGACAGCCATCGGAGAGATTTGAACTCTGGACCCCTGGTTTACAAGACCAGTGCTCTAACCACTGAGCTACGAAGGCAACGCATGATAGAAACGGTGCTAAAACTTTACTTAACTATTTTAAAGACAACATTTATGGCAAGTTTTAAACAGATTTTTGTGTTCTTTTATGCTAATGTTATATCTGTCATCTTTATGTACATTGTTCTTGTTAAGACGTTCAACAGTAGTTAGTTTATTAGTAAAAAGTAAAAAGAGCAAAACTATTCAGTTGATACGGATCTTAAGCTACAGTTTCGCCTTAAAAGTAGTGCAAAAATGATTCGTCTTCTAAGACAGCCCTCTTAGAGATTTGAACTCTCGACCCCTGGTTTACAAGACCAGTGCTCTAACCACTGAGCTACGAAGGCGACTCGTAAGACAACGCTGCTGAAACTTTATTTTATCATTAGAATAAACCAACGCTTATGGCAAAGTTTAACAGTTTAATGCGACTGCTCCTTTCTGGTACTGTATTCTCTGCCCCTCTGCACGTACATTGTCCTTGGTAAAACGTGCAGCAGTAGTCACTTTATAAGTCAACAGTAAAACGTCCAAAACTATTTCTGTGACACCAAACTCGAGATATTGCGCCTTAAGAGAAGCAAAAATGATTTACGTCGTACGAAAGCCCCCGAAGAGATTTGAACTCTTGACCCCTGGTTTACGAGACCAGTGCTCTAACCACTGAGCTACGAAGGCAACTGATAAGAAAAGAGCTACTAGAACTTTACTTAATCCTTTAAAAAAGAAACAAAAAATAAAGGCTTACGCAAAAATTTAAACCGGGTTTAGGGTTTTTTTTCAATTTAGGTACTCTATTATCTGCCCTCTACATGTGTTTTGTTATTGGTAAAACTTGCAGAGCAAGAAAGTCTGTTTATAAGAAAAGAATAGAAGGTGCAAATTTAGCTGTTTCAGTAACACAAAACTATAGATGTACCGGCTTAAAAGCCGAAGCAAGAATCATTCGTATTCTCAGACAGCCCTCGGAGAGATTTGAACTCTCGACCCCTGGTTTACAAGACCAGTGCTCTAACCACTGAGCTACGAAGGCAACGCATAATAGAAACGGTGCTAAAACTTTACTTAACTATTTTAAAGACAACATTTATGGCAAGTTTTAAACAGATTTTTGTGTTCTTTTATGCTAATGTTATATCTGTCATCTTTATGTACATTGTTCTTGTTAAGACGTTCAACAGTAGTTAGTTTATTAGTAAAAAGTGCAAAACTATTCAGTTGATACGGACCTTAAGCTACAGTTTCGCCTTAAAAGTAGTGCAAAAATGATTCGTCTTCTAAGAAAGCCCCCGGAGAGATTTGAACTCTCGACCCCTGGTTTACAAGACCAGTGCTCTAACCACTGAGCTACGAAGGCGACTCGTAAGAAAACGCTGAAGAAACTTTACTTTCTCATTAGAATAAACCAACGCTTATGGCAAAGTTTAACAGTTTAATGCGACTGCTCCTTTCTGGTACTGTATTCTCTGCCCCTCTACACGTACATTGTCCTTGGTAAAACGTGCAGCAGTAGTCACTTTATAAGTCAACAGTAAAACGTCCAAAACTATTTCTGTGACACCAAACTCGAGATATTGCGCCTTAAGAGAAGCAAAAATGATTTACGTCGTACGAAAGCCCCCGAAGAGATTTGAACTCTTGACCCCTGGTTTACGAGACCAGTGCTCTAACCACTGAGCTACAAAGGCAACTGATAGGAAAAGGGCTACTAGAACTTTACTTAATCCTTTAAAAAAGAAACAAAAAATAAAGGTTTACGCAAAAATTTAAACCGGGTTTTGAGTTTGTTTTAAATTCTGGTACTCTATTATCTGCCCTCTACATGTGTTTTGTTATTGGTAAAACTTGCAGAACAAGAAAGTCTGTTTATAAGAAAAGAATAGAAGGTGCAAATTTAGCTGTTTCAGTAACACAAAACTCAAGATGTACCGGCTTAAAAGCCGAAGCAAGAATCATTCGTATTCTCAGACAGCCATCGGAGAGATTTGAACTCTCGACCCCTGGTTTACAAGACCAGTGCTCTAACCACTGAGCTACGAAGGCAACGAATAATAGAAACGGTGCTAAAACTTTACTTAACTATTTTAAAGACAACATTTATGGCAAGTTTTAAACAGATTTTTGTGTTCTTTTATGCTAATGTTATATCTGTCATCTTTATGTACATTGTTCTTGTTAAGACGTTCAACAGTAGTTAGTTTATTAGTAAAAAGTAAAAAGAGCAAAACTATTCAGTTGATACGGACCTTAAGCTACAGTTTCGCCTTAAAAGTAGTGCAAAAATGATTCGTCTTCTAAGACAGCCCTCTGAGAGATTTGAACTCTCGACCCCTGGTTTACAAGACCAGTGCTCTAACCACTGAGCTACGAAGGCGACTCGTAAGAAAACGCTGAAGAAACTTTACTTTCTCATTAGAATAAACCAACGCTTATGGCAAAGTTTAACAGTTTAATGCGACTGCTCCTTTCTGGTACTGTATTCTCTGCCCCTCTGCACGTACATTGTCCTTGGTAAAACGTGCAGCAGTAGTCACTTTATAAGTCAACAGTAAAACGTCCAAAACTATTTCTGTGACACCAAACTCGAGATATTGCGCCTTAAGAGAAGCAAAAATGATTTTCGTCGTACGAAAGCCCCCGAAGAGATTTGAACTGTTGACCCCTGGTTTACGAGACCAGTGCTCTAACCACTGAGCTACGAAGGCAACTGATAAGAAAAGAGCTACTAGAACTTTACTTAATCCTTTAAAAAAGAAACAAAAAATAAAGGTTTACGCAAAAATTTAAACCGGGTTTTGGGTTTTTTTTTCAATTTAGGTACTCTATTATCTGCCCTCTACATGTGTTTTGTTATTGGTAAAACTTGCAGAACAAGAAAGTCTGTTTATAAGAAAAGAATAGAAGGTGCAAATTTAGCTGTTTCAGTAACACAAAACTCAAGATGTACCGGCTTAAAACCCGAAGCAAAAATCATTCGTATTCTCAGACAGCCATCGGAGAGATTTGAACTCTGGACCCCTGGTTTACAAGACCAGTGCTCTAACCACTGAGCTACGAAGGCAACGCATGATAGAAACGGTGCTAAAACTTTACTTAACTATTTTAAAGACAACATTTATGGCAAGTTTTAAACAGATTTTTGTGTTCTTTTATGCTAATGTTATATCTGTCATCTTTATGTACATTGTTCTTGTTAAGACGTTCAACAGTAGTTAGTTTATTAGTAAAAAGTAAAAAGAGCAAAACTATTCAGTTGATACGGATCTTAAGCTACAGTTTCGCCTTAAAAGTAGTGCAAAAATGATTCGTCTTCTAAGACAGCCCTCTTAGAGATTTGAACTCTCGACCCCTGGTTTACAAGACCAGTGCTCTAACCACTGAGCTACGAAGGCGACTCGTAAGACAACGCTGCTGAAACTTTATTTTATCATTAGAATAAACCAACGCTTATGGCAAAGTTTAACAGTTTAATGCGACTGCTCCTTTCTGGTACTGTATTCTCTGCCCCTCTGCACGTACATTGTCCTTGGTAAAACGTGCAGCAGTAGTCACTTTATAAGTCAACAGTAAAACGTCCAAAACTATTTCTGTGACACCAAACTCGAGATATTGCGCCTTAAGAGAAGCAAAAATGATTTACGTCGTACGAAAGCCCCCGAAGAGATTTGAACTCTTGACCCCTGGTTTACGAGACCAGTGCTCTAACCACTGAGCTACGAAGGCAACTGATAAGAAAAGAGCTACTAGAACTTTACTTAATCCTTTAAAAAAGAAACAAAAAATAAAGGCTTACGCAAAAATTTAAACCGGGTTTAGGGTTTTTTTTCAATTTAGGTACTCTATTATCTGCCCTCTACATGTGTTTTGTTATTGGTAAAACTTGCAGAACAAGAAAGTCTGTTTATAAGAAAAGAATAGAAGGTGCAAATTTAGCTGTTTCAGTAACACAAAACTATAGATGTACCGGCTTAAAAGCCGAAGCAAGAATCATTCGTATTCTCAGACAGCCCTCGGAGAGATTTGAACTCTCGACCCCTGGTTTACAAGACCAGTGCTCTAACCACTGAGCTACGAAGGCAACGCATAATAGAAACGGTGCTAAAACTTTACTTAACTATTTTAAAGACAACATTTATGGCAAGTTTTAAACAGATTTTTGTGTTCTTTTATGCTAATGTTATATCTGTCATCTTTATGTACATTGTTCTTGTTAAGACGTTCAACAGTAGTTAGTTTATTAGTAAAAAGTGCAAAACTATTCAGTTGATACGGACCTTAAGCTACAGTTTCGCCTTAAAAGTAGTGCAAAAATGATTCGTCTTCTAAGAAAGCCCCCGGAGAGATTTGAACTCTCGACCCCTGGTTTACAAGACCAGTGCTCTAACCACTGAGCTACGAAGGCGACTCGTAAGAAAACGCTGAAGAAACTTTACTTTCTCATTAGAATAAACCAACGCTTATGGCAAAGTTTAACAGTTTAATGCGACTGCTCCTTTCTGGTACTGTATTCTCTGCCCCTCTACACGTACATTGTCCTTGGTAAAACGTGCAGCAGTAGTCACTTTATAAGTCAACAGTAAAACGTCCAAAACTATTTCTGTGACACCAAACTCGAGATATTGCGCCTTAAGAGAAGCAAAAATGATTTACGTCGTACGAAAGCCCCCGAAGAGATTTGAACTCTTGACCCCTGGTTTACGAGACCAGTGCTCTAACCACTGAGCTACGAAGGCAACTGATAGGAAAAGGGCTACTAGAACTTTACTTAATCCTTTAAAAAAGAAACAAAAAATAAAGGTTTACGCAAAAATTTAAACCGGGTTTTGGGTTTGTTTTCAATTCTGGTACTCTATTATCTGCCCTCTACATGTGTTTTGTTATTGGTAAAACTTGCAGAACAAGAAAGCCTGTTTATAAGAAAAGAATAGAAGGTGCAAATTTAGCTGTTTCAGTAACACAAAACTCAAGATGTACCGGCTTAAAAGCCGAAGCAAAAATCATTCGTATTCTCAGACAGCCATCGGAGAGATTTGAACTCTCGACCCCTGGTTTACAAGACCAGTGCTCTAACCACTGAGCTACGAAGGCAACGCATAATAGAAACGGTGCTAAAACTTTACTTAACTATTTTAAAGACAACATTTATGGCAAGTTTTAAACAGATTTTTGTGTTCTTTTATGCTAATGTTATATCTGTCATCTTTATGTACATTGTTCTTGTTAAGACGTTCAACAGTAGTTAGTTTATTAGTAAAAAGTAAAAAGAGCAAAACTATTCAGTTGATACGGACCTTAAGCTACAGTTTCGCCTTAAAAGTAGTGCAAAAATGATTCGTCTTCTAAGACAGCCCTCTGAGAGATTTGAACTCTCGACCCTTGTTTACAAGACCAGTGCTCTAACCACTGAGCTACAAAGGCGACTCGTAAGAAAACGCTGCTTAAACTTTATTTTATCATTAGAATAAACCAACGCTTATGGCAAAGTTTAACAGTTTAATGCGACTGCTCCTTTCTGGTACTGTATTCTCTGCCCTTCTACACGTACATTGTCCTTGGTAAAACGTGCAGCAGTAGTCACTTTATAAGTCAACAGTAAAACGTCCAAAACTATTTCTGTGACACCAAACTCGAGATATTGCGCCTTAAGAGAAGCAAAAATGATTTACGTCGTACGAAAGCCCCCGAAGAGATTTGAACTGTTGACCCCTGGTTTACGAGACCAGTGCTCTAACCACTGAGCTACGAAGGCAACTGATAAGAAAAGAGCTACTAGAACTTTACTTAATCCTTTAAAAAAGAAACAAAAAATAAAGGTTTACGCAAAAATTTAAACCGGGTTTAGGGTTTTTTTTTCAATTTAGGTACTCTATTATCTGCCCTCTACATGTGTTTTGTTATTGGTAAAACTTGCAGAACAAGAAAGTCTGTTTATAAGAAAAGAATAGAAGGTGCAAATTTAGCTGTTTCAGTAACACAAAACTCAAGATGTACCGGCTTAAAAGCCGAAGCAAAAATCATTCGTATTCTCAGACAGCCCTCGGAGGGATTTGAACTCTCGACCCCTGGTTTACAAGACCAGTGCTCTAACCACTGAGCTACGAAGGCAACGCATAATAGAAACGGTGCTAAAACTTTACTTAACTATTTTAAAGACAACATTTATGGCAAGTTTTAAACAGATTTTTGTGTTCTTTTATGCTAATGTTATATCTGTCATCTTTATGTACATTGTTCTTGTTAAGACGTTCAACAGTAGTTAGTTTATTAGTAAAAAGTGCAAAACTATTCAGTTGATACGGACCTTAAGCTACAGTTTCGCCTTAAAAGTAGTGCAAAAATGATTCGTCTTCTAAGAAAGCCCCCGGAGAGATTTGAACTCTCGACCCCTGGTTTACAAGACCAGTGCTCTAACCACTGAGCTACGAAGGCGACTCGGAAGAAAACGCTGCAGAAACTTTACTTTCTCCTTAGAATAAACCAACGCTTATGGCAAAGTTTAACAGTTTAATGCGACTGCTCCTTTCTGGTACTGTATTCTCTGCCCCTCTACACGTACATTGTCCTTGGTAAAACGTGCAGCAGTAGTCACTTTATAAGTCAACAGTAAAACGTCCAAAACTATTTCTGTGACACCAAACTCGAGATATTGCGCCTTAAGAGAAGCAAAAATGATTTACGTCGTACGAAAGCCCCCGAAGAGATTTGAACTGTTGACCCCTGGTTTACGAGACCAGTGCTCTAACCACTGAGCTACGAAGGCAACTGATAAGAAAAGAGCTACTAGAACTTTACTTAATCCTTTAAAAAAGAAACAAAAAATAAAGGTTTACGCAAAAATTTAAACCGGGTTTTGGTTTTTTTTTCAATTTAGGTACACTATTATCTGCCCTCTACATGTGTTTTGTTATTGGTAAAACTTGCAGAACAAGAAAGTCTCTTTATAAGAAAAGAATAGAAGGTGCAAATTTAGCTGTTTCAGTAACACAAAACTCAAGATGTACCGGCTTAAAAGCCGAAGCAAAAATCATTCGTATTCTCAGACAGCCATCGGAGAGATTTGAACTCTCGACCCCTGGTTTACAAGACCAGTGCTCTAACCACTGAGCTACGAAGGCGACTCGTAAGAAAACGCTGCTGAAACTTTATTTTTTAATTAGAATAAACCAACGCTTATGGCAAAGTTTAACAGTTTAATGCGACTGCTCCTTTCTGGTACTGTATTCTCTGCCCCTCTACACGTACATTGTCCTTGGTAAACTTACTTGCCGCAGTAGTCACTTTATAAGTGAACAGTGAAACCTCCAAAACTATTTCCGTGACACCATATTTGCGGTATTTTGCCTTAAAAGAAGTGGAAACGATTTATGTTCCTTGTAAGAAAGCCCCGGAATAGATTTGAACTGTTGACCCCTGGTTTACGAGACCAGTGCTCTAACCACTGAGCTGCGAAGGCAACCGATAGGAAGAGGGGAACTAGAACTTCCGTTAATTAATTCTTAAGCCAAAAGAAAAAAAAATGTTTATGCAAAGTTAAATAGTTTAATGCTGGTGCTTTTTTTGGTACTGTATCTGATCGATATGCCATTTACATGAACATTTTTCTTGGGAAAACGTCATAAGAAACACAATATATTTCGCCTTAGGACAGCCCTTGGGATGTTTGAACTATTGACGCCCGGTTTATAAGACCACTGAGCTACGAAAACGACTTGAGAAATAAACAGCCAACTTTACTCATAAGTTTGTTTTTTAAAAAAAGCTGTTTATGACAAAAGTTGGAAAAACTTTTTAAGCGCTCTGATTACTTTACTTTAACCATTAGATGCATAAATCAATCAAAACTGAAAGTAGTCATATTATTTTAGCACGCCCGGGAAAACGTCTGTTGCTCAGATTGATTGGTCTGTCAGTCTGACCTTAAAGTGGTTGATAAATTACTTGAGATTCTTTAGCCAAACCCGAAATAGTCGTGGTGTAACTTTCTAAAGTGAATTTTCAGCAAACGTCTTTATTACTTTTTTTCAAAATCAGTCAACAACGCTATGAATAACATAGTTTTTTCATCATGGACTAATTAACAATTAGATTATGAGCTTAAGATTCATATGGGATTTATATGGGTCATAGAAATCGCGAGATAATCTAATTGGTTTGGTAAAAGTCGTAATAACCATGTGTCATTTGTGACGAATCATGTGAGTGCATTGCAAAAGATACCTTTCTAATTATTTTAATGTAAGAAACCGTGAATTTTACGGCCGCAACAGTAGAAATAATAATGACCTTATTTTACAAAAAGTTTGCTTAGAATGAACAAAGCACGCTTTTTTCTACAAAGATGAAAACGTTTTTAATGATTCTTAGAACTTATAACTGTTCGAATTGTTTTTTTTTATTGTACCATTGTATATTTTGTAATTTATTTTATTCATATTTTTTATTTTTTTTTCTACAAGACTTGCACTGATAGCAGTTTTCTTGTTAAAACTGATGCAGCGATCTTATATTTATACCTTGAAGTTATTATTATTATTATTATTATGTAGGTCCTTAAAGTCTTGCTCTTTTCACTTATGGTGCCGAGCTCAATCCATGAGCTTAGGGCAGTCAAAAGTCTGCTGGATTACTTGATCGGTGAATATTCATCGAGACGAAGTCGAGGTAAATATTCACCGATAATCCTAAAATAAGCCTAAGATGAATAATTGTTTAAGTATAAATACACAGGTGATTATTTCAAAAAAAGAAAATAAAAAGCATTGTTACAACATGAAAACACGCACACATTGTACGAATGGCAGCCATTTTGTTCGTCGAGGTGATTATCGCCTAATAATCGAAGATAGCGAACCAATCAGAGCCCACGATTTTGTATAATCCCCTGAGTATTTATACTAATTAAACAATAGAGTGTTTCTGTTGAGGAACTATCGGCTGATAGTTGCCCCGCGGAAATTTGATGTTCTTAAAACAAATATTTGCCCGAGAAGCGAAGCTTCGAGGGCAAATATGCTAGTCATTCCGACATTGGACTGTTGATTGTGCAATGAATTTCGTCCTGGCTCTGGTTTTGCTGTAGTGATCCAAGAGGACTTCGTAACGGAGCATTGACTCTGAGCGGTGCAATAGCTTGACTCGCTGTCAACGGAGCCACAAAATTGCTAACTATTGCCGAGGACTGCACCTGTTGTTGAATTGTCGGTCTTTCGTGGTATGACTCGATTGAGGCATCACTTTTGTGGCCAGTAACACTTCTTACTCTTGAATTCTCAAGGCCGGCTGCTTTGAGGATGGTTACTGATGTAGCCCGAATACAGTGGGATGTGAAGTGAGTAGACAGACCAGCTTTCTTACTCATGCGGCCCAGTAAATTATCCAAGGTGTTTTTCCCTAAAGGGACATTGCAGTACAAAACCGCGTCGCTTTCATTAAACTTGCCGGTGCTGTAATTTCTTGGCTTTTGCCACAAGGCTGGGCAGTTGGGGTTTCGCTTCTGCAAATTCTTCTTTATACATCTGACTGGACATCTTTCCGGATTATCTGGCCACTCACACATTATGGCTTGCGAGTTATCTTCGTTGTCACGGAGGCCGCCAGCATGATTTTTTGTAGCTCGCTCTCTAAGAGCAATATATTCCATGCCGTTTGCCGTTTTTCCGAAAACAATATCTTCCTGTACCATATTTCTCTGGTTTTCTCGGCCTCGCCTGCCAAAGTAGAGCATTAGATAGAACCAAGCAGTCTGAACAAGACTTTCAGGAGTGTCGTTTCCCAACTGCTTCGCTGCAAACAACTGCTCCACATCTTCGTGCTCCAGGGATTGCTTGTGTTTTGTTGATGACAACACCCCCGTCTTCGCCAAACACTTTAGGTGGGAATTTAAAGCCTCGTTGGATGGCACAAAAACTTTGTCACGTATGATGGAAAATGCTTTCCTGTGTGGAGCTTGAGTTAGATACCGTTCAAGACCCGCTCGAATGGCTTTCATGGAGTTTCGCGAATAGTGTTGTCCACTAACTGTACGTGCCTCCACGTAAAATTTGCGAAGAACTTCAGCAAGTCTTTCTGGCGAAAACTCTTCGATGTTTTCCGTTATTCCTTTCTCTCGAGACCATGCTTAAAGGTAAAAACAATATTATTGAATTTAACTTTTATTATGTTTTCTTGGTGAGTGTTTTTTTTTTTAAATTCGCCAAATCCATCGTAACTTTCAACTGAAACAAATATTTCCTGTTAAAAGTTTCCTTACCTTCAAAAACTTTAACCGCATACGAAGTCGCCTCCTTCGTTTTTTGGGGTACTCCCTCATTCACAAGTATGGTTACATCTTCTTCGCTGACTTCGGCGAAGCGAGTAGCCATAATTATTTAAAATTTCGCGGACGGGCACTATCCATCCGGGTATTTTCCTCGGAAGGGCTCTATTTAAACAATAGAGTGTTTCTGTCGAGGAACTATCGGCTGATAGTTGCCCCGCGGAAATTTGATGTTCTTAAAACAAATATTTGCCCGAGAAGCGAAGCTTCGAGGGCAAATATGATAGTTTTAAGAACATCAAATTTCCAAGGGGCAACTATCGGATCGATAGTTCCGAGACATAAACACTCTATTGTCTTTATTGTTCACCACTAAATTTTCTTCCGCGCGCCAGTTGAAAAACAGTCAAAACCCACTAAATGCAGATCAATCAAATATTTATCCATATGCACAGCCTGAAATTTCAATAATTCGCAACGTACATTGCCTAAAAAGTACGGTATAACAGTCAGAAAATTCACATTTTCACGAACGGGCACTATCCATCCGGGTATTTTCCTCGGAAGGGCACTATGCGCTGATAGTGTGTCTCCGCGGACGAACACTATCGCGTCACGTGATCAATTTAAACCAATAAGAATCGGAGAAAATTTAGTGGTGAACTATAATGAATGATAGTGTTCAGTAGTTCAGCCAATCAGATTGTGGCATTTACCTAAGTATACCAGTAGATTTTTACTAATATTGCTTAAACGAAGTTACCCACACCAAACCAGTTCAATTAAAACTATTGTGTTTTGTGGAATTGTGCACGCTTCTCTTACTACTTCCTTCCGCCTTAGTTCAGGGTTGATAATCTTCCCAGTACAGAAACCACGACGGGAAGTTCACCAAGAGCGCCGGTAAATCGGCAATAACACGAAAGAACAACCCATTTCAAAAACTGAAACTGCACGCGCGAAATACTCAGAACCTTTCCTTTGGTTTCTTATCCAAAACAACAACTCAAAAAGGCCATTTTCAAAACAACGTGCGTGAATGTACGACCTTTAGACTTTTTTAAAGTTTTTGGGAGTAATACAGACGTTAAATACTCAACTATCCCCCACAGTACTGAAAGATAATGCAGCGTAACTTCCCCCGATTGGACTAAACCAGCTGTCGGCTAAAACGGCTTATTAGAAAAGAAACGTCTTCGACACCCTTGAAGTTGCTCTTCTTTAAGTAAGTCCTCTAATTTCTACCGCATTCGACCTCGTGTGATCGGACGTGAATAACGTTTAAAGCTGAACCACATTTAAGTTCGTTGGCGGTCATCCCACGCAACGCAATTGAATTAATATAAATAAAAAATACGCACAATGCGACCGTTACTTTGTGTGACGATCAATCTAAATACTTTTTGAAGCAATATTTATCAAACTTGATTTAACATTGCCCAATAGCCCATTACAGGGAATTTTGTAGACTAAATACAGGTATTCACGAAACTTTCCTAAGTATCGTGAAAGCACATGTTTTTCGTGCAGCCTGGAATGACCTCCATTATCAAACACCACTTACTTCCGGAATCGCTTATTTTTTGCGGTTACACACACTTTTGTCGTATAAATATCACTGACTAAACCATACAGATAAGCACGATTTCAAAGCAGGAAGCTCTTTTATGAAAACCTGTACAGTCCAGTTTAGACGCCCTTCTTGGAAAATCTGTCATTCATTTCCTGTTTGAGCAAACGAACTTATAAGATTGACTTTTGAATTGGATTTTCGAACTTTTTCAAAGCTTTTTCTTTTGACACAGGGGTATTTACGAATCGCATCATGTCCTTAGAATGTCGAAACTTGCCATCTTTTCAGTGGCCAAGTGATTTTGTTACGATGTTTGCTTTACAGGCAATAGGTGACAAAGAAATGAAGCCAATGGAAAGCAAAAAGGGTTCAGTTTCGGGGGAAATTTGAAACCCAAAAACTTGTGGGCACCAAACAAATTGAGGTTAAAAGAAAGTAATAGAGCGCAAGGTCGAATTCTGTTACAGCGAATTTCGGCTTCTCTATCATCTAGTGGGAATACAAATTACTCTATGGTGGTTTACCATTTACAAAAGGTTCCCGGAAATTCCGGTTAAAAAGTAACACAAGTTTCCAGGACGTTCCGGTGTAAATTTTCCCGGAGCAACGAACATCTGAAATTATAGTCCTGTTCCGTGTTCCCCTTCTTTTAAAGACAACTATGATTTCTGTTTATGTCGGTTCTAGATTGTCCGTGCAAACAGGAATGGGTTTTGCCAATGGTAAACGACTATCCCAAACAGAATTCCCCAATTTTGAATTTTGTTTACCATTTGCCAAACCGTACACTGACCGGTTTCCCATGTAAATGGTAAACAACCAAGATATCAACAGTACAAACACCAATTTTCTGAAAAGATTATTGAAGCTTTGCGTCGGATCAAAAGTTAACTTTTGGAGATATGCTTCGGGTGTCTAACAACTGTAGTAATCAGGGTGCCATATTATATATATTCGACTCCTGCTGGGAGAAGTCGGATTTCCTTTTCCCGAGTTTTCCTGCGTTTGACAGACAAATACATATATATTCTTTACAAGGAACGAAAGCAGTTTATTCGAAATATACTCTATATTCTTATTTTACAACGATGGCAAATTAAAACTGATCTAAGTTTACCCGCGATAAATAACAAATAATTATTTAGTCGTTTGGCAAAAATATCTCTGTGTTTGGCCTTAACTATGAAAACCATGGAATGTTGCTAAGTCCCTTATTTTGGCCAATAAAATACCGCAGCGGTTCCAAGGAAATTGTCTTGTGAAATTAATTTATTTAATACAAAATAAAGGATTATTTAGAATAATTCTTTGCACTGGTAAATTTCCACAAAAGCTAGAAAATTGTGCAAAACCAGCATATTTTGTATTCTGAATATTTTGGATCCAAAATAAATACATTTCTCTGGAACTACTTACGGAAGTTGATAAATATCACCCAATAAATTATGCCAATTGACGTTGCTAAATAAAGCATTTGCGTGTTGTACTTTCTTTTTGGTTTTTGGAGTCTTTAAAACGAAGCGAGAATTGCATTTTGAGAGGGGCTAAATTCGCAGCGGGCATACAATATGATGTTGAAAAAAGATCTTAATTACAAGTAATACATCAGTGTTATAAATAAGCCACAGTAAAAATGTTTACATTGCCTAAATACGTACGGCTAAAGAAATTATAAAACAAAAAATGGCTACGTTTTCTATTCCTCTTCGCTTTTAAAACAGCGTGCATGCAAACAAATTTGGTCAACAAAGAAAGGTTTTTAAACTTAAGGATGCTGAATCGATCTGACACTACTGAAATTCTCCTCTAAAAACAATAATTAAGTCTATGGCACAGACTAAGGAGAATTACTGCTCACATCCTGAGCTGGAAGTGACAGTGTTCATCGTCACTGTTCAAAAGGCTGTCTTTCTTTGTCATTGTCCGAGTATAGGATACAAACACTATTGAGTTTGAGAAGTGTGCTTTCAGTCTACGTTTACAGATCTACTTTCTGCACAAATGTGACACCTTGAATTTAGCCCCAATTCTCAAACAGTGCATGATTTATAAGCGGCAGTTTTTCTTAACTGAAACGGTAAAATAAAATAAAACTTTCCAAGCAATTCCGTTTAAAAGCTGTACGAATAGACAACAGTTTGTCTGTCCATAAAACCTGGAATGATTTTCCCTGGTCGGTTTCTTCCAGCGGTGAAGCGATACAGGAACAATTCTGCATTTATACTGACAATTAAGGTGAATTAAGCAATTGCGCCTTGACTAGCTAAGCACCATAAGTGAAGCACGCAGCCCGTGTAGGACAAAACATTAGCCATTGAGGTAAACCCGTGCACCATTGCGAACCTATGGGTCATTCTCAGGTAGGTGTCGTCTCTCTTGAATGTCTCGTCTTTGATGGGACCAACACTATCACCATATCCGCGCCCCTTTTCATAATTGTACCTTTCCATCATAAGAGCGGTGGTTTTTGGTTCCAGGTAGACCGCGCAGAGCACAGTAGACAGAAGAGAAACAGCAAGTCCTGATAGCTGCCAGGAAAAACAGCTGCCGTTAATATAACAATTAAGAAAGCTTTAATTTCAAATGCTGTTCTGCAGCTCTCCAACGAAACTTCATACTACACTGCTTTCGCCAATAAGGAGCTTAAGCAAGAACGACGACGACGTTTTGCAGAGGACGGCAAAGAAATCTACCAGACTGTATTTTGCACGGGCAGTTTCATTGTTTCGTTCATCAACGCTGTTGTTTGGTGCCTTTGTAGTCGACGTCGTCGTCGTGGTTTGCTTAAGGTTCCTAATGAGAGAAATCTAAAACCTCACCGTTCAAAAGTTTTTATTCATAGAGCCACACTGTAGAGTAAAACAACAGTACCAAACCAAAGTACGGTACTGCTGAGTGTCTTTCCAAAGAATGATCACACTGCACGGTTTGATTCACAGATGAAGAAGTTAGAACAACACTGTATAGTAAAACAGTACCACAGCACAGCACTTTAGCTAAGGCTGATATCTTTAAGTATTTTTCATGAGTTTTGTTTTACCTGCAGCTTCTCAGTTCCCTCCCACATTTGCACAGGATGCATAAGATAGTACGTTGCCAAGGAAACAGCTGATAAACAGGATCCTATCGTGAAATAAACAGGAAAGAGCTTGCTCTGTAGGTGTCCAAAGGTGTGCCTTGTCAAAGTGAAATACATTTTGATACCTGAAAAAGGAAACAAGAAATAACTTTTTTCCACTTCTGATGTAAAATCTTATGCGCTATCTTCAAGTTTCAAAATAAGTTGTCGTGATTCTCGTCTTCGAGAACAAGAGGCACGCACTAGAGATAAGATAAGCAAACAATGAAATTAACTACGAAGTATAAATTATATGACTTCAGGTAGTAGAAATATTTTTTATTCTTTTAGCAGCCGAGTCTACTTTAAAAATGCATTGGAAAAATGCCCTCCAGTTCAGTCGTGAAATAATGAACACGGCGTATTTTGAGCCCGAAGAATCTTAAAAAGATACGAAACGTCAAATATTGAAATCATGTTCAAGCTGGGTAGGTAGTTATATTACCCTGAGAAACAAAAACACAAATCTTAAATCATATGTTGGCAGTTGCGGCAGATTCTTTCGTCACTACAGACTTTCATGTCAACTGAAATTCCCCTATAAACATGTAGGTCACTTCAGTGTGCGATCTCTTGAACTAAAAATTAAGCGGGCATTGGACAATTTCGAGAAAAGTTCAGTTCGGGTTCAGTGTTTTAAGTCCGCAGTATAAACCGGGTGACTGAAAAAGGAACTCTCCCTAAACCTGAAAACGCGAGGCAGATGACTCAGGCGTTTCATTGCTTGGTTTATCTTAAGGGGTGGCAAATGGTCCTTCAAAAACTCTGGGTCTCGCAAAATTTAAGTCGAATTTCACGGGTCTCGCAATCTCGTTTTTTAGCGGTTATGTGCGTCTCGCAGTCTCCATTTTTATACGAATGAGTCTCGCACTCAAAACATTTTGAAGTCTCGGTCTCGCAATCTAAAAAGACAAAATGTCTCGGGCTCGCAAAGAAAAACGCTAGTATCGCCGTCTCGCAAAGTCTCGCATTTACCATTCGTCACCCCTAGATGACTAAGACGTTACATTGCTTGGTTCAACTTACGCGAGGCTCACCGATTGCGGCGGGTTTAAAACCAGCATATTAACGGTTTGCCGTTGCCAAAAGCTGAATAGGATAAAAAACTTATTCAAGAAGCAAAGAGAAACTTTGAGAGTTTTGATGCCAAACGTTGAGTAGGAATAAGTTTCCAAGAAGCATATTGACAATTGAGAAAAAAATCAAAAGTTTATTCAAGATTCATGTGAGCACCTTACTGAACCACGCATATACGAAAAAAATTTCCTTTATGGAATATTCTGTCGTTGTTTTTTAGCTATGCTATTATCTTTAGTCATTGGTTGACCAATCCTTCCTATTTTTAGGAAGAGCACTTTTAATTCCAAAATAAACGAATTTGTTTTTCTTGGCTCGGTTCGAATGCTAGTTGCAAGACAATTTTTACCGTGCCAACAAAAGGGTTGCATCGATTACAAATCAATTATGCGACAGCCAAAGAAATTAACCTTTTCAATCTTTCATTAGAAAACTGAAACATTTTGATACAACACTGATGTTAGACGTTGGTACCCGATAAATCACCGAGTTTTATTTGGCTTCATAAACTGATAAGAAAGCTTTCTTTATCTCGCACAATGAAAAAGCATATTTTCAAGGGTTTTGGATCTGTACTTTAATTTTGCTGAAAGTAGAAAGATGTAGTAGTCAAATAGACGAGAACTGTACTTACCGGCGACAAATGTAACCCAAAACTGCATTCCCAACCAAGTGCCGAAGGCATACACGTGGATTAAACGAATTAGCGTTGCTAACATTTTGCCCCTTTGAATTTCTTCAGAGATCTTGGTGGATAGGCTAACCAAAACCACCAAAAGTCCCACTCCGAACAAGTTGGCACAAACTTTGAGAGTCATTTTTCTTGTCTTTAGTTGAGATTTACTTCGCTAGACAATCTAGTTCCTGATTTCGCCACGTCTGTGGTTATTTGCGAATTGATCGATCATCGCTTTATATAAGTTCAGTGACCTTCAGACCCCCGGGAGGGCGGGCTCTTGTCCGTGATTCGATGCACACAAAATAGAAAGACTGTTTACTTTCCAGAAACTCTAGATATGACAGTGCGGTATGTATACACAGCTTTAGATATGCAACAAGTCACGCATGTCCCTAAACTAAGAGCTCTAAAAGTTTTGAAACAACAATCTTTTCTAGCTCTAATAGTCGATATCGCAGCATAATTCTGCTCTTAGGGACGTTATATTTACATCCACAATTTTGAAGAAAAAAGTGCATTACGTGCACGTGGCAAAGCCGAGAGATCCCACTAAAAGAGTGCTTGAAAATCTTGTTGAGATTGACCTACACCGTGATGAAAAGACCATTATAAAATACGTTATGTATTACAGAATACATGCAAAAAACACGTCAGTAAAAATGATTAACAATATCTGGGCTGGAGGTTCTTTGCGTAATAACCTGTGTAACACGACATTGTTATCATAGAATAATGGAGACTGAATCCCCGAGTCCCTAACAGGAAGTGAATGCATTAAATTATTATCTTATGCTTTGTTAAGGACAGAAGCTGCTACGTTATTCAGTTAGGCCGATAAATTTTTGTCATTTGAAAAGAAGAAAAAAAAACACTGTACCTAAAAGCTGTTTATCGTCAGCATTCTAGGAACTGTCACATTGTACCTCAATATACCGTTTTTTTTTTCTTCATCTTCTTTTGGCGTGCAAGAGATTTACACACCAAAAACTGATATGTTGAGAATTTGGCGAGGAATATGTCTACAGCTGCAGATAAACCATGGTCAGTAAATATTTCCAGAAACTACATTCCCACATTAGTAGTTGAAAATATCAGCTATCACGCCCATGGTTGAGAGAAACTTCATTGAACTTCGTTCGTATACAGGACGGTTTGGTTTTAAACATTTCCTAGAACGATTGAGCGAGCCGAGGTCCGCAGAAAAAAAGACCTACAAAATAAACAAATCACTTATTCGGCCACCCAAGACTTGAAAACTTTATTGACTAGCGCTCAGTTAAGGCGTTTTGTTGATGACTTTTCGATGAAAATGCGCTCGTAGACCGACAGCACGTGTTGTCTTCGTGCCGAATTTCCAGGTACAAATTTCCTCCCTTTTGTCTTCGTTTTCTTCCCTACACGTTTAAGTCTTAATCAAGTTTGCAGATACAAAAGTTAAAATCGCATTTCGATTGCGTTTTACAAACAAAATCGTAAAAGCCCATTGAATGGTTCTTTTCATTGGCTGATCATGAAAACACCGTTTAACAAGGGATTGGTTGAATAAACATTAGGCAAACGTACTGTTTTTTTTCAGTAGACTGACAGCACGTGTTGTATTCATGCCGAATTTGGGTACATAAGTCAAGTTGAGTATTCGTACAAATTTCCTCCCTTTTGTCTTCGTTTTCTGCCCTACACGTTTAAGTCTTAATCAAGTTTGCAGATAAAAAAGTTAGAAACGCATTTCGATTGCGTTTTTACAAACAAAATGAATCATGAAAGCCCATTAAATGGTTCTTTTCATTGGCTGATCATGAAAACACCGTTTAACAAGGGATTGGTTGGATAAACACTAGACAAAAGGACTGTTCGTTACCTTTCCAACACGTGTCCATATTCTAAAGTTCGGCAAGAGACGAAATCGAATAACAGCAAAACATTTTCTACCTTTAGGGAAACTGTACGCGGTTAAAGTTGCGAATTATGGTTTTTGGCACCAACTCACCACTCAAATGCCAGGGGTGGCGAAAGGTAAATGCGAGACTTTGCGAGATGGCGAGACTAGCGTTTTTCTTTGCGAGCCCGAGACATTTGGACTTTTTAGGTTGCGAGACCGAGACTTTAAAATGTTTTGATTGAGAGACTCTTTCGTATAAAAATCGAGACTGCGAGACGCACATAACCGCTAAAAAACGAGATTGCGAGACCCGTGAAATTCGATTAAAATTCTGCGAGACCCAGAGTTTTTGAAGGACCATTCGCCACCTCTTATGCCATTTTGTGGAGAAGAAAAAAGGCACACACACACACAAAAAAAAAACAGTTCATGATTGAATAGCACGTGCTCAGCCAAGGGACAAATTCCAACTGACAAATCAACAGATATTACGGTACAAAGGTCTTATATTGAATTGCTATTGTATCAACCCGGCATATTTTTCAGTAGACACAGCAAGCATCGAGCAGGCTTTCTGCAACTGACATAGCCAACAAGTTCTGCTGACAAAGTTCATATCACACGATAAACACAAGAATAACGCTTTACTCCACACTGCTTGGTGATAACCTTAATTTTAATCAGTACTGATGGCCGAAACTTGCACAATAAACATACGAACCCACCGAGTCAAATACACTAGCATTGATTACGAATTCACTTTCAAAAAAACTTTTACGGATTATTCTCCAAGTTATAGATTTTCACCACGGTTGCTAACGCCACTGCATGTTTACGATTTGGTCACTAAATCCCAGCCGTTTTTCAGTATTAAAAAAACAATTATTTTTAGGATCCCCGAGTATCGCGTTCAATGGAACGAAAACACTTGAAAACGGAGTTATAACTATTCGGTCGAGAAGCCAATTTAAAAAATTCTACACAGCTGCTCGTCCAACAAACCTTCACTGGAAGCAAAAATGCTTGTTATCTGACAGAAGTTGATTTGCAAAAACGTCTCTGTTTCCAAACCAAAATAAGCTCGAAAAGTAGGCCTTTCGAGATCGGAGAGAGTTCGTTTATTTTTTCCGAGGAGGAGGTGGGGGATGGTAGGATTGTTGGAGGGGGGGGCCATGCGAAAAAACGGCTTTCTAGGGGGGCCATCCCAGAAGAAAAATAAGGAAAAAGGGGGGTCACCTGAAATATTTTCGTCGCAATACTTTGAAATGGCATAATGTTTTAACAGGAGCCCATCCAAAAAAATTTGCAATCTGAAGAGGAGTCACGCGATTTTTCAGTTGTTCTTCCCGAATCACACCAACCTCCCCTCCCTCGTAAAAAAATGAACGGTCCCTTGGTTCGTGTAAATTCTCTGTTAGCGTGAGAACGTTTTGGTATTGCCAGCAAGCCCTTGTTTCACCACCGCGTATAGACTGCATTTCTAACATATCAGACATTTTTTAAATTGTTTTAAAACTATTGCAACAATAAAACAGTTTTTGAGCTGGAGAGAGAGCAGGAACACGTTTCTCGGCAGAATGTTCACAGCTGTACAGTCACAGGAAGTTTTTTTTTTTGGCTTCCAAAGATGATTAAATATGACGTCTTGTCAGTTACCCCTTAAAAAATGGCTTTAATTTAATATTTTGAAATGTGTCAATGCAGGAGCGAACTGCTGGTCAATGTTAAAGATACCTTATCTGTTCCAAAACAATTCAAAGTTTCTCTTGACGCCGTAAGCATAAACGGACGGGCGTTGACTCCACGACAGGAAAATTACTTTAAAATAAGGAAGAATGTCCAATCTGCGACCTTCAGAGTAAGGACATGGGAATCATGTGATATGGATCAGAAAGGGCTTACGAAATCACTTAAGAAAACGTTTCATCACCTTTACAATTAAGCGAGCTTTTGTACGCCCTGGTGTAATGATACGGAAAGAAATAGATACCATAAGATAATATGGAATAAGTGGAGGATTAGGAAAGATGCCAGCGATTGAGAATTCACGAAACGTCCCGAAGGGATGGTCGTGGTTCGGGAAAGCTCGGAAACACAGGGACATTTGCAATTCAAAGTTCGGGATAGTTCGAGATTCTAAGCCACGCTGGAAGTCTCGAGGACATTCAATCACCCCATCTTCCATGTGAAATTTGGAACGACGTGACCAACAGTAAAACTGAGTCACGAAAAACAGTCAAACTCTCGCTATTTTGCCTCGACCGTGAATGCGGTCGTCAGAAGCGCTCGCTAAAACCAAACCTTGACCTTATTTCACCTAGTTTTAATACACGGCTTTCTAGGTCTTCTTTTTTTCACTACCCGTTCTCTGCGATTCGGAGACCGTAATTTTAGTTCAAATAACAAGCTGCGAAAAGCTGTTTCGGTTAGGGCGTTCAACTTCTGTCAAAGATCCCGTAAAGCTGCAAACTGTAAGAAGGCAAGCAACCAGATATCGTGCACTTGTCGTATGGTCAGTGAAATATGAGAATTTAACCTTCACACGGAGACGTATTTCCCGATGCAGGTCATTTCCCATCGCCGGAACTACGTGTTTACGACTTATCGGGGTATTAAAATCATTATCCTGGCATCTTACCTTCCTTTGAGGTTTGCTAATTAGCGTTTTGAAACAATGAAATCTAACCCAGTGCTAAACGTTTCGAGGGCTAAATATTGGAGATGTATGGGTTTAAAGGTGCAAGTCCTAATCTTTTCCGAGACTACCTCTCTGATAGAACTCAGGTTACAGTTATAAGCAATGTAAATTCTGAAACTAGTTTCATAAGTTGTGAAGTGCCTCAAGGCTTGATCCTCGGCCCTCTACCATTCCTACTGTACATTAATGATCTCCCTAACTGTAATCTTCTATATATCATAATCAGATGTGAGGATGCATGCCGATGACACTAATCTCACGTTTGCCTCCAAAGACCCTGAAGAGATGTTTCATCCCTGACTCACGATCTAAGCAATTTGAAATGGCTCGACTCTAACCGGCTAAGTCTTAAAGTTCTCAAGACCAAGTGTCTGTTTACAGGCACAAGGAACAAAATCTCTTGGCTTCCTAGTGAACCTCACATATGCGTTGATGGGCATTCAGTTGAATTAGTCAACAGTTACAAATGCCTAGGAGTTCACTACCACTACCACTACCGCTTCAATTACCACTACCATTACATTACCACTACCACTACCACTGCCACTATGAATGAAACTTTATTTAACCACGGGCAAATTCATCAGCTATTTACAAAGGTATAAAAATTATAACTGCTCAACTAAAAACTATAAACTAAAATATATTAAAAAGCTGCTTTCCGTGAATGCCGTGCCTTATAGAGCTTTACTGATATCTCGTTTGAACGACCTTAAGGACTCCGCGCACCTAACCTCATAAGGAAGGCGATTCCAAAGTGTGGCGCCACTATAGCTAAAACTATTTTTAAAATAATTTGTGCGTTTAAAATAATTTGTGCCACTACCGCTACCACTGCCACTACCACTACCACTGCCACTACCGCTGCCACTACCGCTACCATTACCACTGCCACTACCGCTACCACTGCCGCTACCACTACCACTACCGCTACCACTGCCACTGCCACTGCCACTACCACTACCACTGCCACTACCACTACCACCACCACCACTACCACTACCATTACCACTATCACTACTACTACCATTACCACTATCCCTACCACTATCACTACCATTACCACTACCATTACCACTATCACTACTGCTACCACTACCGTTACACTGCCACTGCCACTACCATTACCACTACAATTACCACAACCACTACCATTACTGCTACCATTACCACTACCACAACCATCACTACCATTACTACTACCATTACCACTACCACAATTACCACTACCGGTACCACTACCGCTACTATTACCACTACTAATACCACAACAACTACCACAACAGCTACCGCTACTAATACCACTACCATTACCACTACCACAACTGCTACCACTACCGCAACCACTACCATTACCACTACCACTACCGCAACCATTACTACTACCACTACCATTACTACTACCGTTACCATTACCACTACCACTACCATTACTACTACCACTACCATTACTACTACCACTACCATTACTACTACCGTTACCATTACCACTACCATTACTACTACCACTACCATTACTACTACCACTACCATTACTACTACCGTTACCATTACCACTACCACTACCATTACTACTACCACTACCATTACTACTACCACTACCATTACTACTACCACTACTACTACCATTACCATTACCATTACTACTACCGCAACCATTACTACTACCACTACCATTACTACTACCGTTACCATTACCACTACCATTACTACTACCACTACCACTACCACTACCACTACCATTACCACTATCACTGCCAGTACCACTACCATTACCACTACCACTGCCATTACCACTATCACTGCCAGTACCACTACCATTACCACTACCACTACCATTACGACTACCGTTACCATTACCGCAACCATTACCGCTACTACCACCATTACCACTACCATTACGACTACCGCATTACGACCATTACCACTACCGCAACCATTACCGCTACTACTACCACTACCATTACCACTAACAGTACCACTACCTACCACTACCATTACCACTACCACTACCACTACCGCTACTACATTACTGCACTGAAAATGCTAAAGAGACCACGGGATGTTGAGAGAGTTTCCGTTGCTTTTAAATCCCCCCCCCCTCCCCCTTTACAATCGCTGAAATCAAACTTAGTGTATCCATGCAATGTGATCATTCCTCGAAAAGCCACTGAACGGTACTGTACTGTTGTACACTTGCGGCTCTAACTTTTTCATCTTTAAATCAAACTATTCTTTGAGCACTGAACAGTGCTATGCTGTGCTGTGGTACTTCCAGAGTTTATCCCAGTTGATGCAGCACGAGGCACTTAGGGACGGACCATTAGAAAAGTGATGGGGGCGGGGGGTGGGGAATTTTCAGCTTGCACCAATTTTTTTTTTCGCTCACTGCTTATGCAGGAATTTTTTTTCAGGTGAACCCCTCTGCACGAATTTTTTTTACTACGTGTGAAAACGTCACAATTGCACCTTCCTTCTGCATGAATTTTTTTTTTTACCTTCTTCTTTGCATGAATTTTTTTCTTGGCATTTTCCCTTGCATAAATTTTTTTTTTGTTTTTTTCCCCACCCCCCCCCCCCATCACTTTTCTAATGGTCCGTCTCTTAGGAGCAGTGGGTTACTAGTCCATCGTGGAAGGAATGCTAGTCCATCGAAGAGGAAATTTTGACGACACACGAAACACTGACCTCTGCATACCTTTATTACAAAACCTATAAATAATTAATTTTAGAAAATAACCCAACGAAAATACGCGCGCTGATTGGTTAAAAATCGTGTTTCTATAACTCGATAGAAACACAAAAAAGTTGTCGTTATTTTCCTTGGGCTATTTTCTGAAAGAAATAGAAAACATTTTCTTCGTGTTTCTATCGAGTTATAGAAACACTCGTGAAAGTTTGCGAGAACTCGAAAAAGCTGTGGAAACACTCGCCTACGGCTCGTGTTCCCACAGCATTTCTCGTTACCCAAACTTCCACTCGTGTTTCTATTAATTAGATTATGAGCTCGAGATTTCTATCGCGTGATAGTTGACGAGGGCGCAGCCCGAGTCAACTATCACGCATAGAAATCGAGAGCGAATAATCTAATTGATTAAGTATAAATCTACAAGTCGTTCAAAACTTTGCCTTTTCTGGAACAGCCTCGACCAGTAAACTGTCTAAATCTTCTTCACGACACTTCGTAAATGTGAAGAAGCGGCCGCCATTTTGTTAGCAAGAGCATACTGCTACGCTACTCACTATCTATCACAGATTATAGTTCACCACTAAATTTTCACCGATTCTTATTGGTTTAAATTGATCACGTGACGCGATAGTGTTCTTCAGCGGAGACACACTATCAGCGCATGGTGCCCTTCCGAGGAAAGCACCCGGATGGATAGTGCCCGTCCGTGAAAATGTGAATTTTCTGACAGTTATACCGTATTTTTTAGGCAATAAACGTTGCGAATTATTGAAATTTCAGGCTGTGCGTATGGATAAATATTTGAATGATCTGCATTTAGTGGGTCTTGACTGTTTTTCAACTGGCGCGCGGAAGAAAATTTAGTGGTGAAAAATAAAGACAATAGAGTGTTTATGTCTCGGAACTATCGATCCGATAGTTGCCCGTTGGAAATTTGATGTTCTTAAAACTAGCATATTTGCCCTTCTCGGGCAAATATTTGTTTTAAGAACATCAAATTTCCAAGGGGCAACTATCAGCCGATAGTTCCTCAACAGAAACACTCTATTTTTTAAATAGATAGTGGGTAGCGTAGCCAATCAGAGCGCGGCATTTGTGATAGAACACTAGTAGATTTATACTAAAACTCGATAGAAACAAGGTACCTGTTTTCTATTTCTTAATTAATAATAAAATACCACTGCGTACGCCAAAAAACTCAGCTAAATCCGTCAAATGCATTGGACAAGGACGGCTTTAAAAGCTGACTGAAGAACTCAGTAACTGAGCAAGTTTTCAGCAGAATTCTATGTCTGTTAGATGTTTTCGACAGTTTGTAAGCTGTGTCATACTTCAAGTTTTAGTCAACTTATCAAAAGAGCACGAGACCGCTGACCAAGATCACTATTTCACAAGTCTGCCATGACCTTACGGACGCCGGAACCTGGGTAGCACAAAATGCTCTTCACCAGGTCCTGCGCTGCTCGTTCCAGACTACGCTTGCATTGTCTCATGGACCAGCAGATGTTTCAATAATCAAACAGTACATCGCCGCGTGGTGATACGGCATCGCTCGTAACTCGTAATTCAGATTCGGATTCGAGCGTTCTGCAATACAGTGGCAAACCAACAAGAATTCGTGATGCAATTAATAACAACTAGATGGCATCGCTAATAAAATCAATCAACAAAATGTGGTGGAATATCGTTGGGGAAGGGGGTTGGCGATAACTAGGCCAGAGGAGAGGAGAGGGTTCACACTGTTTGGTCTTTGTAGTTGTTTATCAGCCAATGAGTGCGTTGTTTTGGATCCACTAGTTGTGATGACCAAGCTCTTGTTCCAATTATTTGAGCAGCTCAGAACTCTGCTACGCTTAGTTTATTCTTTTTGCCAAACCTTCGCTCACTAACACATCAGCAATCACTAAATCCTGTTTTGGATCTGACGTGTCGTACAGTTCTACATGCACTTTTGGTTCTTCACTGAAGCTGTTGGCGTGGTTTGTTGCTCCCATGGGTTTTGCCACCAGATTCTTTTCGACAGCGAGTTCTTTAAACCGTTCCTTGGCCTCCTCAGACCATTCTGCAGAGTCGCCACCGACTGGCTCCACCCCTGACGGGACAATAAAAAATATGGTTGTCAAATGAATTTACCCCCTTGCGCAATTTGAATGCTCTCGATTCTACCCCTACACGGTAAAATTATCAGTGGACCATGAGTACAAAGAAACACCCTAGATCGATTTGAGCAACTCCTAGATGAGACAAAAGCACCCTCTTACAGGAGAGATTAAAATGTAGCTTAAGCAACCATTGGGGCTTTAGGCTGATCTCAGATTCAATTCTCCTCACTAATCAATAAGTCTTCAATGCTTGGAGTGAGAGGGTTAAACTAAAAGAGGTTACGTCCGTGGGATTTTTATCGCAGTTTTGAACACAGTTAAAACTTTGTTCGAACAAAAACATGATCTACGATTCTCAATGAAATTCTTGAAGAAAGAGCAACCCATGACTCTTTGGTCTCACGCAAACTCGTATCATAACTAAATCCCCGTATGAGGTAGGTAAAGGCGTACACGAGCCTTGAAGCCCACACGGCCGGAGCTTATCCCGCTTTCAGTAGCATGAAGCGCCTGGGAGTATTGTTACTACTAACTGGATGGGATGCTAGTCCAACGTAGGGTTACCCCAGCGTTATCTCACCGGTACCCACTTATACACCTGGGTGGAGAGAGACAGTGTGGAGTTAAGTTTCTTATCTAAGAAAATAACACATTGTTCCTACTAGGACGTCCGACACGCAAACCACTTCACCACCGTGTCTTCGTGTTCCGTATGAGGAAACTATTTAAATAAATAGAGAGACAAAACAGAAACAAGTGACCTTGAAGATTTCCTTGAACAGCCATGCACGGTAGGTCCCTGAACTCCTCTGGTAAAGCTTGAAGGCAGTTGGTAGGTACGATGTCAAAATCACCATAATCAACGAAACGCACACAAACCTGGAGTAGAAATTCAACAAATTCTTACAAATGCTTTCATGGCGAAAATAACAAATAATGAGAAGAAAGAAAATCGGCAACGGAAGAACTGCAACTAAAATCTATAAACTATAATACAATACAGTAGTTTCTTGGTAAGATCACTATATGACATCAAACAAAAATTTGAAGACATTGAATAATGTTCACAACACAACCCAAGGTATACAGACAATATTTTTCGCAGCACCAAGGCTGAGCAATTTAACTAAGATCCTTGAAATGAAAGGGTAAAGTTCGTTTCACTACAAACATGATGAAAATTTTCCATGGGATAACTTGAGATTTGTTCAATCTTTCTACTTCACGTCTGGTCTACAATAATAATAATAATAATAATAATAATAATAATAATAATAATAATAATAATAATAATAATCATCATCATCATCTTTATTCAATACTCATAAAAAAGAACTATGTACAGTGCTTCACTTAAAAGGAATTAAAACGAAATTTGTACCTTGATATCTGTTGGAAAGAAAAGATCATAATATCTCAATATTTCTTGAAATATAATCCACGACAGTGTTTCTCTACTATTACTATTATCTTTAGCAATTACCACCGATATTAAACATCTTTTTTTTTTCTCTTTTAAATCTGGCACGATAAGACTATTCAAAATAGTAAAAAAGAATTCATTATTTACAAGTCATTTCATTCAAAAACACTAAAATCAAAATCTATCATCCTAAAAGTCCTCTTTCGATGTCAAAATCCATCTCTTTTAGGTTGAGATAATAATAATAATAATAATAATAATAATTTTAAAAAATTTTAATAATAATTTTATTGACAACAATGCTAACTATTAAAATCCTATTTACAATAATAATAATAATAATAATACCAATGAAAAAATGATAATAATGATGATGATGATGGTGGTAATGATAACAATATTAATAATAACTGACTCAAAAGACAAAAATACATATCTTACGTTAGGAGAACTACTAAGAATTAAATGGGATTCAAAGGAGGAGGAACGCTAAAAATACATAGCTTAACCTAAAGGCCGAGTCATACTTAACAAGGTACACGTGACCTGTTGAGGAGACAGGACAGCCTTTACCGCAGCTCTGTACCACGTGGAATCTGACGCATAGTGGACAGCGCAAAGGACGCCGGGTCGAATGCCCTTAAAAGGAGACCTTGGTTTGCTCTGTGAGAAGCAAGAAAGTTGTCATCACTGGACGTTTTAACACCAGATTAAAAACATTCAACCTAATTTAGGAAGTTTACTTTACAAAGGTCAAACGTAATGTTAAATCAATGTAGCAAAATTCAGAATAAAAATATATAATATGGAATAAGTTAGAAATTCCTCTTCCGATTATCTTCCATGATGTAGTAGCACCACAGGGCGATACTTGAGCCATGGCTTGTATTAAAGTGTAAAACACAGTACACTTTGATTTCAAAACAACAACGCATCGTAAAACATACAGTACCACAGTACAGTACTGTTGAGTAGCTTTCCAAAGAATGGTTACACTGCATGGTTTGATCCACAGATGAACTACACTGTATAGTAAAACAAACAGTACCACAGTACAGTACTGTTGAGTAGCTTTACAAAGAATGGTCACACTACATGGTTTGATCCACAGATGAACTACACTGTATAGTAAAACAAACAGTACCAACACACCGAGTAATGCTCCTGCATTTTTTTCTGATGAGCTTCCAGATCATTGTTATATTCCAAGCATTGAAACTGCAGTCAAAAAAACTTAATTTAGAACAAACTTTCCAGTTTAGGTATAAGGCACATTTGGAATCAAAAGCGCTTTAAAACATAACAATGGGGACTAATAAAAACCCGAGAACAGTGTGGCTTTTTACTGCGTGCAGATATCTCTCACTGCCTGCACTGCACAAATAGTGGCACGTATAAGAGGATATTATGCGGTGGCACTAGGATATGGAATTATTTTCACTACCAGAAAGTAAAATCGATATCTTCAAGCTGGCGTATAATCTTCTTTTCACTATATTTTCTCGTCACTGCAAACTGAGCGGAACCGGGAAAGTCTAGGTCATGACGTCATCGATATCTTCAAGCGTGAGGATATGGAAAATACGTCATTCAGACCCCGGATGTAGTTTCGTATGAATATTACAAGTGGTGTATTTTCCAGTAAAACACTCACATGTCTGATAAATAGTGTAAACTTACAACAAAACAGCTTGGATCTTCTGCCTCTATTACAACGATGTCTACAAACGTCTCGGAAAGATCCAGCGGAAGGGACAAATTGGAATCTTTTCTGTCGGGTTCTTCCTGGGATCTGTTGGCTTCTGAGGAGCTTTCTGATGTCACACTGTCTCCATCCACAGACCCATCTTCAAGGGTCTCCGGTTGAGAGTCATCCACACTGATAACGAAACCACATGTTTTCGTATAAGCTTACGGGAATAACATAACAGACTATGAGCAAGGACCTGGCCAAATAAATGAAACCCCTTGTCCATGATCTACCCCACCCACTCGACCCACGAGCCAAACAGGCAACCAACAATGAAAATAAAGGATTTACTCCACGCCATTACCACACACATAGGACCAGTGTTGTGTAGTCGATATAGCTTGCACTTTGATTGGCAAATCGTAGGGCAGGACTCTTCCGTAATACCAACAGGCATAAAAATAAACAACTTATAGACCTCCATCGTTCGGTCTTTACGATAACATTTTAAATGTCGTCCATTCGCTGGGTCAATACGGCAAGGCCTCAATTTGAGACGGTTTTATGAAGACCGCAGACTCAGTTAATTAACAATTAGATTATGAGCTCGAGATTTCTGGCCTAATCAACTACACCTCATAGAAATCGAGAGCGAATAATTAAATTATTTTAGTAAAAATCATAATAAACGAATCATGAGAAAAATACCAAAATACTACATCTTCATGCGAAACTTCGCTAAAGGGCGAAGACGTCGCCATTTTGAACACGATCTTAAACCAAGTGCTGCACTCTAATGACTTATAGTTTTTGCACTAGCTCAGCCAATGAGATTGCTGCATTTGCATTAGTATACTAGCAGATTTTTACTAAGAAGTTAGAACTAACCTGGATGAACCTGCTTCTTCTTGTAGTGTCGCTGAAACCTTATCAAATCCTAGAACTTCTGCTACGTTCACCAGCCCTTGGGTTTGATCATCTGATGGCAAGAAAAGCCTTACAACGGGCACATCTGAGAAAGAGGCAATCTGAAACAACAAGTACGGGACTGAGGAATACAAATATTAAACTATTCGAGCAGACCACCCAGCTACATAACGACCAGCAGTAAGCAGTCGAAAAGTCGCGATTCACATCAAAATGACTAAGTCGAGAGACAAATTGAAATGATCACAAATGATAAAAAAAAAAAAACGAAACGCAAGTAAAAAAAACCAGGTCTGCCTTCAACTTTTGAACCTAAATTCTCCATGTTGTTTTCTTTGCCAGTTTCTTCGTTGGTAACATCAAATATAAGGCAGTAATACTAAAGACGTCTCACTTCAGTCAAGGGGGGGACATGTCCCTACCTCCAGAGCCACGTCTCTTTCCATCACTGTCTCTACAAGTCTGTAAGACAGCTCGTCATCCCAGGTCTCCTAAAACAACAAGTGTACCCCAATAAACAATTATAACTAATGCATTTGGCACAGTTTCCTGGTTTCCCGTTGAAACATCAGGATCTCTAATCCCCCCTCCCCCTTCCCCCTGAAGAATGTTGATCACCAGAAGTTAAACATGTGCAACATATTGTAAAGTTTCTTTAGCTCAACATTGTACAGGGGGAGTGGGGGACAAATCTTTGTAAAAGGTTTCTGGGCAAGAACTATACCAGCTGTTTTCAGATTATACAGAGCCAGACGAGAAAAAGGTTTACTGTCCCATAAGGTTTTGTCCACGATTGAAATGTACCTCAATAAACAATTATTACTAATGCAAAGAAACGATAGAGATGTAGGGAATTTTAAAGGTCAAACGACCTTCAATCATCGGACCTTCAACTCCCCCTTTCCGAACGCAAAAATCGAGAGAGACGTAGGAGGTAAAGAGCAAAAAGTCGGTTTGGCGACACTAACGTTTAATCTCAGAGTTAATCCTCTGGTCCACTATTTGCGTTTTTTCTACTCTAAAGCAGCGAAATTATAGATATATGTCATATTAGCCTAAATTGTATATTAGCCTTATTTTTATCTGTGTATAAATAAAACGTGATGACGATGATGATGGTGATGAAAGCTGGGAGATCTTCGGGGGCGGAACATGTCACCCTCACATACATGCAACGCGCGAGGGTGGGATAAACTAGCCTCTTAGACCCGATTCAAACGTCGAACTTCACATGTGCCGAATCTAATGCAAATGTGAAAAATCTATTGTTTTCCCTCAATTGCACTAGATTCGGCACATGTAAAGTTGGCCGTTTGAACCAGGCCTTACCCAGTTTCACTTCCGGTACTTTGTTTCACATGCGCCGAGTTCGCGCGTTTGCCGAAAAAAACACAGCTGTAGGGCACTTTGTGTAGGCGGAATTGCCAACAACGATAGGAACGAGTTACCCGATTCTACTTCTCTTACGCACTGTCAAGTTATGATGATTATATATGTCAATCAATAAAAATGGAAAAAATACGCGCTGAGAACACCCTTGTTGGTTTTAAGTGTTGTACTCTTGTCCTACAAATCTTAAGCAATTTGCAATTTTTTGGCTACTGCATCTGAAATAATTCAGGAGCCAAAATGTCAAAGGAAACATGAGTGACTGGGTGAGTGAAGGAGCCAATCAGCGCGTGCCTAGTATTTAGCCAATCACAATGCACAATACAATTTACGCAACGGCACAGGGAAGAATTGTGGGAAATATCTGGAAGGTCGAAGGTCAATGTGCCCCGACATCGTCACGTTTGCGGTTGCAAAAAGGTCCGAATAAACTTAATAAATGCTTGCCTTTTTTTTGCGATGGTCCTAAGATTTGGAATTCTGTCCCTGTATCATTAACCAGTATATGAAGGTTTCCTAACTTTAAAACAAAGACGCTTGACTTTCTACTCAAACAACACTGAACTGGCCGAGCCTTCACATGCACAGCACTTATTTGTAAACAACACTGAACTGGCCGAGCCTTCACATGCACAGCACTTATTTGTAAACAACACTGAACTGGCCGAGCCTTCACATGCACAGCACTTATTTGTAAACAACACTGAACTGGCCGAGCCTTCACATGCACAGCACTTATTTGTAAATATATTATAATTCGAGGTGGCCTGGCCCCTAAGCCTAATGGTTTCCCGGGGCCTCCTCACCGAAAACTGCACTGTATAATATGAATAATATAATATTGTAAAAAGGCAAATATATCAATATGTGACTGTTATCGTGTATCTCACCTCATTTGCGCCTTCCAAATGGCACTCCAGCACCTGAAAGAATAATAAATACCTCTTACTAACCGAGTCCGGGGTCCGTACTGTAAGTTACGGACCGAGTTTTTCCGCTCGGATTTATGGCCCAAGCGCGAAGCGCGCGGGCCATAAATGCAAGCGGAAAAAACGAGGATCCGCACTTACAGTACGGACCGAGGAAACGAGGGTTGTAAGATATTTATTATATCTCAAAACAAACTTTTGAATTTAGCGGGCCGTACAGCGAAGTACGGCCCGCTAAATTGACCAATCACAACGCGCGCACTAACTGAGAAATATAATAATGACCTTTATTTGAGTGTCAACTGTATCTAGCACTGACGTACTAATCGGGGACACTGTAAAGCACAAATGAAAGCAAATTAAATCATACTAAATCAAATCAAATCAAATGTTGGTTTTGGTGGAGAGAGGAAAACCGTATAACCCGGAGAAAAACCTCTCGGAGCAGAGTAGAGAACAAACAAACTCAGCCCACATGTGACGCCGGTGACGGGAATCGAACCCGTGCCACATTGGTAGAAGGCGAGCGCTCTCACCACTGCGCCAACCCTGCTCCCCCTAACAATACAGTCGAAGATAATCTCGGGATTTCAAAGAAGTGGTCATAAATTGAGCTGATCACCATAAGAATTTTTATGACACTGAGTATAGATGCCAGTTACCCCTCCCCTCCTTTTTTCACATTTTGCATGCTTATTGTTTTCCATATTTGGGCATGCCATGTGCTTTTGACACATAATAGTGGTTGTTAGTGGGAAATTGCCAAGTTGGTAAGTCAGGCCTGGACAATGCACTACCCAAGTAAGTTTCTATTTCATAGTCCTTTCATGACCTTTGTAGTTTCACAGTGTTTAGCATTTCTATATTTGATTATTCTGTAGAAACCGTCGTCTTCGTCGTGTACAAGTCTTCACCGATAAGATGAGGAAAAATTGTAGTTGTCTATGACGCGTTTTTGGTTGTGGATTAAATAATATTGAAACGTCACATATAATCCAGCAGCAGTGGTTGTTGCGATTATACTGAGTAATGAGAATTACAACTTAGATCTGTACCTGGAAGGGAAGAGAGTTGACATGGCTGATGGCTCTGGCGGGTTCGCGTACATTGGATATAGGAAGCTGCTCCGTGTTGCCATAGTCAACATATTGAACTTCAACCTGCACAAACAACACCAATAAAATATAAAGCCCTCAAATGCTTTAAACAACCTCACTTAACAAAACACGCACCAAAAACCCAAAGAAACTTTAGAATGCCACCACCGATCACCTAAGGGACGGACCATTAGAAGAGTGATAGTAGGGGGGGGGGGGGGTGGGGAAAAAACCCAAAAAAATTCATGCAAGGGAAAATGCCAAAAAAAAAATTCATGCAAGGAAGAAGGTAAAAAAAATTCATGCAGAAGGAAGGTCCAATTGTGACTTTTTCACACGTAGTAAAAAAAATTCGTGCAGAAGGGTTCACCTGAAAAAAAATTCCTGCACAAGCAGTGAGCGAAAAAAAAAATTCGTACAAGCTGAAAATTCCCCACGCCCCCCACCCCCATCACTTTTCTAATGGTCCGTCCCTAACTTGGCATGCGTTTCTTGAACTGTGTCTGGTTAATTCTTCGGGCGCGGCAGAACGCAGTTCACTCTGTACTATTTGTATACGACAACGGGTTCTGCACACCAAACTTTGTCAGTATGCAAGAGTTTCCTCTTCAGTTTTAAAACATATGAGCTGGAAAGATTCCAGAATGATCGAGTTCCTTGTAGTTTGAGGTTAGCTTTCTTGGCCCACTGCTTTGAAACATCTTTGTGTCCGTTTAGAAACGCATGACCCCAGCGGGACCATTTGCCCCTACCTGACCCTACTGGGGACAATCAGCCATTCACGAAAATTGTAATAGTGTAACTTTGCGGGGCCACCTTTTGACGCAAGTTATACTTGAAACCTCTTCTATTAGATCTCAGTTTGTCTTCTTCGAACAATTCGTCTCTGACTCAACCACGATCTGTCGACCATGTCTTGTTCAGCTAAAGACAGGGCTGCAAATAACAGTGTGTCATCGGTCATTGGCCGATCAAAATTAGCTCATGTCAGGTACGAAATCGCAACTGTGGTCGGACATGATGTCCAGACAATTTTTTATCATGTATTGTTTAATGGCAAAGATGCATTTTTGGACGAAATAAACAAAAAATTGAGAGAAGGCACTGTGTCATGAAGAAATATTTACATAGTAAATTTAAGAAAATAACATTCAACCGTCTTTTTTTGGTGATGTCCGACTAAATTTTTGTTTTGTTCAACCAAAATGGTCACTTAGTCGGACATATGTCCATTCAAGAAAAAAAATTATTTGCACTCTTGGCTAAAGATCTGGGTAAACAGGTCTTTCACTCTTCACAAACCTGTCTGTCAGGAAGAAGTTTTGTTACCACTGCTCTGTACCAGGAACCATCTGAACACTTGGCACAGCAAATCTTGCCTGGGTTAGGACTGGATACGAACTCTGCTGCTCTGGTTGGCTACAGACAGACAGCGGAAAAGCAGAAGAACAGAAAAACAATTGAAAAAAAAACGAGCACACTTGGAAATAAACAAGAATTTTGATTGTCAACTAAACCATGTTTGACGGCCTTGCTACAAGAGTCTCCTATAGCTCAGTGGTAGAGCGTACGAACTAGTAATCGGAAGGTCGACGGTTTGATTCCTTTTGGTAAAACTCAGATTTACTCATTTAAAGTTTGCCTGTGACAGTGCTGAAACATAAATCTCTCAAGGATTTTGTAATTTGCATTCCGTTATGTATTTTTTTTTCTTTGTCAGTTCGTTGCCGTTGCTCACCTTAGAATAGTGTTCACTGATGTCTGTCATGAGTTCCTCCAGCCGCGTGGTCCCACCACCAGGAATCTGTACAAAGATCTTATATCCTTCCACATAAGTCACAAACACATCAATCTGCTCCCCTGCCTTCTACAAGTAGAAAAAAATGCATGTACTGAAAGAAAGAATTTCACACAAACACTGTGCAAATAAATCACAATTTGAACGAGAAAACCGCATGATTTCTTGCTAACAATTATACATGAAAAAAAGAAGATTTGTAATTTGCACTTGCGCTACACTTTTTGCACTTGCGCTACACTTTTTGCACTTGCGTTACACTTTTTGCACTTGCGTTACACTTTTTGCACTGGTGTTACACTTGAACTGCGCTGTTATTAGCCAATCGCAATCAAGTATTTTTTTCCTGTAATTATACATGTAAAAACAATAAAATGAATGTTCTTATCATAAAGCTGTGAGTGTAATGCAAAATGTGCTTACCTTTGGTAGAATTGGTGCCAACTCTTCGTCAGGAATCACAAGCGATCGCAAGACTGTATTGATGTTAATATCCACCTCTGATGACATGTCATACAATTCCACTGCAACTGTATCCCCTACTCTAAGAATCAAACAACACAGCAGTAAAATTGTTGGATGAGGGTGAGTTTGGTGTGAATCATAGGTAACCGATTGTTTTTTTCGACTGTCATTTCGCACGAGACAACTCTAATCTGTCACTTAGTTATACTTATTTAATTATTTAATCTAAATAGTATTATTATTAGTAGTAGTAGTAGCAGCACTGTATAACCTCCACCCACTTGTAACCGCCATGTGGTAGTAGCCAACTCGAAAGCTTGGCTCCTCTGGCTGCTACACACTCTTTTCCTTTATGTTTAATTCGAGGTATAGTTAGCTCTGTTTTTTTTTTCCCGTTATTGTTGTTGTATTGTAATTGAATAAGTGTGAATAAATGAACTTGAACTTGAACTTGAGACCAGTGCGCCCGAACTAGAGTCGTTTCGCAAGAAAGAAAAGTAGTTTCGCCCGGACTTAACAGCAGGACTAAGAATTCTAAGAACAAATAAAGACCAAATAAAGACCAGCGTGGTATTTCCATAAATTGAAACTGTTTCGATTACATTGCGTGGCACATAATCCGTGTTTGATAACAGAACTAAGAACAAAGTTTCAGGTTTACTAAACCAAAGCCATATTTGTACAATGACTCAGATACTACGCGCGCGCTGATTGGTCGAAAACCTATGGGTTATTGTGCCGGTAAACCGATAGTTTCTAAAAGCAATAAACCGCAGTTTCTATGGGTTTACCGGTGCAATAAACCACTTGGGATGTCTAACTGAAACCCCTCAAAAAGTTAGGAGAACCGACTTTTCGGTCAGAGGAAAAGACCAGGAGAAGAGACCATTGATTTCAAGAAAAACGACTTTTCGACCGGCCGAATCGACTTTTGAAGTTTCGGAGAAACGACTTCAGTTCGGGCGAACTGACAATCGGGCGAACGAAACGATCGTGAGCCGAATCACATTATGGAGATAAGAAGGGACGCCGACGCCTTAGGAGAAATTTCATCATATAAACGGATATGACTATAATAGCCTGATTGCACATTTAAGAAATAGAAAACGTGTAACTTGTTTCTAACGAGTTTTAGTATAAATCTACTAGCGTTCTATCACAAATTCCGCGCTCTAATTGGCTACGCTACCCACTATCTATTCTGTGATAGATAGTGAGTAGCGTAGTAGTGTGCCCTTGCTAACAAAATGGCGGCCGCTTCTTCACGTTTTCGAAGTGTCCGTGAAGAAGATTTAGACAGTTTATTGGTCGAGGCTGTCCCAGAAAAGACAAAGTTTTGAACGACTAGTAGATTTATACTAAAAAAATTAGACTATTCGCTCTCGATTTCTATGCGTGATAGCTGACTCGGGCTGCGCCCTCGTCAACTATCACGCGATAGAAATCTCGAGCTCATAATCTAATTGTTTAATAGAAACATGAATTCTAACCAATCAGCGCGCGTTTTCTTAGGAATGTTTTCTAAATTGTTTTACTGCTCACCTTTTAACAACCTCAGCTACCATCTGCTTGCCAAGTACCATGTGTTTAAGCTTAAGGACAACCTCAGGGTTTCTAGTTTTGGGAAGTCCATGAAGACTGAGAGAGCATGCCTAAAAACGTGCAGAAAAAAAAACCTTTACCTAAACTCAGTGATAATATAGCAGACAGCTTGTTTGATAGAGCTGAATAGAGAAACAGATATTGCAAATAGAACATAAGCTTCGTTAAGAATCCCAACTGGTGGAAAGTAGACCAGTTGCCTATTCACAAACGTGGTCGGGGATTTGAAACTTGAGATGGCCGTGTTACAGATCCAGCTAGTGATCAGGACGAGAGTTGAATCTGGGACAACCAGTTTACAAGTAGAGCACGTTAACAGCTGGGCCACAGTGCTTCAGCAAAAGAATGGCAAGAAACTGATATGAAATTACTAGCATCTGTGGCCAGCTTTCACAGGGGAGGGGTACCTAGGCTCCATTTGTCACCTCCTCTTCAATGAATGCTTGCCACACAGCCTATAAAATCATTGGCTTAAATTGCAGGGTTGCATTTTTTTCTCTTGAATGAACATACGTCCGACTAAGTGACCATTTTGGTTGGACAAAACAAAAATGTAGTCGGACATCACCAAAAAAAGGTCGAATTTTATTCATCTTTACTATTAAACACTACATGATAAAAAATTGTCCGGACATCATGTCCGACCACAGATGGGATTTCGTCGGACATGAGCTAATCTTGTTTGGCCAATGACCGATGACAGACTATTATTTGCACCCCTGAAATTGATATTAAAAACACACAAACACACAACACAAACCTGGAATGGCAGTTCAAGAAACCTTGATGGAATAACTTTTAAATCGGACACTGGAACTACGCCTGTTTCTCCATAATCCATAAATTCCACCTGAGCATTGTCTCCTTTCAGTTTTTGCACCTTTACACGATACCACAGACCTTCAGAGTGGATTTCTTTGGAGTAAACTGCAAAAACACTGCCAACATTCACTTGAGAAGGCGTCTCTAAATCGTTTGAAAAAAGAATTTCATATTAACTTTCACTTTATAACTATTTTATTTACTGTTTAAAATTTGTGACAAAAAGATGGTATATTTTGAGCCTGGAGAATTTGTGAAAGATGCTTTTTTCAGCATTGTCACAGGCAAATTCAGAAAAAGAAAATCTGAGTTCTCCCAATACAAGTCAACAACAGTCAACAGCAGTCAACAGGAGTCAACAGGAGTCACTAGGAGTCAACAGGAGTCAATAGGAGTCAATAGGAGTCAAACAGATGACCTCCCGAATACTAGTTCGGACGCTCTACTACTAAGCTGCAGGAGACTCGTGGGAGCAAGGCAATGAAACTAGGTTCCTGGGACAAACATCCTGCATACTGACAGGATTTGACTGTCAAAGTGAAAGGGTTGTGAAATGATGAGAATTTTAAAAAATGTCAAAATAATGTTTCAATCATTATTTTAAAAATAAACATCTTACTGGCACCATACGTGCCTCTTTAACTAGTCTCGTTTTTTAACTAGGAAACAATTAACGTAACGTGTTTTACCTTGGGAACTTGGCTCCTCAAAATGGCATAACATACTCTGCTCTATTGCCACAAGCTTGTCCTACAAGTACATAGTCAACATAAATATTATAGTGAAATGATGTTTGGAACGGTACCCTACTCTACTCTTCATATACAGTGTGATGTTTATGTCCAGCAGTTAAATTGACAGTGAAGGGCAGGGTGGGGGTATATCTAAGTCCACAAGGCTGTAGCAGAATCCTCTCATGTTACTATATCGTTGATACAAGTAAATCATACAATTTGACTGCACTTACAGAGTAATCTTCACCATAAAAGTTGACACAAATGTTGTCAGTGCTATGGACATTGCAGACAAACACGTCAACAAATTCTTCATCTGGCATCTTAACTGTTTCTGATGGGGAAAAAGGACAGATTTACTGTATAGCTTTTATTCAGCAAAAAATAAGTTTACATTATGTAATTTATACAAAAAAATGTTTTTCTGTATGCACCAAAATATACATGTTATTTACCGGGTAGAAGGTCCTTATGGGCAAAAAATGTGCCCGACGGCCGTACTTAAGACCAAGGACACAGTTATTTCTGGTAAATAACTTATTTATTTTTTGGGATGTCTTCCTTTGAAAGTAAGAAAAGAAATAGGAAATTGCTACAGCGGGGAAAAACATCCGGTCCATGGCCGTATCGTAAAAAGCTGGACCGGTCATGCGCGGGTGATCAGCCAATCAAATTCGAGGATTTAGGATTCTGGCCCGCTCAAATGCTTGAGAAATAAGTAAATATATGTTATTTACTGGGCGGGAGGTCTGTATGGGAAAAAAACTGTGCCCTTGATCATAAGTACGGCCCGTAATTAGTAATTAATATATTGCCAATAATTAATATTATTATCAGTTTAGATTATTTAGAGTTTGTAAGTTTTTAGGGTATTTAGAGTTTGTAAGTTTTGCAAGTTTGTAATCCTTAAGTTGATGAATTGGTCCATTCTCTTCACCTGTTTGCCTAACACCATATTGACCTTGTCAAGAGAGGCTATAGTTATTTTAATCACAAATGGAAGTAAAAGGGTTGATACCTGGTAACTTTATAGCTGAATCATCATCTCTTGAAAAGAATCTGTGTTTGAGGAAAGGTCTGGCTGGGCTTACCCTCTCCTCTGCTCCATTTCCTTGTTTATCACTGATAGTAGACAACAGCAAAATTAATTAATTAATTAATTAAGAGATTTCTATAGCGCATTTGGAAACGGACAAATGCGGTTTACTGTGTCAAATAAATTATAAAAATCAAAAAAATCAAAGGTCTAAAAATAGGCTTGTCGAAAAAGATAGGTCCTAAGCTTATAATTAGCTTTAAAAATAGGGAAAGGTGTGCTGCTTTTAATCTCAAATGGAAGGGAATTCCAGTGATAAGGCACGCATATTGAGAAAGCCCTCAAGCCAATCAATTTGAGCTTGTGCGTTGGCTGCTCCAGCAGAAGTTGGTCCGCAGACCTAAGAGCTCACCTAGGAACATAAGGACTGATGAGCTCAGTCAGGTACATTGGAGTCACACCATGGAGTGCCTTAAAGGTGTACAATAAGATCTTAAAAACAATAAGCTGATGGTTGGGGAGCAACTTTAGCTCAATCAGTAATTGTCTGACATGATCAAACTTTCGCTTGCAAGTGATAACTTTGGCCGCCGCATAAATGCACTGTCGATATTAATATAAAGAAATACGAAATGGCTTCTTCTAGTCTACATGTACATATAAAATGTAAGCAATCAAGGGAGTTTTTAAATATAAGTAACAAAATAGTTATCAATAACAAGCACACACAAAGGTCTACAGTGCAGTGTGTATATTTATTTTGCATTAGTATATATACTCAGGTGATTATACAAAATCACATGCTCTGATTGGTTCGCTATCTCGGATTATCTCGACAAACAAACTGGCTGCCAGTTGTTCGTGCGTTTGTGATGAAATAAAATTTTTCCGTATTGTACAATGCTTTTTCTTTTTTTTTTTTGAAATAATCACTTTTGTATTTATACTAATACAATTATTCACCTCAAGCTCAGTTATGATTATCAGTGAATATTCACGAATAATCATTTCGCCTTTGGCGACTAATTGTTAATTAATCTGGTAGTGGCAGTATTTGCTTTATATTAAAACAAAAAATCATTTCACTTAAAGGTACAGTACCTGTCAAAAGTATGACCAGTGTCTGTCACAAATTAAAAAACTTGAAACCAGAAAGTCTGTTTCTGGGAATCAAAAACAGAGCTTTGAGGCTTCACTAATGAATTTGAAAGTTCAGTGTGTATCAATTTTTTTTCCTTAAGGCCTTTTTCACATGTTTATAGCACTGGAACGACAGAGCCAGATAATAATAATAATAATAATAACAATAATTAATAATATTAATAATACTAATAATAATAATAATAATAATTATTAATATTCTTATTAATTCTTATTATTATTATTAATATTAAAAGCAATATTATTATTAATTAATAATGATAATAATAATTAATAAGAATATTAATAATAATAATAATAATAATAATAATAATGAACTTTATTTGAGTGTCAAGTGTATCTAGCTCTAACGTACTAAATGGGGACACTGTAAAGCACCAATGAAATCAAATTGTATCATATTAAATAAAATCAAATCAGATGTTGGTTTTTGTGAAGAGGTGAAAACCAGAGTACCAGGAGAAAAAACCTCTCGGAGCAGAGTAGAGAACCGACAAACTCAGCCAACATTTGATGCCGGGGCTGGGAAGCAAACCCGGGCCACACTGGAAGGCGAGCACTCTCACTACCGCACCAACCCGACTCCCCTCCCCTGATGCCACAGACGCACCTAGCAGAGGATGACGATGCCTTTGATGTGGATGATGCTGATGTTGTGCTGGATGATGAAACACTCTGGGATGAAACACTTGCTGCATGATGTTCTTCTATCAGAACAGACTTGATATCAATTCCAGTGGCATCTTTAAGTTGAACAACCAAGTGCTCACCTAAGAGTTGAAAACAAAAGACAAGATGAGAACCAACTTATGAAAGATCTTGAAGTATTAAGTTTGAATCACCTTCTGTTCCAACAACTGTCATTTCTAGAGTTTCTGTTACACTGCAAAGTTCTTTAAATCTCTCCACTGCTGTATCACTCCATGTATCCTGGGGAAAAATAACATCCATTAGAATCAACCTACACTCTAAGCACAATTTTTTTTTTACTTGCCAATGAATTTCTGCATAATTCTAACCTTTCTTCTCAACATTATCATCATCATCATTAGTATTACTACATTAACATTACAGTTACCATTACTGTTATTGTCATCATCACTTTTGTTTTCATTATCATTATCATTATCATCATATTCCTCATTAGCATTATCACAATCATTACCATTATCATTACAGGGTTCATACACTTTTTCAGGTCAAAAATTCAAGGACTTTTTTTAAGGACTTTCCACGACCCTACTTTGAAATTTCAAGGACTTTTTTAGTAAGAATGTACGTGCGCAAGAGTAACAAGAGGGCATTGGGAACAGAACAGCCATTTTGACGCATTTTGTGAGCGTTTCAAGAACATTATACTTTGTTTCCCTGAACCTTTCTTTTCACTGGCTTTCATTTACTTTACAACCTGAGCACTAATATTTTTTGATCTTGTTCAATAAAAAATCAAGGAATCTCAAGGACAAAAAATAGATTTTAAGTAACTTGAATTGGACTTCTGAAATTCAAGGGTTTTCAAGGGTTTTCAAGACATGTATGAACCCTGTCATTATCATTATATGACATTATTTTGCAAAATAATTAATTTAGACAATGAACACTGCATCTGATAAAAATAGGTTACATTGTTGCTCTCACCCCATTTGATGGCTCTACACCTTCCAGTGTGCACATGACTGCCAAAATAGAAAGCTCAGCTTGCTCTCTGGACAGCATCCGAAGACGTGAAACAGGAAGAGTCTCACAGTTGCCAAAGTCTACATAAATAACTTGAACTGTTGAGTCATTTCCATTTGTACAACATTCAGTAATCCTAGCACGATACCAGGCATTGTCTTCAGTAAACTGTGCACAGCAGAACATCCCTTTCTGAGGTGTTGGTAGGTTGTCCTTTTTGCTTGAATGTCCCTAGGATTTTATCCATATCAAGGCAATGTGTTTTTATATGAACGACCCAAGACCCCAGGCCTGTAACTCAGAAGGCCTGATACTTTACAATATTTGACCTGTGTCGCTATTTAATTGTTGCACTGTTAAGAACAGGAATTATTTTCAAGCTTAAACAATACAATTCTGGGTTAACTTGGATTGTACCGTAAGAATGACAAAAACATTCTGTAGACTGTAGACTCTGACCTAAAAATGAACCTCTGGGCCCATAACATAGACAGGGGTTCCGAGAAATGGCCCCTGTTCCAAAACTATTTGCAGTAACCCAGGATTAAATACTAAATATCATAGATTAATAAATATTGAATAATGATTAGCCTTAAACTAATGCTTATTAGCTTCCTGTGAGCTCAACCCTGATGTGAGTCCAGCTGCGTAAAGAAAAACACTTGATGTAGCTATGAATGTCAGACTTCATACATGTCTAAAGAGGTTTGAGTGATATGAACTCCTGTTGTCGCCAGTTATGTCTAACATTTCCTTACTTGTAAAAAAGCTTTGAAGTGCATAAATAACAGTACACATCAATTGCGTACTTAACATACACAACTACAAAAAGTACAGAGCTTTAATGGCCTACCTCAAAAAATTCACCAAGTTGCTTCTGTAGAAGGTCTATTTTGTCCCAGCTTTGTTTGTAATGTACAAAAAAATGATTTATACTTTCAACATGTGATACAGATACTTCCACCGTGGAACTGAATAGAAAAGAACAAACACCAAAAAACCTATTAATAGGACAATTTGGAAATTCCAGAGAATGCTTAAAAACGTTTTTTAAAAGGTCACGCCAATGTTGCTGTCCCAGCTGCATGGGTATTTATTTGTATGTTTCCCTCCCTAGGGTATAGGGATAATCCTTTCTTTGAGGTTACCAGTTTATCAAAAGAGAGCTTACAAAACCAAATAATGTAAATTAAGTACACACGGAGCTATTGTGTAATTAGGGTATTCTTTTACAAGGCTGCAAATAATTTCCCAGCTGGTGCCGGTCAAATTGTCTGGTCAAACCTATTTTTGCCCGGACATATCCCATTTTTGGCCGGACAAACATCGATTACGTCTTATCGCTATAAAAGTGCGATTCACATGATGTGTACAAAACTCACACAGACTAATACTAAAGTAATTCACACCCGTGACCGATACATAACTGTAAGACCCGCTTATATTTGCGATGACGAATTGGTGAATGACAAAGCGAAAATGTGCAACGACAGCCGGAAATTTTGTGACTACTACGAATCATTTATTAAAAGTTCTTGGTCTGGTAGTTAAGTATCCGTCTTTTCCCTCCTTTTTCACAAACGCCAATAATATTGAACCTTTGAATATTTAAAGCTTGAAACTCTAAGGTTTTTCCTTACCAGCGTAAACGACCGGACAAGTTGTCCGACCATCTTAGGATTTGAACGGACAAAACCTATTTTTGACCAGACATTGTCCGTTGACCGGCCGTTATTTGCAGCCCTGTTTTATGGAAGGAAATTTGGCTGTTCCTGTCTACAACAGGAATTGCCTTAGGCAACCCACTAATTGCTTCTGAAAATTAAATGAAATTTGTTAGTTTACTAAAACTGTTATGGCCCCAGTTCATTGAACAAACTCAGTAACTTGTAAATGGTTTTATTCTTGTTCAATACAGGCTTGTGTGTGTATTACGAAGTTGAATGTGGGTTCTAGGCATGCACATGGCTGTTATGACTGAAGGGTAGATTTAGAGCTGGGACTGCATATGTTGACAAGCTTGGAAATGATGGTGAGGATAGGAGGGGAGAAATGAAAGGCTTGATAAGCACTGAACCTTTGTGTTAACAATAACAATGATAATGACAATGAATTTATATAGCACACTTTTTCATATGAATATGTTCAAAGGCACTTTACACTTTTATTGGGTGAGATCAGACGTCAGCAAGTAAAGGTGCCTCTGGCTGCCGCTATCAGTCCATACCTGATCTCACCCACCCACCCAACCCATGCATGAAATGACAGATGAAACCAGATGAAGAGATTAGGAGATAGACCACCACAACAGGAACTACGTCCCCTACTCTTTACTCTTTGACCCTTTTCGAACGGGACCAACAGTTTATCGTCCTTATCCAAGGACACAAGAAAGTCTAACCTTTTGCGGATGTCATTACAAAGGCAGCGTCAAATGGCAAACAACTTTGTGCGAAGTAAACTGATTGAAATATCTGAGATGCAAATTTGCAACTCTCCGCATTTCCTCACTTTTGGACTGCATAACACAAACATTTACACAATAGGCAAGACGTTCAGAGAAGGATAGGAAAGGATACTAAGGCATGACAAACTTAAAAACAACCCAAACTTAAAATACCACAGATTACAGACATGATAACACCACAATCAACTGCGCATGCTTCCGATTTTACATCCCACAAATTTTGATTTTATCCCTAATATCAAGAATAGACTGCTGCCTCACTTAGGCTCACCAGCAAAAACAATACTATTTTACCAAAATTATAGCTGTTTTCAACACATGCATACTGTTGTTCAAAAGTAAAAATAATGTACCATATTTATTATGTTAGAAGGCACAGCATTATTTCAAAGAAAATTGATTTGCTCAATGTAAATTTGCTATAAACTCGGGATGCGTCTTAAAGTCAAATGTTTTCATGTAACAAAATATAATTTGGCTGAATATTTTTGATCTTTGAGTCTGTCAAGAAAGTTAGAAGGTTTAAATCAGGTAGAAGTAATTGGTCATGATCTTTATTTAGTTTGGTGGTTCTTAAAAGAACCGTAATTGTTTTCTTGAGACTATTTTGTAAATAGCTGGATTATTCTTCATCTTCGCCTAATTCACTTCCTGTTTCAAACTCGTTGTCAATTCCGTCATCTTCTGTTGTTTGCTCTCCTTCGTCATCCCAAACTGCCTCATGTTCTGTACTGTCCAGTGCATTTGTAGCCTGTGCCAGGCTCTCGGATCATGGGCACGATCAAAAGGTGGGAGAGCGAGAGAACAAATCGGTGCATTTGTTGGTTCCTCTATTTTCGAGCCATCGATTCAGAAATGCAGTAAGCATGAGCGACTTCTTGATTGTTGTTTACAGCTTTGGGTTCTGCTACTATTTCCAACTTAAAGGTGAGATCATACATGTGACGACGAGTGCTTGGCATGATGATGAAATCACTTTGTAATTTACGCTTCTGGAACTGATGAATGCTCTCGGAGAGAAGTTTCGTAACTGAATGTTTCGACATGTGAGGGCTGTTTATAAACATTTGGTCAGATCGATTAAATTGTTTCCTGTGAGGTCAGTAGTGTATCATTAAGAAGTGTAACTTTTTTCTTTTGTTACTAAAGGTGCAAGTTTTTTCTTTCATTATGTAAGGTGCAGGTTTTTTACTTTTAAGGTGCCAGTTTTTTATCGACGAAGGTGAACTTGACAAAAAATTTCTCTTAGTTTAGGTTGCGTCCAAGGTGCGTCTTATAAACAAGTAAATACGGTATGCTTTTTTGCTTGCTAACTTGCTTGGCCAGACTGGTGCAGTTAACAACTATTCACCGAAGCGGAGGTGGCTAGTGGTGGATATTTACCGAGCCGCGAAGCAGCGAGGTAAATATCCACCACTAGCCACCGACACTGAGGTGAATAGTTGTTTTAGTATATACTAAAACAGTGAGACAAGTGTACACAAAAAAAGAAAAGGGCTTGGAAAATGGAGGACTTCTCAAATGACAAACCAACGCAGCGCCGATCGCCGTTGGGGTTTTTTGTTGTAATTACTGCCGTACATCTCGTTTTCTCGCTGAGAGAAAAAATTTTGTTTAGTTCTAGTGGCGACATTTCATCAAATGGAATTGCAAACCCTTTCTGTATTTGAAAGCATTCTGTAAAAAGTATAATTCTACTTTGGTTCTCAAGAAAACAAGCGACATCAAATTTGGTTAAGCAAGATTAATTTGCATTTGTCAACAAAACCTTTCTTGTTGCTTTTTACCGCTAAACTTTGGGTTAAAAAAATAAGCCATTACCTCTGAATACGGCCAAGCCAAATTTAGTCGCTTTCTTGGAGTTTCCAGGGACTGCTTCGTTGTTAATTTGGACTATTTCTTCGCTTGTCATACATACAAACCGGACCGCCATATTCGCGCGGCGGAGCAAAAAATTCGCAAGTTGCTCGGAGGTAAATAGCACAGGATATTCGGAGTTTGACTAGCCAATCAGAGCGCACCTTCGACGCTATCCACTGTTTTAGTATATACTAATAAATGATATTACATGAAAGATTAATTTGCCCTCACCCTTTTTGTGGCAGTTCTTGTGGTCGCAGAGTGTAGATTTCAACAGGTTTTGAAGCAACAGGAACAGGAACTGCTACTCCATAAAAATAAATAACAAAACATTAAGAGCTGCTAACAAGGTCTTTTCATAAATCCAGGGCTCGAAAAACAAATGCAACTAGATTTTTCTGTTTTGCGACTAAAACAAATCGTGTTAGTCACAAAAACACAACTACATGTACAGAGATCAATATATCACTGAGAACCAGAAACTTCCAATTTCACTCTAACGCTAGTCAAAGTTTTGCAACTAACTCCTTTCATTTTGTGAGTAAAATTCTGCCACCAGTTGCAAAAATGCAACCAAAAATGCCCTGAAACTTGTGAGTTTTCCTGAAACCCAATCAAAATAGTTTCATACCTGATCGAGTTTGTCTTTCATTGTTGACTGTCACCTTTAGTTCCTTTAAAGAACACAGAAAATACTTCTCAATCTATCAGTGACAAACCTTCTGTTTAACTTTATGAGCGGTCTGTTTTAATGTACTTATTGGTGGGTCTGAACTTTACACTTACTTGGCTCAGGGATTACTAAAAAAATAACACCAACAAAAGCAGAAAATTGGCTGGGATTTTTTGTTACAAGTGCTATCAATGTGACACTGTCAAGCAAACCATACAGTACCTTTATGTTTGACGGATAGAGTATACCTCCACCAGCAGACCTAAAGTAAAGCCCAAAAAGAGATTATCAATTGTTCTTTTTTTATCAAGATTCTACCTCAAACAAACACATTCCATGTTACAAGCCTTCTTACAATTCGCATCTTGCCACATGAGGTAATCTCTCCAGCCGCTCTACAATGTTGCTAGGTAATTCACAGCCATATAATTTCTTGTACTCTAAACCTATTCTTGTGAGCCACACTCCTGTTGGTTTCAACTCAAGAAGCTGTGAATAATCAAAACAGGATTGTTATATAGCTGGTGTTTTTCCTGTTACAGTGAGCCCATTCATTGGCTAGTTCATGGTCACATGATATCTAACAATGAGACTGTTTACTGCTAAATGTCATGAGTGGGCAACATTGCGAAAACTATGATGTCAAACGGGAAACAGTTCACTGTTACCCATGAAATGTTAACCACTGTTGCACGTGATCAAAGCGTTTTGTTTTGCTATACAACAAATCACTTAAAAACTGGTCCCTTGGGGAAAATTCACTGTTCCCCACAGGACCAGTCATTTAAAGTGTTACAGTAAATGCAACACACAATCAGTAAAATCTAAATATTGTAACCCCTTCAAGTCACAATATCAGAACACAAACTCTCACTTGTGGTTCCCAAACATTTCATACAGTACCAACAAAGAGAAAGTATCAGAATATCCACACAGTTAAGTTACTGTCGTTTTCATCCAGTTGGTTGCAACCTTATGTAATGGCAGAAATCATCCTTAAAAGTTTAAATTAATGCTTCTGGCCATGTCAATTGTCAACTTTTTTTTACACCAGAAGTAGACAGTTTGAATAGATCAGGACCTCAAGACTTAACAGTTATTGAAGCTATGGAAAATGCACAGATTTGCTGAAGTGATGCCACATGAAAAATTGTAGAAGACACAACATATGAAAGCTACATTACCTTTCTGATCTTTGAATATATTTCTGCATCTGAAGGGAAAAAAGTAACATTGCAAAAAAAATTATTAACTAAATCGATGGCAAGGGAATCGCGAATGCTGTTCAGAAAAAGGTTCAATTACTTTATTTAGTGGGAATGGCAAATGAAAATATTATGATACCTTATAAAACTGCAAAAGGTGTGCATAAACAGAGACAAGAAAATAATTACCGGTATTACAATACACATGTACAACTGTGCCCATGTTGACAAAGCAGGGTACATTATTATATGGCTGGTTGCACAAGAGGGAAAGATGATGCGAATCCTGAGTTCTGATTGGCTGCCCAGTTGGCAAGATGGGCCTATCTAGCCCCCCCCCCCCCCCCCCAGGATTGTATGCTTTGTTTCACCAAACAAAACAAAACGGCTAAGTAGTAAATCCTTTATTGACTTGTTCAGTTAAAATGATAATGATAATGAATTTGTATAGCGCTCTCTTTCATATGGATATGTTCAAAGGGACTTTACATCAATTCTCCTATCAAGTAATTAATTATGTAATTAATTACAATCAATCTTTACCAAAGGTTGACCACAACACCAGGGTCTACGTCCCCTACTCTTTTTGAACAGTATTGTGGGATCTTTAACATCCCACAAGAACAGTGCTGTGAGACGGGCAGGGGTTTCAATAAGTTCTCAACTAGACAGCTGACCATATTATAGTAGGCAGCTGTAACAGGTGAGAAATTCTGTGACTCAAGAAACTCAAGGGACCAACAAGAAATTTAATGTTAGAACAGGGTTCATACAAAAAATTGCAACCATTTTTCAAGGACTTTTCAAGGACTTTTCAAGGATCAAATGTGATTTTCAAGGACCCCAAACAGGAATTTAATTTCAGGGATGGCAAATACAAATAGACATACATGTACGCATATTCCAAACTAACAGGTTTTCAAGGCCACAAGTTTTTGCTCCACCTCCTTCTGACTTGCTGTTATCCTTAGTTAGCTTATTTTGCTGTGTTGCAAGTTCCTTGACATCAGAAAAAGAATAACAATGCAAAGCAACTTTGCTTTCGACTCCACCGCGTTCGAAGGTTGAGAAAATTCAAGGATTTTTCAAGGACTTGTAAAGAAATTCAAGGACTTTTCAAGGATAAATTCAGTTCAAGGACTTTTCAAGGACTCCCCCTAAAATTCAAGGACTTTTCAAGACTGTGCGAACCCTGTAGAAAGTAGGCGGCGACGATTTGAGAAGTAGGTGGCGAAATTCGCCGGTTGCCGGCTTCTATTGAAACCCCTGGACAGGGCCTACAGTTTTTAATTCTTTTCCGAGAAGACTAGAATGTCTAACCATTTGTAGATGTCATAACAAAGGAAGCACATTCTCCTCAGTTATTCTAAGACCTTGAGTGTTGGTCCGGTTGAGGTTTTAACTCATGACCTCCCGCTTGACAGGCCCGGTGCTCTAGCAACTGAGCTAACCAGGGGGCAGTAGTGTATTGGCCTCATTCTTTTTATGCATTTTCCTCAACTACATTTCTGTCAATAACAATGCAAAACAGAACAATGCCAAAATGCAGTCATCTTCACTTCATGTTCAATAATGAATATATTTTTGGCCAAGGACAGTGCTTACCTTCTTTACTCTCTGAAACATTTTGATGTGCATTTCTGTCTGAAGAAGAATTTGACAGAGTAACAGTGCGCTGATGATGTGATGGTTTTTCAAGGTCACTTGGGAACGAAACTTCCATTCCTTGCCAATTTGGTTCATTGCCTGCAAAAATATTATAACTGTTTAACATCACATTGCTAAGCAAGGTGTGGCCACAGGGCTTGAGACTAACTTTTTAGCGCTCTAGCATATTGGCTAGTAACAGGTCCAATTTAACTAGCCAAAACACAATTTGCACCAGCCAAACTTGTCATGCGTAGTCTCACTGAAATGTTTTATGGGAGTGGTTGTGCTCTGACATATCTTTCTAAATTTAAAAATTATTACAAAAAAAATTTCAATGCTCACAAAACATACCATCTACTTTAAAGTTTACATGTTTTTGTAATTCGCTCCATTACCGATAACTTTGGATTTGAAATAAGTTACATTTGAAGTCAACTCTTAAACAAAATGACCTCTAAACCTCCTTGTTTATGTTAAAATCAAACAATATCCTTGAAGTTCCACATGATTTCACATGCGATTAACAATTTGCAAGAAGAATCATTCACCATTCTAACAATGGGAACCCTGAAATCAATAGTTTCCAATACAGTTTTTTCAACCAGTCATTTAAGGTAGTTAATTTTCTGAAAACCGCACAAAGTTTCTTTTTTTTATTAGTTTCTCCTCTCTTGAGTGTCGTTATTTATCAGAAATAACTTAAGACTGTCAGACCCTATTTTTCACTAGGATTTTAAAAACTCGTACGATTGGAATGAACAGCTGCCATCTTGGTTTGTTCGCACGAACGCAACCTGGAAAGAGTGTCTAAACTACTAAGCAATGACTAGTCAAAGGTCTAGTCAGGTTATGTTAAGGTCCTGACCCCCTCGGTAGTTTAGACACTCTCCCCAGGTTGTGCTGGCTCAAAAAATCAAGATGGCAACTGTTCAATCAAAGTGAATGAGTCTCAAAAATCCTAAAACTGGGATGTGAAACATCAATAATTGAAATAACTTCCACTTTTTTCTATCCACTACGAGACTGCTCCACAATTTTTACCAGCCCAAACGGCTAGTGAAAGAGTAAAATCCACTGGCACATAACTGAAAGTTTACTACCCTGTGGCTAGTTGCCTGCTGTTAGTCTCGTGCCATGGGCCAACAAGAGGAATAGGAACAAAACACACAAAGAATTGGTTTATCAATCATGTTTATAATGTAAATTGCACTATGAAAACATTAAAGGCAAGCTGATTTTTTGAGCATTAGCCAATCTTCAGAGCATATGAAGAACAAAGATATGTTTTGTCATGATATTGTTTGGACCAGCTCTGTTGTTGGAAGACAACAAAGGGGGTGGGAAAAAACCCAACAATCTTCAGTATCAGTGCTTTGGGAATACACTGACAGTCAAAAAAGCAACAAGGAAGACAGACACTGGTTTAGTGCTCAAATATAGACAGCCCAGGTTGTGGGGTTCAGCTTTGAAAGTGGAATTGCCAAGTGAAAATGTAAAAATGATTGTGTGATAAGGGTTGGATGGAGTTATCTGAGTCCAAGAGCAAGAGAAAGGCCACAGACAACATGGAGGTGGCTGTCCAAAAAAAATATAACAGAACAGGTTGAGCAAGTTGTGAGAACGTTGGCCACAATGCAAGCACATTAGAGGGGAAAGTAAATGTAGTGTATTAGGACAGCAGTTATTGCAAACATACATTGTATATCTGGGACTTTTGTGCGTGTGGAAGAGCGGGAAAGTGAAGAGTGTAGTACATCGTATGCTCGGAATAAAGCATATGTTTTTAAGCCTTTGTGGCCTTCCTTTGCGGCTTGACTACAACACAGTGAACGCACAACATATTGGTCAAATTCCATTTCTGAAGTAAAAAGAGTTCATTACAAAAAAATCAGAATACTACTATTACTATTGCATTGAAAACATTATGATGGTTTTTTGACAGTAAGGAGTTGAAAAAAAAACCTATATTTCTATCTTGGAAATATCAAGTAATAAACATGACATACCTGACCACTTTTCCTTCTTTTTCCAACCTTTTTTGGAAGATTCACCTAATGTAAAAGTTAAAAAGTTTTCAAGTGAAAAAAGAAACCCTCTGAACATGGTTGGTACTGTAGCCTGTGAATATAGCCGCCCCTCATCCCTCCTCGCAAAGGCGAGAAGCGAGATCTCTCTCTCTCTCTCTCTCTCTCTCTCTCTCTCTCTCTCGCTTCTCGCCTTTGCGGGAAGTGATGAAAGGTGTCTGTATTCGCAGGCTAACAGTATTGTAGCCACCAAAAACTCACTTTAAAAAATAGATTGCAATTATAAAATCAAGGGAGGCTATATATGGGATCTCCAGTGATGGGCTACGCCATTTGCAAGTTTCAAGATAAGAATTACCAGTAACAGAGGTAACATTTCAATACCACCCTAAACTTCACTGGGTATTCTGTAGCTTTCAAAAACAAGAAATGTCTGCATGTACATTGCCCTACACAATCAAGCTACAGCATACAAAGCAAAGTACAGGACACTTACAGGGTTATATGGAAATCTAGCCGTATTTTATAAAAACCTGCAGGTTCGCACATCTACAGTTATGGCCTTTCACTATTAGAATTATTAGGGGATACATTTCTAAATCACCCCATACTTTAATACGCATGCTGTAGCTGAACTGTTTTCTTCATCAAAAACAAGACATGTTTGAATATGCATTGTCCTAAACAATTCAGCTACAGCATAAACTGGGAAGTAAGGGGTAACATGGAAATCTAGCCTTACTAGAATTAGAAAAGGTACAGGTGTAGTGTGCCAGATGTAATAAATCAATGAATGACATAAATGAGTAATTGATTAGTAATCATTGAGTAACCAACTGATTAGCCACTGGTTATAAGCGATAATCACTGGTCAGATACCCAATGACACTAGACAATTACCCTTTGATTGGTCAGTGAGAACAAATGCATTACAAAGCAGCACATCTTGTACAATTTCCTAGCAACTTCTTTATCATAACTTACTTCCTGTGATAAAAATTAACACTACAGTGTATTTGTGACCATAATAATTGGCAAAGAGAAATTGAACATACAAGGTGTGTTTATTGTATAATAATATACATGAAAAAATTACTCGATTCTGATTGGCTGAGAGCAGTGCAGTTCAAGTGTAACACCAGTGCAAAAAGTGTAATACCAGTGCAAAAAGTGTAACACCAGTGCAAATTACACATCGATTTTCTGGATTATGATATTCTTTATTCTTAAACGAATCGCTTTGAGTTCGTAGCGTTATCAGTAGATCTTCATCAGCCAATCAGTGAATAAAGTGTCAAATCCGCGTCAAATGCTTACTTCCTGTCCGCAATGAGTCTTCCGGTACTTCTTCCAGGCGAATTTTTTCATGTTTATATTATTAATAAGTAATCATACGGCTTTTCTCGTTCAATTTGGAATTAATTTGTACTTGTGAGTTTTTCAAAAAGCTGAAATTGCACTCGCCGAAGCGGCTCGTGCAATTTCAGCTTTTTGAAAAACTCACTCGTGCAAATTAATTCCAAATTGAACTCGAAACCGTATGATTACCTTTACAAATGTTGAGGCCTGTCAAATATTTATTGATTACTCATTGATTTCATTGATGTGACTGTTTTTTACGTCTGGACAGTACATCCTGTTTAATCAAGCTGGATACCGCCACACCTCTTCACATGAATTTACAAGTGACAGGAATTTACAACCCAAATACTCCCTACCTTGGGGACGAACAACAGTGACAGTTCTTGTAGGGTTTGTTTTTGGGGTTTTTGCCATCTGTGAAACAAGTTCTACTCTTCTAGTTGCGTTGGAGTTCACCAAAGAAGGTAACTGTTTGTGAACTTGCAGAATCGCCCCTCTCTGCACCGATGTTCGGCCAATGGACTGATCTGTCGCCTGTATTACCGCCTGTTTCATCAATCGGGGAGGAATAAACCGCGGCGTCATCTTCGTTGCCGCAGGCGGGGTTTTCACAACCATTGGCCTGCTGACAACTACCGGCCGTCGTGATTTCGCTTTCGGTCTAATCCTGGGTTTCCTTTGCTTCGCGATTAGATTCGCGATATGCCTATCAGCCTCACATGGGATTCCTTTAACTATAACTTCACCGTCACCATCTCTGTATAGGCTAGCCACTTCAGGTATAGCCTTAACGAAGTCCTCCACGCTGTAAAAACCAAGTTCCCGATAAGGGATCGGTTGAAGCACTATAGTTTTGTACTCCCTGTCCAGTCGGCGAAGGGGAACCCCGCGCGGACTGCTTACCAGAACTGACCGCAGAGTTGCTTCTGTCTTCTTCAATAACTTCTTTTTCTTTTCTTCGTCTTCGTTGTCTGCCATTTACAAAGCGACGAAGTCTTTCTTGCAATCTTTTACGTCACGTCAGGTATTGCAATGGAAGAATTGTTTTGTTTCGTAAAATTGTTTCGCAGTGCTGTACTGCAATGAAAATGGCGCCCTTTCCGGGGATTCCCAACCGCGCGGGCCTGGGCTTTGGGTTTTCTGCTGCTCTCTCTTACTTCCTTCTAGGGGACCCCCACCAAGAACATGAATTTCATCCAAATATCAGCATCAAGTCGCACAAGGAGATGATATGAAACATTTTACAATGCACGTAATTAATTATATTCCGTATTCGACGACGAATATTGTTTTTTTCTAGGATCACAGTGTTTAAAACTAAAGAAAAAGTAACTTCTCTCCCCTCCCTAGAGGATTCCAGTGGTTGTGAGCTGCATTTTCCCAGCCTCCTTTGTGGTAGTCTTTCTCTTCTGTCCTTGTTCGTCCAAGATGGGTGAGTTAGTCGAAGATTGGTTGTTTTCTATCCATTTGATCTAGCAGGAATACGCAGCATCCGATGCTTTTTATATAAAAATCGAGCATATAACATCCTTGAATTTTCTGACGTCACTTTAGGACAGAGAGCTCAGGCTTGATTGAAACTCAGGGAACCAATATTTTAGCTAGTGTGATCGACTCGTTTACAAATTACAACTGAATGAGCGTCTTAAGTTCTGTTTCGCTCATAAGTATTTTAAAAGATAAACGTTACGTTGGTGTTTTCTGTGAATTCTGCACCTCGTACTTATTGCGACAAAGTTTCAGTACTATAACGGTGCTGCCCGATTCATTAGATACCCTTTTAATTTGGTTAATACATTTCCCCGAGACTTGAAGCACTCGTGTTTTCGAAGATAACGTCAATTTTCCACCCTAAACCAAAACCTACGTTGTATGGAAGACAACCTTTACACATTACGCTAGTCATGATCTCCAAACCATAAATGATGAACATTAAATCTTGTGTAATAAACGGGAAGTTAATGTTCTGCAAATTGCTGTCATGTATGTTTTTTATTAAGTTTCTTAAGATGTTGGCTAGATTTTTGTATTATGCCATACCTCTTTATGCATGCTGTAGCTCAGCTGTTTACAGTAGTGCCTGTGCAAACATTTCATAATGAATTTTCTTAATTCATAATGAAGTGTTGAGTGATATGGAAATCTAGCCAAGATGTCCCTTTATGAAAAAAAATTCTGCATTTCAGGAATTTCCCGCGATTCTTGGCATAAGAGGCGATTAACTGGTGGTAAGAGAAAGGCAATAAGAAAAAAGAGAAAGTATGAGTTAGGACGGCCACCAGCCAATACAAAGGCAAGTCAAAGATTACCAAATATATCAAGTGTATTTATGGCAAAGATCTTTGGCTCTCTTTAACACAATTTGGAATGTATTAGTGCAGTAGTGCACAATCAGACTTTGTTAAGCAACAAGATGGTCACATTGTGATCCACATCAAAGTGACTACATTGTGAGACAAGCAAAGAATTTATGTAACGTCTAGATCATCCACAATGAGAAATAATATATTTCATAACAACAAGGTGTTCACTTGGTCAGCCAGTGAGAAGTAAACCTGAAGGTGGTTGTGATTAGCAGTTAAGGTTTTGTATAATAGTTATGCAAGAATCTACTTTGTTAACAGCCGACCAGTTAGCTCAGTTGGTAGAGCACCAGCTAGACTACCGTGTGGGAAGTCGCGGGTTCAAATCCTTGACCGGACCCACACTCAGGTTCTTTAAATAACCGAGGAGAAAGTGCTGCCTTTGTAATGACATCTGCAAATGGTTAGACTTTGTAGTCTTCTTGGATAAGGACAATAAACGTAGGTCCCGTCTCACAGTACTGATGTGGGATGTTTAAGAACCCACACACTGTTCAGAAAGAATAGGGAGATAGTCCCCGGTGTGATGGTCTATCACTTTTTCTGTTATGGGAGCACCTGTGTATCTTACTATTCACTCTGATAAGATTGTGAACTGCCTGGCTGCAATTTGCACCTTTAAGCAGTCTGGCAAAGTCCCCCACAAAAAGTGTTGTAAAGCGCTTTGAGCCTTGGATAAAAGCGCTATATAAATCCCTCATTATTATTATTATTATTATTATTATTATTATTATTATTATTATTATTATTATTATTATACCAAGAATCAAAGATTTAACTTAACATAATGACTAAATATTTGAATTACAGCTTGGTAGCAAGCGTATCCACACTGTGCGAACACGTGGAGGAAACCACAAGTTCAGAGCTCTGAGACTTGATACTGGGAACTATTCTTGGGGCTCTGAAAGTAAGTTTTCTTTTATTTGTTTGTCATGGACAGTTTTTCACAGTTTGGGCAGCATGATGATGTTATTTTTAAGTGAACAGTGTTTTGCCGTTTTGGCAATCTGAACACTTCTGTGATCTCTATCTTTTGTCATAGTTACACTGATTGCCCAGTTTACTGTATGAAAAAAAAACTTTAAGATGCCAGACTGTATGCTGAATTTGCCATAGTTTTCAGTAAAAAATGCTTCAAACTTGCTCTCAGATGTGGGAAATATTCTGCTACAATTTTAAGCAGATGGGAGTCAGAGTGAGACTAACAGTTTGGTAAGGGGCAAGTTTGACACAGTTGCCCAGTTCATGATCTTAACATTTTGTCTCCTGGTGTTACTTAAGTTCTTATCTGTGCACACTGTATTGCTTATTCTTCATGCCTCCAATTCAGAGTCAATAATGAATAAATAATAAATAGTAATAACAGTGCAAATGTACTGTTATCAATGGTGTCCTGTTTAAAATAATATTAAAAGTAAAAGGACAAATGCTAAAAATAAAGAGTTCTTCTTAGAGGTCCACATGCATTTTATGCTGTCCAGCTGAAGAAACCTGGGACAAAGTCAACTAGTATATCATTGTTGATCATTATCTTGTATTCTCATCATCTTTGTTAAATGCTTTGTATTGATATCACAAGGAGAATTTAGTTATTTATCACTTCCTTTTTTTGATGTTTAGGTGTCACTCGCAAGACTCGTGTCATTGATGTTGTGTACAATGCCAGTAACAATGAGTTGGTGAGAACGAAGACTCTTGTAAAGAACTGCATTGTACAAGTTGACTCTACACCCTTCCGACAGTGGTGAGTAAAACACTGCATTAACCCAGGCACTGTTGCATCCAGAGCGCGTCGTTGCATCCTGGGACACAATATTTTGCTTTTGGACCCGCTAAAATACTAAGAAGGGGTCCCTGTGGATGCACAAATATCATGCTTGAAATATATGCACATTTCTTTTTCTTGTATCGACGCGAAGAAAAACAATCCCTCTGCCATGTGCGGAACAACAAACTTCCGCAGATGAACACTGGAGCGTCATGCCTTATGATGCACAATTGCCACCAATAACGGATTTTCACGTTCATTCACTCAGCGTTTTTTGAGTACTGACTTCTCATAACAAAAGCTTTTTAGTTTGAGAGACCCGTAGCGTTACGCAGAGGTGAACGAAGAAACATTTACTCGGCCCAGTAATCACGGTTTTCAAAATGGCGGACACTGACAATGCGATTTTTCACTCGTCTTCATCATCAAATTAAGAGGTGATTGAAATCAATATTTATGATGGGACCCCCAAATATTTGTCCAAGATGTCCAAGAGGTCCAGAGGACCCCTACCCAGTAAAAACTGGATGCAACACTGCCCAGGTATAGTGTGCACCTTTTTCTCAAGAAATTACCCATCAAATTTGCAATGGGTAAAATACACAGATCCCATTGGTGATGAGTGTAACAATTTGATTCCAGTCTTGTGCATCATGCAATGGTGTAAACTTATTGTATATTTGTGCGGCTTTAATGTAAGCTTGTACTAAAATGTCCATAGGAACTTCTCTCCGAGTGAAGCATCTTATGAGCTATGTCATGTTTATTTGTGGCAGGTACGAGGCTCGTTATGCTCTTCCCCTTGGTCGCAGGAAGACTGCTAAATCTGTAAGTGCTACTTTTGGTCATTTCTGCAATAATAAACTTTTAAAAATTTCCACGTGCTGATTGGATTTGCATGTATATTTCATGTATGCATGAGTAATCAGATGGTTTCAAGTGCAGTTTTGTACAAATAAACACTCAAAAAAAAATTAAAAAGACAGCAAACTGCACTGACCCTACAGGCTCATGTAGATTTTTCAGTCTATGAAAAATTTACTTGTGCTCATTTCCTCCATTTGATTACCTATACAAGTAAACACTGTGAAGTACTTCCAGATCATTTAGGGTGTATTCCTCCAGTATGATCCAAATCTAGATTTGTGTTCACAGAGATCATGGCACCTTAACCCTTTCGCTCCCAAGGGTTCTCCATTTGACGAGTAAAATCATCTGGCGTTAGACAGAGTAAAATCTATAAAGTCACTCTTAGGAGTGAAAGGGTTAAGGGAGATAGCTTTTAACCCTTTCACTCCCAAGGGGTCTCCATTTGACGAGTAAAATCGTCTGGCGTTAGACAGAGTAAAATCTGTAAAGTTACTAAGGTTAAGGGAACAAAGGGATCCTTATCACAGTGGATTTGTCAGTTCCTTTAGTGATTCATGATATGTGTTACCTTGGGTTACAAATCCAAATCCAGATCATACATGGACCAAAGGAATCCACTCTTACAATGTGACTACTCCAATCAAGGCCACCAAACAAATTTTCATACAAACTGTCCAATCATGACCAAGTATCTAAGGGACGGACCATTAGAAAAGTGATTGGGGGGGGGGGGGGGGAACAAAAAAAATTCATGCAAGGAAAAATGCCAAAAAAAAATTCATGCAAAGAAGAAAGTAAAAAAAAAAATTCATGTAGAAGGAAGGTCCAATTGTGACTTTTTCACACGTAGTAAAAAAATTTGTGCAGAGGGGTTCACCTGAAAAAAAAATTCCTGCACAAGCAGTGAGCGAAAAAAAAAAATTTGTGCAAGCTGAAAATTCCCCACCCCCCCCCCCATCACTTTTCTAATGGTCCGTCCCTAAACAATAGAATCTCTACAAATGTTTTATAGTTTGCTTAAAATGCATATAATTTGCTCTAGAACTACAAGACTTATCAGGATTGAAAAAGAATCCTCTCAGTTGGTAGTAACTTGCCACAAATCTGTTGCTCAGCATCAAAAAATAGACATTCAATATTTGTATGAAAATTTATTTGGGTAGCCTTGGTTCAGAAAGTTGCACTGTAAAGATCATTTTGTCGGTGCTGCAGTATCTTTTTTTAAATTTCTTACTGTTCCTAGAGTTGTATTTCAGGACAGTCTTTTAGTTGAATGTCAAGCCGTTTGTTTTGTTTTCGTAGGGGGAAGGTGAAGATCAAACAGACGTGCTAAACAAGAAGCGATCAAGACACTGCCAGAGGAAAATGGAAGCTCGCAAGGCAAAAGCCAAGATCTCATCACAGCTTGAAGAACAGTTCACCACTGGAAGGCTGTATGGTAAGTTTTAACATGAAATAAGGTAATGCTGTTCCTCAGAGGTGTCCATGGAGTCTCTAAGCCATTTCACTTCCGACATCTGATTCGTAATTCTTTTTAGCAACTAACTCCCATACTGTACATTTGTTATATTTACACTTGCTCCAACATATTTCCTTCAAATAAATTTCCTTGCAGTGGCCTTGGGCCAAACATTTCACTAGTTCCCATATATGCCCGAGTCTTATCAGGCTAAGGCACAGATCTTATGAAAATTGAATGAACTTCATAAAAATGTTTTTCTGAGGGTCACACAAAAAGATCATGAAGCAGATAACACCAGGGGTCAATTCCATAAAACATTTACATATGCAAGTGCAATTTTCAAGGTAGCTATTGTTTTCAAACTGTAAAACAGAATTAATAGCTACACTTGTTAATTACTCTAAACATTTTATTGAATTGGCCCTAGCATACTAGAATTTGTTTGTTCTTTATTTAGCTTGTGTGTCATCAAGACCAGGTCAGAGTGGACGTTGTGATGGTTACATCCTGGAGGGCAAAGAATTAGAGTTTTATGCTCGTAAGATCAAGGCCAAGAAAGCAAAGTAAACAATTGCCTTTGTCATTTGTACAAACACCAAATAAAGTACATTGAAACTGAACCAATTTTGTCTGGTTGGCTATTACCCTACCAGTAATAAAACTATAAGAACAAAATTTGTGGTCATAGATGTAAAATGTTTTTAGTGAAAGATTTTCCTAGTGACAAGAGTGAATATCTAAAGCATAATCAAGTGCAAGTTATGTTTTTGTACCCTTAAAGGTCTGAGCAGGTGTCATATGTCCTTAACAGAGAAGTATGCTTCCCTTCAGCATTGGCTGATAGTAATAACAGGAACTTTGTTTAGTGAAGTGTTAAAATTACTTAAATATGAGAATCACATAATAATATGTAATAATGAATGTTATTTGAGTGTCAACTTTATTTACCACTGATGTACTAATTGGGGAAACTAAAGCACAAATGCAATCAAATTAAATCGTATTAAATCAAATATGAGAGACGAGTCATAAACTAATGTGCTTTGAGACGCATGTTAAACTTAGGGAAAAAAGATCTCTAAACTGTAATACAGTTCATTTCCTGTGAACATGCATTTAAAGATGTACAAGAACATAGTTCTTGGGAAGAGGATTGTGCTTTTTCACACAAGGATCTCAGCTTCATCTGCTAAGATCTGTTAACAGATAAAGTCAAGCAGAAGTATTGTGATGAGTCGAATCTCAACATGGTGCTGATAACCAAATTTGCATTGTTATCTTTTTGGCAGCTGATAGGCCAGTTTCCATTCTAGCATTCCCTGGCAGTAAAAAAGGTTCATAAATAATTGGCTTTCTTATAACACTAGTTTTTACAAAGTTGCAATCTAGCTAACTTAAATGAGAAAATTTAATTTTGTATTAGGACCTATGTAAAACTGTGTCTTCAGGCATCTAAGTTAAGAGTGCATACTTTTGGTATGATCCATCTGGAATTATGGTCCAAGATCACTCAACACAATGCAAGAAAGGACCTAATAAATCCTTGTTAAGAGAAGATTTGTCAGTTCCTTTGATACATCACACTCTATGATCTTGGATCACAGGTCCAGGTCTTATAAAATGAACGCACCCCTAACATTCCAAACTAAATCTATTGTCCTTGGCTTTTGATCTAATAAATTCCAGTTTTGACACCAGATAACAAAATACTGAAAAATATAACAATCACGCAGATCATGCTCACAATGAAAGAAATAGCTCTTGCAAAAGAAACACTGTTCAGATAGAAAAGAGTGTGGGCAATCCTTGCAGCAGTGAAAATTCGCATGCACCATATTCCCCTTGTTGTTGGAAGGTTAGCCAGCATGTACAACAAAGCAAGAAGTAAAAAAGCTGGGATGTTTTCCAAGTCATTGCGATGGGCCCTAAAATTCAAAGAAAATTGCAACATGATAAGTTCCATGATAGATGTTTGGTATATTTTCATCCAACATAGCCTTCAAATAGTTTTTGCACTGTACTTTCCACAGTAGTGGAAGCTCTATATTCCTAGATTTGGCTTTTGACACCTTTCTCCCCTTCTTTCGAGCACTTTCTTCATAAGACCGTTTCTGCAAAGCTACGCTGAATAAATATGGGAGATTTTTTCTGGACCAGTTTTGAATCCACAGAACCTTGGCAACTAACTACAAAACCAGGTTCTTGTTTTCAATACTATCTCAACTAATTTTATCCAAATCTTTTATTTCTTGAAATATTATTTCACAAGTACAGACCTCCGAACTCTTTCGACATCAGGGTGTTGTGGTACTGGTCTATCATTCTTTGGGCCATAGTCCTCAGGGCTTGGAAATGCCTGAAATATATATAATCATATATTCATTTGAATCATTCTTCTCCATCTACGGGTATATTACTAACTCAGAACATGACCAACTCTCAGTTGGTAGAGCACTGCTCCGGTATCGCCGAGGTCATGGGTTCAAATCCCGTTCAGGCCTGAGTTTTTTTTCCAGGCTTTAATTTCACAGCTGCTTAAGTTGTGTACATAACTGCGATGATCAATTAAAGTCATTACATGGCATAATAATAACTACTAAGAAAGATGTCAACCTTCCTCCTAAAGAAATAACATGACAAATAAATGTAACTGAAAAAAGAGCATACAAGCAATCATAGAGTACTAAAGTGTGACGTCACAAATATCTCAATTTTTGAAATTATAGGATTTATTAAGATGTTTGCAAAAAGCACGATGAAAAATGCCTACAGGCCAAAAATCAGCCTCTCATGTCAATTCTGAAGTGAGATATTGCAACGTTTACGCTCCAATGATTCCATACAAATCCTTCTAGTTTAGTCTCTCTAAACGTTTGGAACCGAGACAAAATTAGAAGGATTTGTATGAAATCACTGGAGCGTAAAAGCTGCAATATCTCACTCCAAAATTGACATGAGAGGCTACTTTTTGGCCTGTTGGCATTTTTCATCATGCTCCTTTGAAATGTCTCAATAAATCCCATAACTTTAGAAAATCAGTTTTTGTGATGTCATCACTTTAGCACTCTATTTCGTCACGTTAAACTGCGCTAAAGAAATTAAAAACTCGTTGGATAAATGTAGGGTAAGCGCCACTAATCGTTCCCAGTCTCGGGTCAAAACTGCGTAGCGAGATCTAGAGGAGTAAGGTGGCCATAATATTCACAGGCTAACGAATTGTGGGCGGCCATAACAGCACCAAGTCAAGATGCCAAAAAACGACAAGAGTGGGTGTCTGAAAAAAAGGGAGAAATTGGCGTACCAGTTCTCATTTGTTGCGGCATTCAATTTTCGCAACAATGCGCCATCTTGGATGCCTCAATGGCTTTTTCCAAGATGGCGTGCAAGAAATGCGGACTACCTGCTTAACGCAAACTCAAACAACGGATCCAAAACTTATTCTTAACGCTTAAAAAAGTCTTCAAAGCCCGCAATCTGTATTTTTCCTGAACTGCCGCACGTTGCAGGGTGAGCAAAGAATAAAAATCGCTTGCAGCCTAACCTTATTAGGTATGCGATGCCTGCCTGTCCAACCCGACATTAACATCATTTTCGCCAAAAGGATGCTGCCATAAAAGATGTAGGCAGCAAGAAAGTGATCATCGACGGTTAAAGTCACCATTTTGTCCACTAGACCCAGAAATGAAAGCTGTATAAAAGTTGCTTACTCACAAACTGTTGTCGTTGACGCATGAAAAAGCATTTTTGTGGCTACTGCCTGGTAACCAGGCAGTAAGCCTCTATGTCATCGGTCGTGTAAGTGCGTGCGTGCGTGCGTGCGTAAGTAAGTAAGTAATACTCGAATCTTCGGTTTATCTTCGGTTTTTTCGGCAGCGATTTTAGTCGAAAAAAAATCGGTCTCCTCTTGAATGAGTCAGGAAGATATTTCGGGTTTGTTTCGTGTATCTACGGTGAAGATACGGCGACGGATTGTGCAAACGATAATGACCGATATGTTTTCGCCATTTTGTCGAATTTATATCGACAGCAAGAAGATTGAGCTGCGTCAACCCTTTTTCCATGTGCTCGTCGAGTGAAGGTAAGATGAATACTTTACTATGTTTTATCGTTATTTTATACCACAGATCAGGCACAGCAAACCAACACTGTGGCTAACATTTTTTCCTCAAGACATTTTTAAGTTTTTTCGAAGGTGTAAGCTTTAGAGTTTCCAAAAGAAAATGGAATTTTGCCGAACCGCTAAGATGTTTGAAAGACCACCATGATGAGCGCGTGATGTGTGTTGCTGCTCAAAAGTGTTCTGGGTCACTCAGTTTCCTACGGGAAACCAACAATTCATTTCGGGGAACAAATGCTGACTTTGAAAACACGAATACAAGTTTCTTGTCAGACGCAAATTGCAGCCATAGTGATTGTGGCGATAAACAAGTTTAAACAAAGGCTGTCACACTGAAACATGTTTGATTTCTGTGCCTGGTTTAGAATGTGATGATAAGGTTTTCGATGATAAAATGAATATTACATTAGGAGCTGACAATAATTATAAAAGTGTATTTAATATTACTGATCATTGCAGTAGGATTTTGCAGCAGTCCAGACAACTAAGGAATCGAAAAGTAAGAGATAGAGAACCTTCCAGAATATCACTGAAAAAAAGTTTTGAACTCGCTAAAACACAGAAAACTGAGTGATTAAAAGTGCAGTTCCTGCTTCATCTGTGTTGTATACCATTGCTAGTCAGTGTGAACAATAGGACATCAGGTTTTTGAAGAGACAAGACAGTTTTTATAACAATTATTTTAAGTCTGAATCAGTGTGTAATATATCAAAATTAAAAACTTTGCTGTCAGGAGATATCGAGTTAAATCCAGGTCCGAGAGGAAGCAGTATTCCCACCTCATTAAGAGTAATATGCGATGAGAACAATGATCCAGTTTTTCATAACAGAATACATACTCTTGGACTCATTTCACTAGATGTAGGAGGAAATGGGGATTGCTTCTTTAGACCTGTAGCACATCAGTTATACAATGAAGCAGGACATCATTCAGGAGTAAGAACTGCTGGAGTTCAATATTTGCTAGACCACCCTGAACAATTTATGAAAAGTGTTGCAGATAATATGACGTGGTCTCAATATTTAACTTCAATGTCCAGACAAGGGATGTGGGCTGATCACATTATAATTCAACGGCTGTGGCAGATGCTATGAATTTGAAAATTAATATTGTGGAGTCAAATGAAAATTTTAGTGAAATAAGCTTTGTTGAAGCTGCAAATGTTTCACAGAATTGTAGGACTATACATATAGGGCACATAGGTGAAATGCACTATGTTTCCACTGTTCAAAGAATTTCAAACAAAACAGACATAGATGTATTTATTGATTCTTAACCATGTACTTTGAATGGGTCCAAAAGAAAATATGACTTTATGTCACAAAATGGCAATGAATGTACAATGGCTTTTAGTGATGTTGCAAAGTCTGAAAATGTAAACAAGGTAAGAAAGCCTATAGACCTAATAAAGCAGGTGCTGATGTGAAAGAAAAGAGAAGAATAGATATGAAATATAAAGCAGCTAAGAAGGAAATTACAGAAGACAAAGTTACCAATAGTGATTCACCAGACAAAAAGGCAACATGAAATGCTTACATGAGAAGTTATAGGGCCAAAATTAAATCTTCAGAACAAAAGGAAAAACTTAATGCATACGTGAGAAATTATAGAGCCAAAATTAAATCACCTGAACAAAAAGAAAAAGCTAATGCATACATGAGGAACTATAGAGTTGAAATTGAATCACCTGAACAAAAAGAAAAAGCTAATGCATACATGAGGAATTATAGAGCTGAAATTGAATCAGCTGAACATAAAGAAAAAGCTAATGCATACATGAGGAATTATAGAGCTGAAATTGAATTGCCTAAGCAAAAAGCAATACATAATGCTCGTATGAGAACTTTTAGATCTGAAACTGAATCTTCAGTTCAAAAGGCCAAACATAATGCATGTATGAGAAACCAGAGATCGTCAAAAACAGTCAATGAAAAAGTACAACAGAATATAATATATGAAATCTTACAGAGCAAAAACAAAGAGCAATATTGAGTTAACTATTTCAGAGTTTCATGAAACAGTCTCTCAAGGCCCACTCTATATTTGCACTTGTGATCAGTTGTGTTTAATGTTGATAAACATATTTCTAACAACAAAAGTATTGATGATGTTGAATGGGTTTGTTTGACATGTTATATATATTTGGTTAAAAATAAAATGGCACCATTATAAGTGGTAAATGGAATGACATTTCCAGAAAAACCTGCATTATATTATCTCAATGAATTAAAATGTAGGTTACTGGCACCAAGAATTGCATTTCAAAAGTTAATGCAAGCTCCTAGAGGAAAGCAACTTAAAATTCATGGTAATGCTGTTATTGTTCCTGCTGACGTAACTAATACAGTCAGTATGCTACCAAGGTTACCAATTGAGACTTGTACAAAAGTCAATTTAAAAAGGAAGTTGCAATATAAAAGTAGTGCTTTATCATTAAATATAAGACCTCATAAGGAAGCACAAGCAGCAGTTTGGTTCATGAATAATAGTACTCTTTAGAAGGATGAAGGAATTATATTTAACTCAGATTGGGCTCAACGATACAATGAGGAAATAATTAAAAATAGCAAAACAATTGACAATTTGATTGAAGAAGGATCAAGAGAAACCACTGAAAACAGTCAAAATAGTGAGCCACAAGACTCAGATGATGAACATGAATGGAGTGAAGATGAAGCTGAAATACCTGCTGGTGTTATTGATACAATGTTAACATCATCTGACTTTTTAGAAAATAATGAGCGGCAAGTTATAATGAATGTTGCTCCAGCTGAAGGCAATAGACCATTGAGCATATTTAGAGACAAGTACTCTGAAGAATTAGTTTATCCTGGCATTTTTCTAGGTCAACAACGAACAGAAAGTAAGCAAGATTATTACAGTGATATCTGTAAATCAGAGCTTAGAAGATCTGACAGAAGGGCTGCTATGTGTGTTGAAAATATCAAAGCAAAAAAATTACATATGAAAATCCTTCTTGGTCAGTCTCAAATAGCACTTAGAAAATGCAAGGGAAATATTTAACAGCATCCTCATTCAAGCAACTCTCTCGAGTAAGTAATACTGCAATACCATTAACTTTTATTCTTGAAAAAACAAAGGATCAATCAGTCAACCCAACAATCAATCAATCAGTCAGTCAATCAGTCAGTCAAGCAATCAATCAATCGATCAAGCTATGTTTTCACAAGTTAATGGTACTGATCTAATCTTATATTTTATTTTATCAGAATATCCTCATTTTTCGGGCAACAAGACAACCTCTGTGGCTTTGTTCACAAGTTGAGTGCTATAAGATCATCAATTGTGGGAGCTTCGTCATACTTGGAATTCCAGCTGCAAACCTCCCCAAGGAAATCTGTCAGAGCCGCCTGCTACTCTCCTGAAAAGCGTGCAAAAATAAAGGAAATGCAAACTAAAAAACAACCTATCAGTTTTGATAGTGTGCAGCAAACCACTAGCAGGCGATGAGCTTCACAAGAATATACCATCAAGAAAAGATCGAGAGTAACACCCCACACAGTAGATTATGACTATGACGACGCATTTTCACAAATGCACTTTAACATTGGTGACATTGATAACATTTCAGACTTCCAGTTAATAACAGTGAAAGCAAAAGTAATTGAAATCGGTCAGCCTGAGATTGTAAATGTTAGGGGGAAACCTTTAACAAAGGTAGATTGCATAATTGCTGACAAAACTAAATCTATCAAGCTAGTAAAATGGGAAAGTAAGGTGTAAGTGTTCATAGTTTCAGTGATGAGAAATATTTAACAACTGCAAACTACACAGTAACCAATGTAGTTGATGACGTGGTATGCATCGCAGAACCCCAATGCGAGTCCTATGGTAAGGTCATTATTGGGTCTGTCCTAGGAGCTAATGTTTCATAATGCATAATGTGCAACTCAAAGATACACGTCACTGATGACACTTCCACAGTCAAGGTGTAGTAAATGCAAACTAACTGTTTTTGTTAATGGGCTACTCGATTCCTCAGTCACAAAATTAGTTATTAAAGATAGCTCAAGTATTGCGCATTTGAAACGATTTCATGTATATGGAAACCAGTCTTCAGGAATGGTTACAAGCTTAATAATTACCATTATTATGCTGTTGCAGCTTAGTGGTCATTGTTGCTTGTTCATTGTTGTAGAGTTATAAAAACTCAACGTTAGAAAGACTCTCGTCGTTTCATCTATTTCACTATATGTTTATTTGTATATTTGCCATAAAGTGTTAAAGTGTTAAACGAAACCTTGGAAAAACGTTAACGCAACTCTGATTCAAAGTTTACCTCGATACTCAATACTAATATAAAGAAATCATTTTAAACCGCTAATCGCAATTCTCATCCTGGACGGTGCTGGGACCACAGTAGTACAATGCTGCTTGACTGCTCTTGTTATACATTATTGAATAATTACGTACTGATATCTTTTCACATGAACTGATTTTGCGAATCTGCACTTGATTTTCTATCAGAGGCGAAGGACTTGTATCAAATCCAACTTTGCTTCAAATCAAGCGATAGCAAAACAAAACAACCCCAACCAAAGCAGTAGCCACATGCATGCTTCGCGTGCCTATTTTTCTTTGTTTACATCGTCACGCAACGCTGTCGTCTCAAATTTAGAATTTTGACTGAAAAAAAAAAAAATTAAAACACGTTGGTAAGATTTTCTTATACTGATGTATTCCTTATGCTTAATAAAGTAAGGCGGTCAAACCCTGATTATACCTAGATTTAATACAACTACAGTGGACGAGCAAACTGCGGCCCTGAATTATGTGATCCCCAAGGAAACCATAAGGAAACAAGAAGACGCCTGAAGGCGTTTACGCGGGATGTGTTGGTTTAAAATTGCTGACGCACTATGTTTTTTTTTTTGCTGATTGTGTGATCATGGATATCCATGGTGCAATCCAACCTGACTTGCACGTGATTCGGAGTTACAGCCAAAAGTTAAAAAAACAAGGCAATTTTTGACTCCCAAGACGACAAAAGGAATGCGCTACCGAATTTTATACGCTGCCTGACTACGCCCGGGGGGGGGGGGCACTCCCGCGAATTTTGGATAGGGGTGTGCCGCGAAGGTTCGTGAACCCTAACCCTATTTAAGGACTAAGAAAGCGAAAACTGACATCCTTTTTAAGGCCCAAAGCTGAAAAATGACACCCTATTCAAGGAAAAAACAAAATTATTAATAGCATAAGCTACCCTATCTAAGGACCACACCAGGGACACAGAAACAAAAGGTTCAAAAAAGATACCCTATTTAAGGACCGAGAACCTCAAAAACCATACCCTATTCCGCGGCACGTACCTATACAGCCCATATATGGGAGTACCCCCCCCCCGGGCTGACTACGTCTTCCCGCGTAAAAAGTTTCAATGTTTTAGTGAGGCCACTGCAAACATTTAAGATTGTCCTGAATTTGAACCTTGTCTTGCAAAGTATTAACATTTTCATAGGAATATATTTATGGGCGGGAGTTCTACGCAGGTTCACCCGTTACAAGTACTGTGGTTCAATCGCTCGGTCATGCCACCCCCTTTGCTGTGGTGAACTGTACGAAGAAGACAAACTGAGATCTAATAGAAGAGGTTTCAAGTATAACTTGCGTCAAAAGGTGGCCCCGCAAAGTTACACTATTACAATTTGCGTGAATGGCTGATTGTCCCCAGTAGGGTCAGGTAGGGGCAAATGGTCCCGCTGGGGTCATGCGTTTCTAAACGGACACAAAGATGTTTCGAAGCAGTGGGCCAGAAAAGCTAACCTCAAACTACAAGGAACTCGATCATTCTGGAATCTTTCCTGCTCATATGTTTTAAAACTGAAGAGGAAACTCTTGCATACTGACAAAGTTTGGTGTGCAGAACCCGTTGTCGTATACAAATAGTATAGAGTGAACTGCGTTCTGCCGCGCCCGAAGAATTAACCAGACACAGTTCAAGAAACGCATGCCAAGTTAGGGTCGATAGAATAAGAATTAATTTAGGACTTATATGAAAGCGAAAGAAAGTGGGAAAACATGGCAGAGTTCAGTAAGACCAATGAACAGAATTCACATGGATTAAATTGAGGGGATCAGCCATACCAAAGGCTGCCTGAGGGCATGTTTCGCTTGGTCTCGCGCGAGTATTCTCTTACTTACCCACTTCCTAAAATTGCCTTGCAATTTGATCTTTTTTTAAGGAGTCTCCTTTGCCGGAGAGCTTTCACTGCCAAGTCTACTCTTCACGGCTATTGCCAAACTGTGAAAACCAGAATGACTGTACGTCATTTTGCCCTCTCAGGCTGCCTCCATCCATTTCCTCACTACATCCGCCCATCAGCACTAAAGAAAGTTGTGTCGGATGACCCGGAATGGAGTTTTAAAAGCTTTCACTAAACTAATGACCGAAGGAATTTTAAGAGCCACTTACTATGTGTGTGATCAGGAAATTTTACCAAAGGACGCCATGAATGAATTGTCGAGTTTTTCAGTTAATCCATCATAACCCAGTCCCTCCTATTCTCGTGTAAATCGTCTTATCTTTGCTGCTGTAAGAGAAGGTATCCGGATTAACCACCGTTAAATATTCAGTGAAAAGTATAGGAATGCAAAATGTTCAAAAATCTAACGCTTATTTTTAAATCCACAAGTCTTCAAACCTTCGTGAAAAGGAAGCAGTGAAACATTTCCTGTTTCCTCGCCAACAATGTAATGCTCCAAACTGTAAAGTTCATTCACTGAAGCTTGCCGTGCTATCCGCATGACATTGTATATTGAAGTTTACTGATTACAACCTTGAAACCGTACATTCAGCCTTTCTACTTTATTTTCATTCAATAAAACCGCTCTTACCCGCCACTGATAGATTGCCTTCTCTGAGGTGGTTTAGTAGCACGGTGATATAAAACAGTATTCAAGACTTCACACACTAAATGCCTTTTTTTATAATAGCCCTCAAAGAGTCGCTTGTTCGTCTTTTAAAAATGGTTTTTTCTGCTTCTTGCTACAAATTCCACAATTTTCTGCGCTCTCAGTTTGGGTCTTAAGAAAAACTTTCTCATTACCATTGTCATTTGAGGTCTTTTTTTAGAGTAAAACTTGTATCTAACTGTTTGTCTGAACTTGTATTTTGAAAAAAATCCCGGCAAAACCGTTTTAGTTGACTGAAAGAGGTTCGCTTTCAATGAGGAGCGGTGGGGAATGATTATCTTTGCTCATCATTTAGTTATTTTGAAATTCGATTTTACTCCCAGTCGTACAAACCTCTGCAATTTTCGTCCGCCAATTTTAAATGATGTTCTGAATGACATGAATATTATCGATGACTCGAATTTCTTAAAATGACGACTTTTTATTGCATACCGCACTGGTCAAAAGGTGGCCCAGCAAAGTTGCACTATTACAATTTGCGTGAATAGGGTCATGCGTTTCTAAACGGACACAAAGATGTTTCGAAGCAGAGGGCCAGAAAAGCTAACCTCAAACTACAAGGAACTCGATCATTCTGGAATCTTTCCTGCTCATATGTTTTAAAACTGAAGAGGAAACTCTTGCGTACTGACAAAGTTTGGTGTGCAGAACCCGTTGTCGTATACAAATAGTACAGAGTGAACTGTGTTCAGTCAAACCGTATTACTTGAGTTCATCTGCAACCATTCAACGGAAGCTGCAGTGCCTACTCGGTTTCCTGTAGCCGGCGACAGTGCCGCCATGTTGTTTCTTAAAGCTTTCCACAACATAGCGGTCACAAGTGAACGTGGTTGCTATGAGACGAGGCCGTACGACCAAAACTGATATAAATCTACGAGTTTCCCTAAATAAAGAAACGTCTACGTACTTTTCAGGGCAGATAAAGGCTTTAAACAGCCACTAATTCAGGTAGAAAAGCACTGATTTTATAGCAGCAGAATTTCCAGCAAACCACGTCGACAGGTTTTCCTCGGTGTTGAAAACCTGTGAAGATTTTCTTTGTTTTTTCACTATTATTTTCCTAGTCCCTATTGTTTTGTCTCCTTTGTTTTCCTTGTTCTGCGTCAATCGTGAACGTAACAGGTTTTTACACTGAGGATGACCCATGACGACGACGTCGACAGAACCTCTGAATAACGTTACTTCTTGGTCGGGTTGTTCGAAGCAGGGTTAAGGTAACCCAGGGTTAGTGCGAAATTTAAATGCAGATATGAGAGCTTAAAAAACACATTCAGTATAATTCTTTTTGAATACAATTTGATGACTGTATGCTCTGAATAAAATAGAGAAAGTTATCGGAGAAAATGTTTTTTAACAAGAGGAAAAGAAACCTGGGTTAAAATTTCACCCTGGTATAGCTCTAAGGGACGGACCATTAGAAAGTGATGGGGGGGGGGGTGGGGAATTTTCAGCTTGCACGAATTTTTTTTTTTTCGCTCACTGCTTGTGCAGGAATTTTTTTTCAGGTGAACCCCTCTGCACGACTTTTTTTTACTACTTGTGAAAAAGTCACAATTGGACCTTCCTTCTGCATGAATTTTTTTTTACCTTCTTCTTTGCATGAATTTTTTTTCTTGGCATTTTCCCTTGCATGAATTTTTTTTGTTTTTTTTTTTCCCCACCCCCCACCCCATCACTATTCTAATGGTCCGTCCCTTATCGGCCTTCGAACAACTGCACATAGAAAGCACAGTTTGGTTAGTTTCTACGCCCGGCGTCGTCTGCAAAAGAAAACAAAGTGAAATGTCCATTTTTCAACTGGAAGACGCCGTGAGTTTGTACAGCCGCAAAATTACTTTGAAAAGGTGAGACGGAAAACTCAACTGAAAAATTCTACAGTTTGAAAGAAAAGTGAATGGGAAAATGAACTCATTTTCTGAGTAGGACCTTCCTCGGCGTGTTTATCGTATTTGCGTAAACTCCCTACCATATAAATCAAACTTGAACTTTTTAAGCGATTTCCTGTGAAATAAACCATCTTTTGAAACGAGAAAGCGATATGTTCTTCGTCAATACCATGCAAACAGGAAAACACCAGTTTTTTTTTTTAATTTACAGTTCATAATATAACCGGAAAATCTGCATTGCGGTTACATCGACCTTAATTTTTTTTTCTTGAACCAGTTTTAAGGATGAGATCATAATTCGACCGACAAAAGCATTACGTGACAAATCCCACAAAAGTTCCGGTAAAAACCGGACAAACGTAACAAAACGATACATTTACGTAACTAAAAAAACTGGAATGCGCTTATTGACACTTAATTAAAAAATCCGTGAAATAACAGTTTACTCAAATTGTGTATGGTCTATTTTAGTCGTTTGGTTTTTCTTGTTTGAGGAAGGCCGACTTTGTGAAACTTTTCAATTTGGGCCTGTATATCAGTCTCAGCAAATAACCATACTAAACGCCAAAAAAATATTTAATAAATTAGATACAAAATGTCTTTTGTTTTAAATAGTTTTAAGAGCTCTATACAACAACAATAAATATTAGAAAATCTATTAAAAATGTCTCGTGAATATCGCCTGTCTCGCAGGAACGACTACCACTTGACCGGAACAAAAATGCTGCCCGATGTCTTCATGGCGACTGACTGCCGGGAGAGAGTAACGAGTCTCACACGTAAACCGATTAATGTCGGTTGGTTACAGACAAAGCAACCATTTTCTTCCCCACAAACTCTTCCGTCCATTCTTTTCGAGTTTTCGTTATCTTCGCGGATAACTCGGGCCCACCGAAGTTTGTTTCGCCAAAAAAATTCTTTATTCTGAAGTCAGACCGTTCATGTCACAATGTCCAACTGCTTTCTTCTGTTAAAATGTCTTCAGCTAAGTTCTGGTAAACACGTTACCCCATTTTGTTGCCGAAGTAGCCTTGTTGATAAGGAAACTAGTAGAAAGCATCCCAACACGATGACAACAACACTGTACTCCAGAATAAGTTCGTGTGGAGAGTAAAGCCTGTTAATTCTACTTTCTGTCTGCGAGCCGCCAAACCTTCTGCCTCCAAACTGAATAGATGAAACATCTTCCAAGTGTCCTTCTAACATATTTCTTCTTGTCTTTGTTTCTTGTCTTTGATCCGAAGTTGGAGTCATCGGAGGAAGCTGTGAACTGAAATTACTTCTGCTTCATCAAGCGCTTTTTGTACTTTCTGTGGCGTAACAGGATTTGCGTAATTCCTGAAAATTGATAGCTACACCGGGGAGTTATTGAAACTAGTTACATCCGGCGAGCTTAATTGCCATTGTATTTGATGACAGTAAAGAGCTGTGATTTCTACATAATCTTGTGCAAACACTTTACAATAAAAAACGCGATAATAACATCCGCACCGTTGAAAGTCTAAATAGCTCTTTGTCTTGATAATGATACAAAACTGAACACATGCCGTCAATATTCTAATTCAGCTCCCTGTAAAGTCCAAGCTCTACTTCAAGTCCTAGATATAATGAAAAAGGAAACAGCTTTTTAGGCTGTTAGAAAACGTCACAAGCTTTGCCAAAGCAATGCTACGAGTTTACTTTTATTATGAAAATTAAACGGGACATTTTGAATGTTATTTGAAATCGGTCAAATAGAAACGAATCGAATCGTTATACAAACAGTAACTTCTCAGTGTCCTCAGTAGTTTTCTAAAGAATTGTTAACTGAAAACGTTTCTGTTTCATCCACGTAGGAAAACGATTGAATAGCCCGGTATAACGATAAGACAAGAAGTATCACGCACAGCACCGTACTGGCTTCCGAAAACAATAGTAACTTAAATTAATAGTTTTGTCCACAAATAAAAACGTTACTTAGAACCACTTTGCATAGAAAAACAAACAGTGTAAAACATGAATGAGTTTAAAACAAACCACAGTACCACAGAGATCTCTTCAAATGAAGCAAGTACCATAGTCACGCTTTAAGTGGTTTTATTATATCTCTCAGTTAGTACGCGCGCTGTCATTGGTCAATTTAGCGGGCCGTACTTCACTGTACGGCCCGCTAAAGTTTGTTTTGGTCGCCAAAATGACTCCAGAGATATAATAAATATCTTATTAACCTCGTTTTCTCGGTCCGTACTGTAAAATACGGATCCTCGTTTTTCCCGTCGATTTATGGCCCGCGCGCTTCGCGCTTGGGCCATAAATCGACGGGAAAAAACTCGGTCCGTATTTTACAGTACGGACCTCGAACTCGATTAATAAGAGGTATGTATTTGACTCTGACAAAGTGCACACACTGTGGACGTTGATTTGATATTCATACGATTAATTAGGTTTTCGGTTCCTTTAATTATCTGCAAATTTAAAAGTCTTAAGCACATTTATGATGCAACTAATTTCCCTTAGTTTAACCGCTTCAAAGATACTTTAAAAGTCGGAAACGAATATTTTACACATTTGAGTAATTAATGCCAAGGCCACGTTACAACATTCTGCCGTGTCACGACTATGGAGAAATTTGGCAGCGATCCTCGAGGGAAAACCAACGATTTTCGCAGCAGTTCTCGTACTGTGTTAATCCCTAGGTGTCATGGCTTAGCCAACTACAGGTACAAACTGTATAATCCCTTGAAATTAAATATTCTGCTAAAAAAAGTGAATCACATCGCCGATCGGCTCAGTTCTTCCATTTCACCAACTATGATTTCACGATAGATTGTCTTTCCTGTCTCGCGTTACAAGAATACCACAACTGCTTTTATAACAAATTACCATCTGTACGTGAAATTGCTCATGAAAAGTCCGGACGTTTTTGACCCCTAGAGACCATTTATGATAAGATATCTTTTTCCCATGAAATCGATCCGAAGATAAACTCTTAAATAAAAAAGAAGCACAGTAAGTCGAAAGTGGAAGTCAAAAGCGTACACTGAAGCCGATCCCATACTGTCCTATTTGGGGGGGAGGGGGAAGGGGGTTTGGAAGGGAGGGGGGAGGGGGTTTTGTCATGGTTGCACTTATAATTTTAAAAAAGTTTCAGACCAAACACGAACCATGAAGAAATTCAGTTTTTCGTGTTCATCAGAAGTCTACAAATATGAAAATTCTTCCAAAATGTTAATTCATGATTTGCTTCTTACTGTGCTTTGAGTTGAAGGTAATAACATTTGCAGTAACTATTTAGTTATCTCGAAATTGAACACTCATAGTTTTTTTATCCCATCGGCCGATTTTACCACGTGCCTGTTCCTTACTTACTGCTGTAGCACCTGAATGTTGCAGGTGGCTCGTCAATTTTTTGTATAGTTTTGTCCTAGTTGTAGTATCATCCCGTTTACGAACTTGGTGGCATAATTCTACGATTTTGTTTCGTTTTTAATTTGGCTTCAAAAAAAAAAGACTTCGCCGCTATTTACCCAAGTCATACGGTGTAACCCACGCCTCAGTGTCTCCATCAACTAGATTAGTTTCGTAGATTTGTGAAGAATTCTCCTCGGTGTTGGACGGTTTTATTTATCACAACAACGATGTAGAAGCGAATCTACGGGAAAACGTACAGTAATATAAATACACTTAAAACAAAATAAAGCACGGCCGACATTGTACCAGCTGACAATGTACTTACAACTGTAATAAAACGTGCTTTAGTCCTGAAGAGCTTCTTAATAAAACGATACCAAGGTATTAGTCAACAAAATGTCCGAGTATATCGACATGGTCTGCGGACGTTCCCTTAAGGGGTGAGTCCGTGGTGTGTTCAGTTGTGTAATGTCTCATGTTGGCCAGCGGTGTGCTGGTTCGACAAACTCTGCAATTTGTAAATATGAAATGAAAGACGACAAGAAAAACGTAGCCTTTTCTGGGGTAAAATGTTTGCCTACTGTACCCTAGCCAGTAACAGCATTTGCTGTTGCGCGTTATGACCGGAAGAATCTGGCTTCTCACCTCGAGCAAAAACTGAGATTTTCACGGCTTGTCTCGCATTGTTTTATCCTTACTGTTGTGGCTTAGCCATCATCAGGAACAAATTGCGCAATTCCTATAAGTTCAAACATCTGTCCGGAAAAATGCAACAGATTGTTTTGCCATCTCCGTCACATCAGAATAGTTTCACATTTCAGTACCCTGCGACAGTGCCAATTTCCCCCTTTTCTTGAAATACAAGACCTTAGCGAAATGCTCGAGTTAACAACTGGATCAATAATTCTCTACATCAATGTAAGTAGGAAAGATCTTGTGACTGTACTATAGCAGTAAGCTGGGATGAAGGAGAGCGCTGACGCCACCCTGGAAGGGAACAATAATTGTAAGAAAATGGGCGGGAAAAGAGTATTTCCACAAGTGTTAACGGGGATATTTTCCATTCACATAGAGTGACCGAACGTGACGATTTTTGGAGGAAAAATATACTTTTCTTTCCGGTCGTCATTGTTCAAAACAATTTACAATGCTGGCGCTGATAGCAATCAAACGTTCCGGCTGCATTTGAGGAACGGGAAAAGTGTCCATCACAACGGGATAAACAAATTTGTTAACTGGGGAGAAGCAACAAGGATTTGTACACGACGATGTGAGAGGTAAAGAAATAGTAGTCAAATTAAACATACTTTTCTGTCATGAATGATGCGGTCCTCTTCTCTGACTATTGCAGACAGTTGTTTTCTGGGTTAAAGTATTGCAATCATTGTGTTATTTGTTCGTGATGGGTGTAGAGAAAAGGTTGTTCACATGGAAGTGGAAAAGCGTGGGATAGAAACCGGAACCTTAACCCCTCGTTATCAGTCCCATGCTTTTTACTTTCTGGCTTTGAACGTGACAACTGAGTTTTTAAACGTGCCTTTTATGATTTATTTATTTATTCTGCCATCAACCACATTACAGTTTTCCTTTTTAAAAATATGTCAAAAATAGAGACATGTTACGGAATATGAATAAATTTCGACAAAAAAAATAATAAATAATAAAATAGTAATAATAAATAATGTAGATGTCTCTGTGGTTATGGCGAGGATGCCTAAAGAAGCCAAGTGGCTTATAAACAAAAGCGTCCAAAGATAATACACAATAAAGTATAGTATTCTAGCAACAACTATTTTAATACGTTTAAAAAAAAATGAAAAAAGAAAGAACAGCAAAAGAAAAGAAACAATTATGACCAAATATCCAACTCCGTAAAGAGATTATGTCACCAAATAAGAAGGAATTTTTTTAGTCTTTTACTAAACAAACCAACATTTCCGCAATTTTGTATGTCCATAGCTAGATTTAACGAGTTGAAATATTTTGGACCTTGAAACCGAATTGAGAATTTTCGAATATTAGTTCGACAAGGAAATAAAAACGATATCGATTTGAGTTCCTTGTGTTGAAGTAATGGATCTGATTAGGAAGTGTAAACGTATCTTGAAAGAAAGTGGGAAGTACTTTTTGATGAATTTACCTATCTGATATAGATAAATATCAGGGAATTTAAGATCTTTAAAAAGAGCATCAGTGTGAGCATCATACGAGACTTTTGGTATTATTCTAACGATTTTAATTTCTTTTGGAGTGTAGTAATACGTTTCAAGTTAGATTAATAAGTTGATCCCCACAATGAAACACAATATATCAAGTAAGGGTAAACTAAACTATAACAAAAATAACCTTATAAGCTTTAAGGTAGGCAAAAAACTGCATTTATGAATTGTGCTCGTCGAGAATTACACCTAAAAAAATTAAAAAAAAATTAATAGTTTCTTTCACTAAGTTCATTGAAATATTATCATACCCAACAGCTGTTCCTGAACGACACTTTTTGCATACTTCAATTATTTCCTATTCGCTAGAATTTTATAAGAAGAGCCGAGAGTTAACTATCTTCGGGGTAGAAAATACTTATGCGGTTTGGGGAAATTTTTCTAGCTAAATTAGGACCGACGTTAGTAAAATATTTGCAAAACTGATTAGCGATATCTACCGGATCGGATATCTCCCGAGAATCTACTCTAAATAAAGATGGTATAAACAGGGCTTGCCTCTACATTTATTTAGAATGTCATTAAGAACTTTCCAGGTGCCCTTCACATTTGATTTAAGTTGATCAATTCCCTTTTCATTATGTAAGCGCCTGGCAATTCGAATATGGGTAAGCTTGTTTGGGATTATTTAGGAAACACTTATATAACCTACTTTTCTTCCTAACAGATTTAGCAAGACCGTTAGTAAACCAGGGCTTATTAAGATTGAACCACTTTGCCTTCATTTATTATAAATTTGATTTGTTGACACTCCTTTCGATGGTATCATGAAACACCCTCGAACTCCTATAAAAAACCTTACTCAAATCTCGAATAATTCTCTTCTTGGAAAGAAAGGCTTAACTGCAGAAGAAAGAAAAGGGGAAAGTTGCTTGCTTGGCTAAAGCTGCCATTTTTAGCAGTTTTCCATAGGAATGATAGCAGGATATTTTAGGCGTTGACGATTTTATTATTCTGACTGTTACATGGACAGATAAATGTTTAGAATATCAACCGCTGCCATTTAACTGGCACTTATCTCGATTCATCTCGATTCGAATCATCTGTTGTTTTCGGTGTGTTTTATACTGTAAAATAACTACTTTCTTGCTTTGTATCGTTTGGATCGGTTGGTCGAACAATGCAAAACCCAAGCGAAGATACGGAATGGAATGATGCTTTACGTCGGCATGGTATATTGTCGCAAAAAGAAGGCGAAGTTACCGAAGATCAGCTAATCGACTTCGTAGAAGAGACAGTTCAGAGGAAAACTGGTGCCAACGTTGTGAAAGCATATGAAGATATGACCCTGGACGAGCTAGAGGAACTTGAAGACGAAGAAGATGAGCGTGTACTTTTACAGTATAGGTAAAGAACAATTCTTTCCAAAGCTTTTTTTTCCCTGTTGTATGGTAATTCAGTTTATCGGTAGTTGCAATACCATATATGGTAGTTTTTTGACTTTCAGATGTGTTGCACGTATGTAGTTAAACATTTCCGATGCTGAGTCACAATTTATCGGAATTTTAATTGCCAGTAATAGTAGTATCTTTAACATCACAGTTATGCTAGAAAACTATCAAACATCTGAAATATTTACTGATGGGAACAATTTGTAGATTGTCAAGAACGCACTGCAAAAATAGGCTCATATGTACTATATATATATATATATATATATAATGAATGTAAAGTAATTATGAATACCATGAATACCATATTGTAAATGCTCCAATTGGCACATTGACCAATGCAATGTCAACCATTATGTTGTCTAGTGCAACCCACTTCTTTTGTCTCATGGCAGAGAATATAATCTAGCTTTATTTATTTTTCATTTATTATTATTTTGCCATACACACAAAATATACATGTAAAGTCTAAAAAGATGAGGCAAGGAAGCCCAAGAAAGCCAATAAGGCTTATGAACAGAACCACCTTTTAAGATTATGTTAATTAATAAACAATTACAATGCTGGCATCGGCAATTTAACTCTAAGTACGAGTATTTGTTTTGAACATAGAAAATAATCATTAAAATAGGATAAAAATAGAAAAGGCTGAACATGTAAGTGCAAAAAAAAAAAAGAAACGAGAAAGAAAAGGTGAAAAAAAATAATGCAAGAATAAACGAGAAAAAAAAGCAAAATAGCGAAAAACTACACACAAGCATTAGGAGAACTAAATTGTGCTTAAACCAAGAAAAAATGGCTTAAGTTTAGAATTGAACAAAGCAGTACTAGAGGCATTCTGAATTTCAGAGCTAAGGGAATTAAATATTTTGGGCCCTTGAAAATGAAGTCAAAATTTCCTTGCATTTGTCCTACAGTAGGGCAAACGGAAGGAATTCTTACTTCTAGTGTTATATGAATGTATGTCACAGTTAAGCAAAAACATGTCATTGAAACTGTCAGGAAGTAGGCCATTTTTATAAAGGTACATAACTTTACCTATTTAGAGTTTGATAATGTCTTCAAATTTTAGAATTCGTAAGCTTACAAAGATAGGATTGGCATGTGCATCAAAAGAACTCCTGGAAACTATTCTATTCTAGATTAATCACACGCTTAAGATGTGACTGATAAGTTGAGCCCCACACAATTGCACAGTAATGTAAATAAGGATAAGCTGCTCTTCAACTGTTTGTATTTACATAAGCTGGTGAGCACATCAGGGCTGTCAGGCCCCCAAGTCTTCAAATATTGAGAATTGATACGGAATAGATGACGGATGATGTCATAATGTAACCTTTGATCTGATTGGTTTATTTCCGACCAATCGCATTATTACTTATATTACAGTGACAACACTTACAAGAATGACAGTTTGTTGGCGTTTATGAGGAAAGGTTTTAATTTTGTTATCCATGTTGACAGTAAAATAGTCAAAGAACTCAAAATATTTAAAATTTTATTGTTTTGGAAATCAGTTCTCACAAGAAATGGCAAACTTCGGCAATTATCCAGGAGATTTGAGACTCTAATCTGGAGACTGGGAGATATGGTCCAAAGTCGGAAGTCTCCTGGATTATCCAGCTTGACAGCCCTAGAACATTTAGGACCATTCAAGGGAGTTTCAGAAAATTCCAAAGTAGATATGTATAAATTTTTTAAAAAAGCCATGCATATGGCTTGAAAAAATTCCCACAAATTTCTGCATGCAGTGTCACCCTGCCTTGGGATGCCATACTACCCTACCCTCTTCCCCCACCATCAAAAGTGACAAATGCTTTAACATACTGTAGACTTGAATAATTAATACTTTAATAATTAGACTTTAATAGACTTTTATTAATGTCAGAGATCAGTAAATGTTATGAAAATCCATTGACTAACCATGGATAAATCTGCATTCTGGTTATCTAGTCAGTAGTATTTTATCAATCTTAAGATGATGTTGCTGGAGCAATTTGAATATATATACAACTTCTGTGGAGTAGAACAATAATTTTAGTTGTGTAGATCAGTCATCCAATTTCTCATTACAATATTCACTGTTCATCAACCATTCAGGTTATGAGAATAACAATAATGATCAACAAAAAAAGAGTTGTATTGATATAATTTAAACAAATTCTCCTCACTAGTACCATAACAAATATAAGAGAACAGTTAGGAGAAAATGAATATTGATATTGGAGCTGAAAGGGTTAATACAATTCCTATATCAATTAATGTTGGCCATTGTTTTTTTCCTTTCCAAGACAACAAAGATTAGCTGAAATACAAAAGTTACAACAGACAGCGAAATTTGGTGATGTAAGAGAAATTTCTGCTCAAGACTATGTTGATGAAGTTAACAAAGCTGGCAAAGGAGTTTGGGTCATATTACACCTCTACAAGTCAGGGTATCCTTTCAGAATCTGCTATTAGTGAATGTGAGCTAAGAGATCTGTCTGGTACACGAAGGAACAAGAAGTCTAGTCTTAAGAAGTCAAACCCAGGTATTAAGTAAAATATCTAGTGATGTATTTTGCAGGCTCTGTAATCATTTGCAGAGAAATCCAACGTTTTCTAGACTTCCAGGAAGAAGTCCAAGTGACTACCAGACCATCCCTTTTGGGACAAGTGTAAAAGATTTAAGTTTCTATAGAAACTAGTGTTGCATTGGTGGACGAAGCACAATGACTTCTCAATGACAAATTGGTATTTGATTTCAACAATGACAGAGTGATCTGGTTAACAAAACAATGAAATAACATTGTGTCACTAATGAACTAAACAATAAATGATGAAAGAATGTGACACAAACAAGCATTGAATTCAACTCACACATGGGAGCTGAACATGCATCTGCCATATTGTTCTACACTTGTTCCAGTCTCCTGTACTAAGACTGGTCAGTGGTAATCTCTACAGTGGAAAAAATGAAACATTCAGAAATTGATTTGTCAAACGAATTGATATAAAGATTAAAGGGGTGCTGACATTCCAAGCATTAGCCCTTCATCAAATCTAGGGAAGTGTAGGTGGGAGTGGGAGTTCTTTATCAGAGATAAAACATGAGGCAAGTGTTTTATACTGATAAAGCAGGAAATGCAAGTTTATTGAATGGCTTCAAAAACGTTTTTTTTAGACCTATTCATTATCACACTTAACTTTGGATTTTGGTGTATTTTGACCAAGAAAATTGAATGCAAATGTTAGCCGTGTCTATATCAGATATAAAAACACTCAATCAATTTCCATTGTATTTTCCTTATGAATTATTAATGCTTGGGAGTCAAAATAGCATTGACTTTATTTGTAAAATCCAAGTGCTTTCCTTAACTACTATCAGTATTCCACTATGCACTCTAATCAACCAATATCTTACACGACTGGCTCAAAAATTCCCCACCACGAAATTTCTCAAGAGTGTATCAACAACCTGTATACCCAACTATCCTGATAAACATCTACCCACAATATTTATATACAGCGATGAGGAGATGAAAAAGCAGTTTATAGGACCACATGTGTTTGGCGGGATGAATCTAAAGATTGATGGTATGTAAATATCTAAAACAAGATGTGGCTCTGTCGTAAAAAAAAGTTCCACTTTTTACTTTTACTTCTGTTTTCATTAGACCTTTTTTGGAGTTGAATGTCACGCAAGTTTGTTGCCAAGGGCATCATGCATTTCCACTACTTGCTTTCACTTAATACATTGTACTAAGGCCAATCAGATTGTAGAAATCGTGATAGAATACAACAACCTCGTTCCCAGGGCTTTTCTTTCTAAGGAAAAGCCCTGGGAACGAGGTTGAGAATGCAAGTTTGTGTCCATGTAACTTTACTACTTAGCTTTTAAGCCATTTTTTCTGGCGTAGATCACATACTGTTCCAAAAAAACTAGGGATAATTCTTTTGTGATGGGCTCCTGACTAATAGTAGATACCTTTACTAACCGAGTTCGAGCTCTGTACTGTAAGTTACGGACCGAATTTTTTCCGCTCGGATTTATGGCCCAAGCGCGCGAGCAGAAAAAAAAAACAAGGATCCATAACTTACAGTACAGACCGAGAAACCGAGGTTTGTAAAATATTTATGATATCTCTGGAAACATTTTGGTGACCAAAACAAACTTTTGAATGTAGTGAAGTACGGCCCGCCAAATTGACCAGTCACAGCGCGCGTACTAAGTGAGAGATAAAATAGTAACAATAATTATCTATATTTTCTTCTTCAAAGAACTAGAATGGATGTTAGGGGATTCTGGTGCCTTTAAAACTGATTTGGAAGAAGATCCACGCGTGAAGAACAAGATACATGATGTAATGACAAGTTCATTGCAGCAAGCAAATCTTACAGACTCGGATAGTGAAGATGAAGATGATTAATGATTAATGCTATGGAACTCGGTGTCATGAAAGATCAGATATAAGGACCGTTCGTTTTTTACGAGGGAGGGGGATCTGGTGAGATTTTTTTTTTTGGCGGGGGGGGGGGGGGGGGCATGCGAAAAAAAAACCGCCATCCCAAGAAAATTAGGGAAAAGGGAGATCACGTGAAATATTTTAGCAAATAATACTTTTATGTCATGATGTTTTAATCCGAAATTGACCTCTCTTTCTTTTGATTTGTGCTCTCTGATAAATAGCTCTCTGTTGGATTAGAAATTTGGGGGAGGGGGTCATCCGAAAAAATTACCGCTTCAAGGGGGGGTCATGCTATTTTTAAATGCTGCTCCCTGAATCACACCAGCCTCCCCTCCCTCGTAAAAAAAAACGGTTCCTATGGGCAGTTTTTAATGTCCTTGAACCAAATTTAAATCAAAGTGATTATTACTCTGGCCAGTCACGACACTAATGTACACAGCCCAAGAAACCAATGAGAGACCAGGTGCTAAAAAGTTCGAGAACACTTTCCAATTTGATAAATTGCTGGCCAGTTGATAAAATAGGCAAAGAGTAAACAGTAGTTTCCGCCACTACATCAGGCTCCTGTAGTTAAGATGTTGCATGGTCAGTGTTTCTATGGATACCAGACGAATTCACCAGCTATGAAGAGGACTTTGCCCAGCAGCTTTCAACATCTCAACCAAAAGAACAAAACATCAGTTTTCTTCTAGTGTAACATTGTGAAATCCATGCCGGAGTGCCTCATCAAGATGCCCACCTGTTCCAGATTTTAATGATCCCCCCTGCATGGTATTATCCAGCAAATAAATCAAATTGATTCAGTGCCGTAGCAAGGGGAGGGGCCGGGGGGGCCGTGCCACCCCCCCAGTTTTTTGTTCCCAAAAAGTAAAAACAGACCTGTATAAAATGTTGAAAATAAAATTTTATCGCGCGTGCCCCCCCCCCCACACTTATTTTACCCTTGTTACGGCACTGGATTAGAGGAGTGTAATCTGTGGCCTTAAACTGAGGGCAGCTCTGAGGGCAGAGAGGTCCGTGAAAACTAAAGGACGCGGTGTGTCCTGAAGAACTTGACTCAAACTCCATAAGGCTTCGTTCATTGTGTAAAACTATTCTACAACACTGCTGTCTCGAAGGACGTGTAAAAAAGACTCTGACTAGCTTCTAGGTTTAACGAGGCCTTCCAAGGGGTTTCGGCGACATTGCGTCTAAATGTGGCGACAATTTGTTACCAAAGTACCGACAGCCGACAGAAGTTGACATGTAAGGGGCGACAGTTTGCGAAAACGTAGCGACAACGACATGGATTTGTACAGAAAAACGACAGCGACAATTTCCTCCGCTGGTTAGGCGACAAAGGTACACAGAAGGATGCGACAACTCTACCCCCCTTGGAAGGCCTCTTTAACAGCGATGATAAAGATACTTTACCCGTCGAATTTCTTTGAGTCTTAAGAATTTTCCTACGCGTGCGTTTCGGTAAAAATGGGGTCTAAAATCTCGTAGGCGACGTCGGAAATATGGTTAACCGCTAACGAATCGCTAGAATTTGTAACAGAGAACATTTTACTAAGGCACACGGGTGGCACTACACAACCTTTAGAACAACTTGGGCTAGAAATCAAAATCAATCCATGACAGCAGCCTGGTATGGTCTTTCTTAAAGGAAAGATCGATCTGACTATAGTTCAACCAGACTATGATTAACATTTGAAGGACTTTGAATTCTTGAAAACGCCTGTTTCTTACTTGATTTCTAAGGGTAAATGATTCGTTTTGACGAACTTGGGGAACGAACAGTAGTTCATCGACAAGTTCAGTGTCTGTGTATTAAATACAAGTAAACAAACAAGAAGAGACAAGACATTCGCCCAGACAGTGCAGAAGAACCATCGCGTATAATTAACCTGGACGAATAAACCTTCTGTTTACTGGTATTCATTAAAGAAACAAACTTACGGAACACGAGAAAAGTTCTTCACAGCTTGGAATTTTCGAGGGGGGTCGGGGGATTTCGCTTCAGGCCAGAGGGAGTTAAGGGGAGTGGTGAAAGTATGACCCCAATGGCACCTCCCCCCTTCCCTATTTGGGGTACAACCTGTAACTCTTTGTCTTTAGTAACTACTGACTTCTACAAACACAAAGAGAGTTTGGATCTGTATTTCTTTTTATTGTAAATCCGCATTTAAAAATAAGTTAACAGTTTTCTCCAACATTTCTTTATTTGTCTAGTATTTACAACTTCATAGACAATTCAACAACAATATACAGGAATCCGTTAGTCATGACTATAAATAATTACTTTGTGAGTTTAATAATTATACATCTTTTTCAAACACGACGATATAATGTCGTGAGCAACAAGCTTAAGCTAAACAGGACGACGACGTCGACTTGGACGGCAACAAGCAACAGCTTCAACGAGTGACAATACCATTAATTGTTATGTTGAAGCCGCGAGTACAACAAGGAAATTTCCTGGAACAACTGCGAATGAAACGCAATCGGGAATAATGAAAGTACAACAGTTTGAAAGCAAAGAGGAAATAAGGGACTGCCGCCAATATTACGATGGGAAGACATTTTTTATGCCGCGCTCGGCGACGTCGTCATGTTTGTTTACGCTCCCTAGTGAAGGCCTTGAAGACACACAAGTTAGTTTGACACCGCTGAAATGCAACGTCGTGAAAATAGCACACAGACAGAAGTCTTTAACCAGATTTCTTAATCCCGCTTATAACCATGGCCTATTCCAAAAAAATTATGGCTAATCAAATTGGAGTTAAGGTCTGACTGGTCTGCTACCTTCAGATAAGAACTTCGGTTTCTCGTCGATCCATAGAGATCACATATGGCTCGCAAAAACGACATACGTTTTCCCGTGAAAATCTATTCTACCAGTGTCGTTCCAGAATCAATTAATACGGTAAACCGACAGGCCACATTTATAACATATCAAGAATTCTGGTTATAAGCCTCTGTCAACGATTATTTGTTAAATTAAACACTTTCTAGCCGTTCCAAAACATGACATAAACTGATTCAAACATTTTGCCTCAAAAGAGCCGCACCTTACGGCTTTGTAGCGAATAGTTCTCAAATGGAGAACATCATAAATTAACCAATCTATATTCATCTCTTATCATTTGATATTATAATTATTCAATAAATTCCTAGGACGATCTAAAATAAATATTTCAATAAATTTGTTGATAATCAAAACTTAAATCACTTTGAGTCTCATGAGTTTTTTTATTTCCTCCTCCTTTTTCTTTTTTTTTCAGCATGAGACAAAATTATTCTTGTTCATCGTTTATGAATTATCTTCCACCCAGCCTCCCCGGTTCTTCCCACGTTGTTGTGTTTTTGATTAGGCGTGAAGATATTGCGATTCAGAACAATAAAAATAAATTACCTCTCTACAACTAACACTCCACCTTCAAAAGAAAAACACAACGCAAAGTGCAAAGCAAGTGAAATTGTCTGACATAAGTAGACTTACAACTTACAACGTTTTGATTCACCAGTACTAACACTTCACCACACTACAACCTACTATTAGTTCTACTATTTACAACCAATTGTCACCACAAACAAGCGATCTCACAGATTATTTGTCGCGTGACAGCTGTCAAAGTTTTACGCTACTCTTTGCAATGTATTGAAAACATAACTTAAATACAGCGGTGTTTAATTGATGGCGTGAAGTCATTCCGCAGTTGCTTTGGTTTAACCTGATTGGCTAAAATATATCGCATCACATTCTTAACCAATCGGAAACAGTCAAACTAAAACCAATCGTGATTGGCGCGTACGCATTTTCCCGCGCTAGGTGCTGACGCCATGTATTTGACTGGTTCCCAGTTAAACGTCAGTCATCTCTTGTGATAGGCAAGTAGTTACTAGACGAAAATGTTTGTGGTTTTAAACGAGAAAATTAACACCCACAAATAGTAAAAACGGATTGTTGCAACTTGGAAACATAACGAATTGCAGGAAATGTTACGTATAGATAAACGGGTTATTGTTGGGGTGACGGAAGCATCCACTTTACATAGGGTTAACCGCTGGCTATTCAATTTGAGGGGGGAACGAATTTTCCATGGAAATGGTTTCGATGATCTAAGTTATTGTCCGAGACATTATCGAAACGGATCGATAACGACTCGTTAACTACTCTCCGACTGCGCACAAAGTGAACTGAAAAGTCTTTGTCTGTCCTCAAGATTTAATAAAACCTAAAACTTTTACTATTACTATTACTTTTCCCTCTTCCTCTATTTTTTATCTATTTTTCCTTCTTCTCTTTGTTTGCGTGTCTTGTTTGACAGGTCGCGCAAGCAAAGAAGAATTCTACTCTGCATAGAGGGCGCAGGGAAAAAAAATTAAACCATTTTTTTGTTGAAATGCAATATCAGCTGCTCTTAAAATTATTTAGGAAAAGATGTAAAACAAATAACCCGAAATATTTAGGTCATGATAGTAGCTCTGAGAAAGTGCTCACTTGTGGACAAAGTCGAGTTGTCTCTTGCAGCTAATGAATTCTGAGAATTACTTGTAACCCATGGTAACCCATGGTAACCATGGTGACTGACCCATGTTTCAAGTAAACATTTTCTAAGTAAACTCTATAATGAATTGCGTAGATTTCTGACCAATCATAGTTTGAGTTGCCTTTTTCGCCTTTCCATTCCTCTTTATCGCCACTAACCACTGAGACTTTTCATGTTTATACGATAGATATGAGTGGTACAAATTCTCTTCTTGCACTTCTCGAAAAACAGAATTTAACGAAGGCTCCACCTAAACACAAAGGTGAAAAGTTTCCAGTTAAGATGTGTTCAAGGATCTTTTTTTGCGTTGTTTAAAAACCCCGGAGTCAAATTTGCTCCGGAGAAAGGGAGGGAGGGGGCATTAAAGGGCGTATATCACATGATTTTCATGAACTAACAAGTGTTTTTCCATAGATGACCAATTTGCGACTAATTTCGAGAAACGTTAATCTTTATTTAACTTATATTTCCATTATCTTTCCATTGAAAGTCTACTTCGATTTATCCACGCGGGGTATCTGGGTATTAAAATGTTCTACAGTTTGCTTTCTTTTTCACTGCTCTCCCTTTAAAAATGGTCCCTTTTCATTTCAGAGCACTTATTTCAAATTTCAAAAGTGTTAGGAAATGCCATATTTATACACAATGATGAAAATACATCGCTACCTTCTTTCCCTCGTTTTTCCCCGGGAGAAGGACGGAAACAACTTGAACAAGAAAACAGCAATCATTTTATGAATCACTACTTACACTTCCGTAGAGAAGGCCCGTATCACTAATAGTAAGATAGCGCCCACTGGACACGCCCAGTATCATGAGAAGCCCGGCGCCAATTGAATGAAATTCCAAATCAACTAAGAATAAAGAGAGAGTAGTTATTAGACAAAGGAGACCACTGACTGATAAAGAATCTGATTGGGAAACAGAACCGGTTGTTTACTTAATGGTCGCTTGCCGGCGGAGGCTGAGATATTGCTTACCGCAGGTGGTCCCTGACATATCTTAGCGATAAAAAAATCACAGCAATCATATAATTACTTTTGGTCGTGAAAACCTTTCCACTCTGTCTAGGATGGGTTCCTGAATTCATCTTCATAACCAGGTTAACTGGTGTTCAATTGATTCGCTAGCTATCGCCTTCAGATACATGCTATTCTCTTGCTCTCTTGTTCTCTTACAATATTATGCATACAAAAATTTCAACATGTTGATTAGCTGAGAGCATGTCAATTAATCCCAAATGGTGCGGAAAGTTGAAATTGAGTGCGGAATGTTTTTGGATGTATATCATTAACAAGTAATCAAATGATTTCGAGTGCAGTTTTGTATAAATAAGCACTCGTAAAATTTTCAACGACAAAAAATAGCACTCGCCCTACAGGCTCGTGGAATTTTCGCAGTCTTAGAAAAATTTACTTCTGCTCATTCATTCCGAATTGAACTCGAAACCATTTGATTCCCTATACAAACTACACAACTAATACCTATACAAAACTCTATACAAATTGATATACCATTTGATTCCCTATACAAACTCTGAAAGTGATTCATACTTTTTTCTACTAACCTAATGGAGAATTTTCGTCCGTAGTACCATCTACGACACCATTCAAGTGAATTCTTAGAACAAGCCGATTTCGGCTGAATAATTTCCCGGCCCTCTGATTATACGCGGCTGAATTTTGGTGAATGGTCCTGTCTATTCTACTTCCGTTTATTAGCGGCGTGTTTTTATTCGGGTACAGGACTCTTTCGTACACCTCGTGTTCCGGGGTTGTGTACGTCTCAATTTTCGTGTCGTCGTCGGCACCACTCGTCGTCCAACTACCTCCCATCGGTAACGCTCCGACAGGCAAAGCCTCCGACTTAAGTATATAGTTGTGGTCCAAGAACGAAAACAAAAATAACCAACTGACCACATTGGTGAAGACAACCTAAAGAGGAGAGAGAAAAACTGAACATTTTAGACGCACACAAGAATACAAAAAATAGTTTTCTGTTCACTATTGATGAATTCGTTTCAACCGTTTGACGAATTCATCAATCGATAAAGAGTTTAACTCAGCAGCAGTAACTCGGCACAGGACAATGAGTGTGTCTACAAATAATTTTTAACAAGTGAATACGCAAGAGAGTACTATTTGCCGGCAAAATCGATGAAGTATAAATGTTTCGTGACAATTTGAACTAAACAATTTTCCGCCTCCGTCATTTTTGCGTAATCACCAATATTCTAGAATTCAAAACACTCAAAAACAATCAAACTTTAAACAGTCGCTGGAAGGAAGTAATTGTAATAATGCCGCTTGTAAAACACGAAATGTTGTAAAATTTTACGAAGAGCTCAAAAGTACAAACCCGGTAAAAAATTCTTTATTATGGCAGAAATGTACAGACAAAAAGTAGTTTGCAACGCATTATGTCATTAACGTATTTAATGCGTCGAGCCCTTTAAATTCCTTCGTCTGGTGAACTATTTTAAATTGGGATTTTGCGGTCAGCTAGGCTTTGGTGAAACAAATTCCGGTCGAGTAGCAGACATACCTTTCCTAACGACCTATTCTAAAGCACGGCCACTTGCGGTGATGATTATATCAACACAGATAAGTAAAAACTGCTTTGTCTGCACTGAACACGAGATGTTATTCTACGTTCGTTTGGGTATCAAATCACTGCAATCGGCGAGAATCGATTCTTTCAGGATTGATAAATTCACCTAGCTCCGGTAACTGCAAAAGAATCACAAAGTGATTTGCAAATATAATGACAAAAGGAGGCGGATGTTGTCTCGAACAAAATTGTATCCTTCACGGCGGAAAGCTCAGCAGCCGAACAAATGTAGTCAATTTATGAACGACAATAATAAGAGCTGTAATGATTTATCAGGCAACTCGTTTTACCCAAAAAGCGCGATTCTGTCATAGCAAGGATTCCAAAAAAGGCTGCGCACAGTAGCAAATTCCTTCGCCATGTACAAGAATTTGACGTTATCCAACGCTTAAAGTACCACAGCGCGGTAAAGAGAATTCAGTAATCACCGATTGATAGCTGAATTAATGACAAATACAAGAAATAACAAGTATTACAATTCCAAAATCCATCAAGAAAACTTGGTCAATGTATTCCTACGCCTGGTTGAGAAGAAAACGCTTTCAGATTGTGCCACCCATTAAGTGCAAGAGAAAACTGTCAAACTGTCGACAAACATGGCAAAGCGGGCACAAAAATTGACGAACTTTTTAATTGATTTATTTTTCAAAGTCAATTTCATTTTCGTATTCGACATTTTCACGCCCATTACATAGCAACGATTTCACCGTCATAATATTGTCGGGGTAGACATTTCTTTTAATTCTGCCTATCAAAAACTACTGAGATCTAAATCCAAGACGATAGAGATAATTACTTTTTCCAACTGTTAACGATGAGTTTAGAATTTTTCAATAACAAGAATCCATGGCGGAGAGTACAAAAGCGTGAAGCAGGGCATAGTCAGTCGCACGTGGAAATTTCGGATCATTATAATTCGACTCGCCGACATTTTTAAAATGATATAAAACGTAGAAAATGTATCTCCAGCTGCTTATTCGTAAAGAAGAAATCTCCAAATGTACTCTAGTTTAGATTGAGATAACAACTAGCTAAAGATTTTGCTTACACAAAAGAATTTCATTCATAAATTCTGTGAGCGCCAAAATGTTTGTATACAAATTCAACACAATACTACATCACAACGACCAGTCGAGTAGACGAGTCCATTGAATATTTTCGGATTTGATTTTAGTTACTTTGAACGCATATCCCTTAAAGAAATGTTCATCCATAACCTCTTCACATCTCTGCGTGATTTTATATCAAATTCTTAAAACGTGGAATGAAATATCCTTGTTCAACAGGATAGTTTCCCTAATTTACACTTCCAACACGTTGACCAGTTGACGTATTGCGATTGACTTTAAACTAAACACCACGGAAAGCTAGCAACTGAAACAACGAATGACAGTTTTCGCTCACCTTAAACATCCTTCACAGCGAAATACTCGGACGTAATAAAGTTTCATTCGACGCCATTTAGACAAGATGTTCAACTCACTGACGCAGTAGCGTCGATCGGTACTCAGTCGGCCTTTCACGGCCCGACCCGAAAATAAATCCACCCACTCAGAGCCCTATTAAAAATTCGGCGGGAATAACATTGGCTAGATTTTACTTTGTACACCTACTCTTAGTGATGACTAAATAAATAAAATGTTTTAATCTTCAATGGCTACTAAAGAGAAAACTCTGGCATAATGATAGAATCTCCAAAACTCTAACATGTTTAGCGGGATTTCCCGCCAATTACGACTGCCGACGTCGGAGGTGGACAGCGGAGATCCCCACGATCCTATCAGGTTTCATTTAATTTCGCCAAAAATAACCAGAAAAAGAAATTTCCATATTTTTCATCGGGTTTTCCCGTCTATCTAACAAAATTGTGTTTGAGCAGCGTGGGAAACGGAAGATTAAATTAGCGGCAGTTGTTGACGTTGTCGTAGTTACACACCCACCAGGCAAACATTACAAACACGCTGAATAATTCTAGCATCCTGTTTCTCGTCGTAATTTTATTGGTTTTTGAACAGTATATTTTGCTGAAAATTGACTGCAAGAAAGAACGTAAAAAGTACCCGTTTTTAGTTTGCATCATTCTTATTTTATCTCATTCTTTCTTTGGGTTATCGTCTCACATTTCTGATGTGAGAAAAATTTTCTCGACACAGATCGCGTAGCAAACTTGAGAGATTGGTTGTAAATTTCTTCAGCTCATATGACGTTAAACCTGAATAAATGCTAACAGAAATGTCCCATGTTTGCTATTTAACAATAACCGTATCAATAGCAAGAAATTTTGTTAGGAAATCGCTCTATGATCTTCTTACCGTGGATTAAAGATGTTTCGATCAAGTCTAATACGGTGAAACCAACTTCCATGGGTTTTAAGAATGATCAGAAAGGGAAATTGCCCAATACTGTCGACTTAATGGGGAAAAATTTTGTGGCATGTTTTAATTTTGTCACAAAGAAGAGGAACATTGCAACTAGATTACACAGAGTTGATATATTTACTGCATAGATGAAACTGGTTTGTTGAACATTTGTCTGCTAACATACCGTGTGATTTCTTAATAGGTGCACCTGTTCTCACCATCCCACGCCCACGCCCCTTCTTTGAAAATTCGTAGTGGACTGGTCTTTCATCAATCGAGACTAAAACCTGTCTCTTTACACCTTCCTTGGCAAAATGAAATCGGAGAATTAGTTTATCCCATCCCCCTCGTTGTATGCCCTTACAATAATATTCTATTCCCATTTTCAGGAGTGTAAATCTATTAACCAACAGTTACTGTGGTAATTACGAGATTATGCTAAAGAAGTTTCAAAGCGGATCACTTAGAAATCATTATCTATTCTATGGTTGTTTTGTAATCCTTTCCCACGGAATTCTGTCTGGAACCAAGGTCAACTTTGTGGCGTGATCACGGAGTTGGGATATAATGCCTTGAGGACAAAATTTTCTAAGCCGCGAAAAAAGCGGATACAAAAGTAACAATTTTCGGCTATATTTCTTCTGGTCTTAAAGTAAAACTACTGGGCAAAGAAATATGGATATCTAAAGCTTTTTCCAAGAAAATAATCACGCTGGCAATTAGTGGTGGAGTCCGGAAAGGTCTAAAAATGTTGCAATAAACAAGAAGGAATATCATTTTAGATTCAAAGAGTTTTTTACTTTACCTAGAAGCAACCTTCTTCTCTTTGGAGGTGATGATAACAAAGAAATACGCGTAGAACGCATCTTTGCTCCGCCATACGCTGTCAAGTTACAACCACACAGTATAGTCAAGACAACGGCACCACAGTACAGTACTGTTTACAAAGACTAGTCACACTGCATGGTTTGATCCACAGATGAAAAAGTTAGAACCACACTGTATAGTAAAACAAACAGTACCACAGTACAGTACTGTTCAGTAGCTTTCCAAAGAATGGTCACACAGCATGGTTTGATACACAGAAGAAAAAGTTAGAACCACACTGTAAAGTAAAACAAAGAGTACCATAGTACAGTACTGTTCAGTAGCTTTACAAAGACTAGTCACACTGCATGGTTTGACCCACAGATGAAAAAGTTAGAACCACACTGTATAGTAAAACAAACAGTACCACAGTACAGTACTGTTCATTACTGATAGATTTTGTCAGACGATTCATCCACGACTTGAGGCCGGCAGGAAACGAAAAAATACAAGGCAATTAAATTATCCGCACGTGTTATCGACCAAAACGGGATGCATCTATTGATATTTTATTCTCGTATATTAAAACAATAGAGTCTATGTTCGCGGGCATAAATATGTTTTCGGCCCAACTCAGATTCATTCTAAAATAAACTCTGAGAAGGGCCCAAAACATATTTATGCCCAAGAACATAAACTCTGTTACTATTATTATCACGTTGGAGGGCATTGAGAAAATAAAAACTGAAAAAAACAAACTTGACAACAAAACACCGAGCGTTTAACAACTTGAATGGCTTTTATTTTCCCACAATGAAAATACATCCTCGAGAGAAGCTGGCTTAAATACAAAATCTTCCCGTGTGAGTTGCCAAGAATTGTTAGAGACATGGATATTGGCTGTTTGAATCGTACGACAATTTGTTTCACACTTTTCGAATTCCTTCGCTTATTTCAGTGAACTAAAATACATTTTAGCCCGCCAAATTCTTTATCTTAGTCCGTAAAATGTGCCGCCATGCACAACAAAGTGATAATAATTGTTTTTTTTGCGGTACTTCAATCAAACGAAAGATAACTTGATATTGCCGTTTTAGTCGCTCAAAAGTATAGAGTATTGTAAACAATGACGTCGCGGTTAAACGAATTGAACCTCTGCAGCTTTGCGTCTTGGTTTTAGTCAGGAAATAATAGGATTTTATTCACTCCGACAAGCGACAATCCCGTCCTCAGGAGACCTGAGTCACGATCTTGGTGCTGACCAAAAACAATCACGGGCTCTGCGGACAAGATTGGTGAGAAGAGCTGTTTTTCCCGGCGTTTTTCAGGCTGCTCACTGCCATGGCACAACTGTTCAAACCCTCGCCAGACCATCACTCAGGGTCTCTGAATAATTGAGGATAAAGTGCTACCTTTGTAATGACATCTGCAAATGGTTAGACCTTCTAGTCTTCTTGGATAAGGACGATGCTGACCGTAGATCCCGTCTCACAACCCTTGTTCATGATAACTTAGTGGGACGTTAAAAGAACCCACACACTGATCGTAAAGAGTAGGGGACGTAGTTCCCGGTGTTGTGGTCTGGCCCGTTGATTTGGCGCTTCACATATGGATAACCTCACTGCTCCTTTCAGTTCAGAATTGCTCAAGAAAAATAAGTATGTATATATCAACGCAAGGGAAAACAGGTGTTAAGCAGTGCCTGGTAGCAGTTTAATCTGTGAATTTTTAAGCTTTCCAATAGGTGTAAACATTTTTGACTCCCACAAAATCTGGGTGGTTTTGAGAACCTCTGCTATACGCGTTATACAGTATAGTAGCACCCAGTCCACGGTGAGTGCTCTGTGAAAACAGGTGTATTCCGAGTTTGACAGTGCACGTCTTCAATTTAATTATTACTGTTTTCAAGATTTCCAATAGACGATTAAAGTTGCAAAAAACAATTTTAACTTGCGCGGTTTTACATACATGCAAGGAAAGACAGTTTTAGGATGAGAGATTTTTTCCGTTTTTTTTCTGTCGTCCAACAATGCGCTATGGAAATCGTCTAATTTGCTGCGTGTGAATCACTAAGCACGTAGTTAAGAACACGAAGAAAGGATATGAGTCAGTGAAACAAAGTTGTGGGAGAAAGCTCGAGGTCACAACTTTACATTCAGAGATTTCAAATCATGATTCATCGCGAAGGAAGCCATATTTAGTGTAAAAAAGACAAATTGTACCTATTTAAATGCAAAACTTCGCAGCCGGCCCGACGAAAAACAATCTTGCATTAAGAGTTTAAAAATATCCGCCCTGTTTTTTCACACTTATTCCGATTTCTACATCCGATAGAACACTACAGAAACCATAGAAACTGGACTGACGTACATGTGTTATTATCCGGCGTATGACGAATTTAGCTGCACCTTTTAAGTCCGAACTGTTTCACTCTCCGAAAAGAACAACGTAATGTCAGTTTTGACAATAACACCGAAAATGAAAAATGCGACTTATAATTTGAATACAAGAAAAAAAAAAGTGGAGAAACAGCTTTGAAGACTCATCAAAGCCCGTCAATGTGTTGAGCCGGAATTTGCGTCAGAATAGCGCGCGAGATAAGAAAACGAGAGGCAGAAGCGGAAAGCAACAGAACACTCAGTCGTTTTAAAGAAACTGGTTACAGTTAGGCCTTCCTACAAGCTCTCAGAACAGCCATATATCAGTTTTGTTGGAGTCTGCAGTGCCATGAATTACGGCGAAACTTCCGAGGAAGTTGTTGCCACAATATCTATGGTAAAGTGCATGACCGAGAGCGGTTCCTCAAGCAGATGGTGTTATACTGCATCTGGTCGATCTCCCTTGCTTCCTCCGATCAGCAAAAACACTCAAACTGAACATTCAACTCGCTCTGTGACGCACTTTGTTGAGAACAACATCAACACAGATTTGCCAGCAAAGAGTTATTCATGGCCGACCAGAGGTGTGACCCTTGCAAGTATGGAGTTTAAGCGACGGCTCGAAAAGACAAAAACGAAATATCATGTTCATCAAAGCAATAACGAAGTCGACAAGCCCAAAAGAGCAAAGTTGGTGACAGAGTTTGCAGACGGCATGAAAAAAGAAAGCAGTAGACTGTGTCTTACGTACTCAACCAAAACTGTGAACCCCGGAAATAAAACTCAACCTTCTTCCAGGAATGTAAAAGAAGACAAAATTGTTTTTCCAGCACGATCGAGGAAGTTTGTTCCGTCGAAGCAGTTTAATCATAAATGTCTTCCGCCATCTCCAGCGACGGGAAGCTACCGCTCCCTGCCGCTTCTTTCCATCGCTAAAATTACTCCAAAATCAAGACCGAGAGACGCGAACTTCAAGCAAACAACTTGAGATCAAAAAAGCTCAGTGGGGGGAAGGAGAGACGGTTTTCTTTGCTCTTTTTGGGGGTAAACAAATTGAGACGTGAGCGGTCCGAATCGCGTCATTTTCTCTTTGTGTTTGCTCAGGATCGATGTAATGACCTAGAAATTAAAGAACATTATTTGCACGCTTGCTAAAAAAGCGTTAACTGTTTAAACATAAAAATAGCGATGAAAAGCACGATATACAGTGTAGACAAAAATCTTAACGTGTTTATCATTTGACGGCATTTTGGCTGGAAGAGAGCAAGCAAAAACGCAAATTTGAAAAGCCGACATAGCGGAATATTTAAATTACCACCAATTAAAAGCAAAAAGAAAGGACTGTGAAGGTAATCTCAGCGTTCTTTATGCGTAATTCTCGGGTAAAATGTGGATTCTTCTTTAGTACATTCAGCTGTTATGATTTCGAAGTTGTGCATGCGAATATTTAACTGTGTGTTAACATTGTGGATTTGAAAATAAACTGAAAAATTGTTACAAAACTTGGTTTGTGGTCTGCAATTTGCGGCTTAAAACAGTTACGGATTAAACAAAACATTTATTTTGAACTGTCTGGATTATTGACCACTTTGTATGTTTAAATTTCATTACAAGTCCGTCGATATTTAAGCTCAGGAGACAGAGGGCTACAGTACTGTTTCAATATTTAATCCCTTTTTAGAAAATGATCAATTTACTGCATACTGAGGAAAGTTCTTTTTTATTGCAATGATGAAGTATATGTTTATGAGCGACAAATTAAAATCGATACACTTAAAACGTGACGTGGTATTTTTCTCTTAGCCGTCACAACCGGAAAAGACGTCTGTCCTCGAGATATGGCCGGTCGCATTATCTTAATCGGAAATAAATTCACAACCGCCAAATAATTGCAAACAACAGTCAACAACCTGGCATAAGAGATTTTTTGATTAGCGCTGCAGAAAACGAAGTTTTGCAGTCGCTGTGCAGTTGATTTGACCACAACGAGATTTCAATCATGATAAAAGCTATACGGGTAGTAACGCTCTCGTAAACAAGCTATATAAGGTGAAAGATATATATCGAATCAGATTGAATCATAAAATAAATCATGATAAATATATCAATTCGGCAGTAGTTGACCATATTTAATATTTTAATGGTGTTTGTCTATTTAAAACAACAATTACGAGAAGAGATAGCTGGCAGTATGGACACTAGTACACTTCACGGTTAAATTCATGTTTAAAAACCATAGTTTTTTTTGTGTTACAAAATTAAGAAAGTTTACAAGGTTTTCATCATCATCATTTATTGGCCTTGATATTAGATCGAGTTTCACTCTGTACAGTATGTTAGTAGTTGTTAGGCGAGGAGACCTCAAGAAACCACCAGGCTAATAGGAGAGGCCATTCCACATCACAATATGATAAAAAAACAGAGAATTAAACAAGGGTTGCGAAGGTGTGCGGCTGGGGCCATTAGGATAAGTTTAACTACATGTATAATGAAAACAGCCCTTGCTCTGAATAAATCCAAGTCACGGTTGGCCAAAATGGCTTTAAACTTTTCCTTAGCTGGAAGTCGAGCGGAAAATGTAAACCGCCATGCTGGCAAAAACAACGCGTGCTGATTACTGTAACAGTTCAATTTACGTTCGCTAAAAGCCTCATCGGAAATGCCAAAATTGAACATTCCAGGTGAATTCTGCCCACAATAATTATCACTATATGCGAATTTTACCTTTTTCGCGGACAAAAAAAACAACGGCTTTCATTCGAAGAGTAGATTTTTGGAGCCAGTCTTTTAGGGCTTTGGATTCTACGATTGATCTAACGGAACCGGGATTTAACATTCGTGAAAGGACCGATTACGGCGAACCCAAATGTCCGCCAGGTGGCAGGAAATTACTGGCAGTTCATTTGTGTTATTTGCAACCTTTTCTACCTGCACGGAACTGATTTTGGTCCAAAAAAGCTTCTCTAGTACTTATCCATTAAGCTGAAAAGAGAGAGTAGAGAGAGAGAAAAACAAAGAGGAAATTGCACCCCTTAACTTCTAGAGCAATGGCCTTCAATGTTTCACTCATGGACGGAAAGCAGTGTGACAGATCTCGAAGGCTTCTCAATGCTGTGTGACCATTCTTTTGAAAGCTACTGAACAGTACTGTGCTGTGGTACTGTTTGTTTTACTATATAATGTGAATCAAAATTTTTCATCTTTGGATAATTGGTAATCTACTACCCACTGGTAAGTTTTCAGTGCACACAGATTAACCATCAACGTGTCTTCAATTTTCTGAGATTTACTTTATTCAATATTGCGCACTTAGAAAAACGAACATTAAACAGCAGGTCTAATTCTTTTACATCGCAGGGCGTTTCCCCCTGAAAAAGCAACACAAAAATAACACGTTAAATACAAGAACCAACAGGGAGGAGAGGGTGGAGTATAATTTTCCACATGGGGAGTGAAGAGGACAACCACTGACCAATGAAACGACAGTGGCTAGTTCTACACTGCACAGCTAAATTAAGCGGTTTTCAAAAATGATTTGTATTTATTCATTATCAATTATATATTTATTATTAACTTATTTATTCATATATTTATTTCACTGACGTACCTTTTTACTGCTACTGTACACGTTTTTTTTTTTTCAGAGGCGTGCCATCGCACATCTTAACATCCATTGTTTTTCAACAAGTACACAAATTCTTCGCTATCATGTTACAGACGATGTCATCTCATATTTAGTCAAGAAATCTCACTGAACAAGAGAAATCTCGGTGGAGATGAGATTTTGTTATTGCATCTTCATTATATATTTACCAGTACCAATTCAAAACTGATAATAACACCAACAGAAAGATGCAACAAGCGTACTTCATTTTAAACGTTCTTTCTGGCCCCATAAGGAGAACCAAACTTGAGCTCTTTCTCCAGGTACAGGCACAGATGACGTAGCGCATTGTTTCACCATCGTGTGTAAATTACTTAGTAACATCTTTTTATTGTCGGACATTGTTTTACGTCATCTGTGCCGGTGTCTGGAGAAGGACCCCAAGCCTGGTTTTATACCAGTCAAACATGAAAAATGGCTGTTTTGCCTCTAGGCTTCTCTACTACGAAGAATTCCTTTGGAGCAAGAGGGTTTGTAGTATACACTTGGTGTATGGTCACGAGGGAAACAGTTCATTTTGTTTTCCCGAGAGCCCTGATGTTTCCCGAGACAAAGTCAAGGGAAACATCAGAATTCGAGGGAAAACAAAACTAACTAGTTTCCCGAGGGATAATACGTTAAGTGCTTCGTTATATATTTAGACTTCCCCTCAAACAAAATATAGCAAAAACAAAAAAAAGATGGCACAACTGGCGCGCGGGCAATAAATGCGCAATTGTATCTCAGTAGGGATACATTTAAATTTGATCAGGGGCACGTGACCAAAAATCAACCAATCACAGCGCTCGTTTTGTTGAGTGAAAGTCTAGGTATATAACAATGAATATTAGCTTTGAGTTTTATTCACCTGCGGGCCGCGATGTTGCTCAAGAGACTGTTACCGCCAAGGAAAGTGACTGCTCCTATGGCAGCCAAAATCTTCAGAGTGCTAAACATGTTCTGAAAAACAAGATACGCAGGTAAATTCACAGTTAACGTTAAAAAGATTCCAATATTTTGCTAATTTGGAATTAAAATAATGTAAAGTCTAAAATTTACTAAGTACGGACAATCACATTCATTCATGTAGTGACAAAAAATAAAAATAAATAAATAATAACAATGACAATAAAACTAATATAAATAATATAAATAATAAAGATAATAATAATAATAATAATAATAATAATAAATAATTAATTAATTACAGAATAAGTATAAGAGTATCCAGATTTCAAGGATTTGGTCAGAGAAAGATCCGATGACGAACCATTATTTGTAGCGTTGCAAGATCTTAAAGGACTGAGAAACGTCTTCAGGTATTCCCAAGAAATGCGAAACAACTTAATTTGGTAAGATTAACCACAAAAAAGTAACGCTTTGCTGAAAACAAGAGTTCTAAACGTACCAGGCTGACAAAGAAGCAGTAGTAGAGCACGAAGATGGCTGAAATGCAACAACAATTTATATCATTTATCAAAAAACTGAGAAAAACATTTGCGTTTTACTAATTTAAGTATTAAGGTTCAAACTGTCAAACCCAAATCTACCAAGGGTCTTCGCTCAAACAACAGTATTCTGCTGCTACCTCCTACACAGAAAGTACTCGCTATACTTGGTGCTCGCTCCTTTGCTACTGCTGTATGGCTACAATAGTGCGCGCGCTCTGATTGGCTGCTGAGCAGGCAAGATATTCTTGTAATGACGGGGTATTATGAAAATTTTTCAATTTTTTAAAAAAAAAAAATCACAAAAGTTGTCTCGTTTTCAAAGAAAATATTTCTTCTGTCACTTCTTGTTTCGATTGCATGGTCAGATGTGTTTTGGTTCACTGGACATGACCTCGAATGACCTCTTGGGCGTGCAAGCGGATATTGAAAAACTCTTCGATTTTATTTTCCAGCGTTAAAAAGGCCATGTAATAAGTAACTCATTAACCTCGTCCGTTCGGTCATTAGAAGGAGATCTCGGACATCGGGCTTGAAGTATTTATCGCTCGGTCAATACGTCAAGGCCTTGGTCCGAGATTTCCTTGTAATGACCTCACTATCGGTTAAGTAGTATTTAATGTTGTATTTAATTTTATATGAAATTTTTGTAAAGCGCTTTTGATTACATCTGGAAAGAGCACTACAGAAAAAAATTAATTTATTAATTTCGTAATGTGTCAAAAATCCACCTCCATTGCTTGCACTCTTTAAACTCGAATGCTGAGCGGAGGAACCATAACAAACCAGAAACACTATTCATTTCTCTGGGCAGCATGCTACCAAGAACATCCGAAGATTTCCGAAAGTTTAACGAAAGCGCTTCAAAAATGTGCAACTGTGCGCTGAGTAAAAAGGAACAAAAAATTATCAGCGTAACGTAACGTAACGGAACTTAACGAAACGTAACTGAATGAGCCGAAATATTACGTAACTTAACGAAACGTAATTGAACTGACCGAAATATTATGGAACTTGACGAAACGTAACCAGGGCTGGAAATAATTTTCGGACATTCACCGGTCAAGATGACCGGCCAAATACATTTTAGCTCGGACATACCTCGTTCCTGGCCGGACAAATATAACATGTAATTTTCCCCTAAATTATATAAAATTTTTTAAAGAGGACTAGTGAGCAGCACAAAGGAGAACTTTGTAGTTGTAACTATCAGTTTTAATTCCGACGCGTTTCGTCTCAAACGCAGACTTCTTCAGGGAATGAATGTTACAACTTAGGATAGCATATATATACACAAAATAACGCCACGTAATACACACGTGTAAGCGTGAAACTTCCCGTGGTAATGACTAATAGCATATACATGCTGTAGGCGTATGTGACGAAAAACGCCTAAATTGCAGAATTGCGTGTTTTATATTTTGGGGGCCAAACGATTAGCGCTAATCGTATGGCCCCCAAAATATAAAATATTTTTAATTTGAGACCGGAAGTTCGCGAACCCCGCGCCCGATGTCTGTTTCAATTCGTGAATTGTAAGTAAACAACAGTTTAATTCAGTTCAGTTCTACTTCATTTTTTTAGATCAAAGTTCCGCAATATAGCGAGGTGTATACCGGTAGTAAACAACAGCATAGAAACTTTAGTTCATTTCAATATGATCGAGTGTGACCGGTCAACTTGACCGGCAAGGCCAACGTTTGACCGGTCAAATCCCCAATCAGGCCGGACATTGTCCGTTGACCGGCCGTTATTTCCAGCCCTGGTAACGGAACTTAAAGAACCTCACTGAAGATAACGGAACCAAACGCAAACAACGCGCAGCGTGTCTTTGTTACTCACCGCCAAGTCCCAAGTGAAAGACAATTCCACCCAGGGAAAATTGAAAGTTAGACATGTTGGCTTCAAGCTTTAACCACTAAAAGGAAAGAACGGAATAGTTTGGTTTATTAAACCACTCCCAGTGTATAAACAACTTTGGGACTTTTTATTTGAATGACAAAAGCATGCAGCAATTGCTGTCGCCAATTACGACATTGACATACAGTCCAATGAACCAATCAGAGCTCCAAAAAAATGAACGTCATCCAAACGTGGGAAAACGCGTGAGAGGGAGAAACGACTGGTTTCAGTTTATATGATTGGCTGAAAAAGTGGCGACATTCATTAGCCAATCATAATGTGCAACGAACGCAATCGCAGAACTACTTTCAACAGAGGATTGAGAACCACCGTACTGTGCCTGACGTTTCAATTACACGGCATGACTCCAGGTCTGAAGATGGCAATAAAGGACTTAAAACCCAAACTAGGAACCACATTATATGGATTAAATGTAATGGGTTTGGTCTCTCCGTCCGTGAGCAATTAAAGTAAAAACTGATTGCTGTCACCATATGTGATGCAAAATCATTTTCTCACCACAACAAGCATGATGACAAGAGGAAGGAAGACGAGCACAGTAAAGGCTGTAGACACTGCTTTGGGTGGTCGCTTTTCTGGTACACGAAACATGTGCTGACGAAATAAAACATTAAACAAGTTCAGTTGGCACTAAATCTAAAGACAACCAAGTTAACAATTATTGTGGGGATAGTTTCTAAAGAAACTGGTGCTGCGTCGGTGGGAAATTGAAACACAAGAAATTGGATAAATCAAACGAGTTGATTAAGTAAGTTATACCACCGTAAAGTGAATGGGAGGTGCTGACGTTTCGAGCGTTAGCCCTTCGTCGGAGCAATTATCTTAATCTAAGGTCCACTACCACTCGTTCACAAATTAATTTATTTTTAATAGTATTTTTAATTCAATTATAATCCACCGCCAATTCTCCAGACTTAAAATATTTATTATATTCACCGTTTCGAACACTATTATTATCGGATTCAAAGATTACAGGTCTTCCACCGCTTTTCGGATCCAAAATAGCCGCATCAGGCTTTTAGATAATACGGGAAAAGGCCTTAAGACGTTACTACGCTGCTGACTAGCGCAAAAGACAGAACTTGTAGTAGAAGAGTCGCTTTGCCAGAAGTGCATCTCATCTACTGTAAGGTAATTACATAACGATGTCATCTCATATTTAGTCAAGAAATCTCACTCAATAAGAGAAGTCTCGGTGGAGATAAGATGTTCATCTTGCATCTTGGTCAAATATTTAGCAGTATCAGAGCAAAACTTGCTAACTGACAAGGACTAGACCATCAAGATGCGACTTATCAAGCCCCAACTCAGTACACTCGTTTTACTTGATGCAATATTATATATCATGGGTGACAAATTATCCCTTCATTTTGGCGCGAAATTTCAGCGCTAATTTATAATTTCAGGTGTGAAATTACAATGTTGCTATGGCAACTTCTCCTACGGAGCCAAAATGGCGTCTAGGTTTGAAAATAAAAGGAGCAACTTGTCACTCATGATTGCGCATACAAACACGAGATGCAGTGTTCCATCACATATCAAAGGGAGTAGAAAATACGATGTGCAGCGAAGTATTTTGGACACAATTCAAGGCGTTTGCCATGTGATCAAACAGGTGTACCGAGTGTTTGATAGAGCTTCTCACACGAAATGATTTAGAAGGAGAAATTAACGATGCCAAAACAAGCCATGTTTCATCAGATAACCAAACACGTCACGGTGTCTGATTTCCTTTGTCTTCCTACATGCATTTATTACTGAGTTTGAGAAGCAAGTTTAATTCTTGGACCCAAAATGGGTTGGAATACAAACCTCAATTTCTGGTTTGGAATGGTACATTGTTTCCTTCTCCATTTTCGTTTTCACTGGATCTTCAGCAAACGTTAACGACAGCACACCCTGAAGAAGGAAGGTTAGTTGAAATTATTAACATCAAAAATATTGTTGATTTTGAACAATTTATCAAGATGTTGGTAAAAAGAGCAAGGAGAGCTAACTGGCTTAAGAATGAATATAACTTTCCACCCTGCTAAATCGTGAACTGGTGATTAGCAGATTCCTAATAAACTAGCCCCACTCTACAGTAACAACGAGCTGAAGAATTAACCCAGAAAGATATATAAAGAAACAAATCCTTTTGTATTAATGGCTCTTACCACGTTCCATTCTAATGGGTTCTGAATCACCATATCGCCAACAATAAGATCCTAGAGTTCAAACAAATGATAAAAACAGTAAGAAGATAACTCACAACTATCTACAGTAATCTGAAGTAAAATAAAGCTCAAGCATGCTTGACGATTTTTCACAACTAGAACAGGTATACATGTAACGTGCAATGAGCAAAGAGTATTCCGTGTGATGGACTAACTTCACAAGATAATTGGTGCAGCTACATACTGTTTTCTTACCATTGTATACTTGCCAGACAGAGAACCAAACGAGTCTTTAGCAGTGGCACCCACATCCTGAAAACAAAAACAAGTCAACATTAGTTTGATCATCATAGACTGCTTAGTCTCGTTATTCTCTTAGAAGGACAAATGAAAACAACAGCCAAACTGTAAAGTAAAGGGTTTCCACTACACACAACTAGACTACACTGGAGTCATAGTTTTCTATTAGTGAGAGATTTAAACTAAATGTGTAGCGTGCTTGTCTCTGGTCATGGCTTAAAGAACGAGGTATATTACACGTGTAGTGTGCTTGTCTCTGATCATGGCTTCAAGAACGAGGTATATTACATGTGTAGTGTGCTTGTCTCTGATCATGGGTTAAAGAACGAGGTATATTACATGTGTAGTGTGTTTGTCTCGGGTCATGGCTTAAAGAACGACGTATATTACATGTGTAGCGTGCTTGTCTCTGGTCATTGCTTAAAGAAAGAGGTATTTCGGAACTAGACTTCCCATATTTCCCATGGACTTCAATGGACTTCACTGGAATCTAGTTGAGAACATTGCATATGAATGTGTAAACAATGCTTGCCTCTATACGCAGTTTAAAAACAGAAGTGCAAATCTTATTTGATATGGATATTCTTACAAGATCAAACTTGAACACTTTGCTTGGTTCTGGCTCAGCAACAAAGAAGATCTCCTGGTTTGTCTTTTGATTGGTCAGTCGGACAAAGGCCTGGCAAGAAAACACAATTTTCTGATTACAACGCAGAAAGAAAGATTTACAAAAAGGATAGAGGAGTTAATTTCTAAGCACATTGGTGCTGCGTTCGTAGGAAATTAATACACAACGTGATTTATCAAACAAATTGATAAAGTAAGTTTTGCCAGCATAACATTATGGGGTAATAGCATTCTGAGTGTTCACACTTTGTCAGAGTGAATGGTAAGAATGAGATATGTGTTATTATTTAGTTCATATACGCATTTTGTAGTCATATGATTGGTGAAGCCATATCAAAATGCCAGTGGAAGCGAATTATGTGGATGAAAAGCAGTTGGATGAATGAAAGGTGATCTACAGGCTTTCCCTACATCAGGGTAACATAGAAAACCAAAAAACATCAGGAACTAGCACTCATTTTCCAGTTAGTCACTCTTAACCCTTCCACTCGCACGATCTGAGTAGCAATTCTCTTAAGCCGCTGCCATACATTTGGATTTAAGTTAGTTTGGAGAATTTGATGTCAGATCAATTCAGGTCTGAATTGATCCTTTCTTGCCATACATCACACTGTTCTTGTATGGAGAAATTACATCCCTTATCATGTTTACCTGGTGAGGTGTGAGTTATTTTTGGGAATTTGATGTCAGATCAATTCGGGATGTCTGAATTGATCATTTCTGTGATTCTCATCAACAGTTTGCCATACATTATACTGTTCTTGTATGGGGAAATTACATCCCTTATCATGTTAACCTGGTGAAGTGTGAGTTAGTTTGGGGAATTTGATGTCAGATCAATTCATGTCTGAATTGATCATTTCTGTGATTCTCATCAACAGTTTGCCATACATTACACTGTTTTTGCATGGAGAAATTTTCTCTGTTATCATGTTTACCTGGTGAGGTGTGAGCAACTCTCCAGTAGACTCACTCTTCAGAGAAAACTTCATTACAACCTTTTGATGATAATCAGCCTCCAAAATGCTGTCAACAGCAGCAGGATATTGCGCCCTATATCAAAGAAAAGGGGAACACAAACATTGGTCTATCCAAATTTTATGATCATTGCAATGTCTATGTTAAAGGTTAAATTTGATTTCGGGTTAAAATGATTTAACCTACATGTAGGATGGTTTGTAATTTCTTTGTCTATATTTATGATAATGAATACCAGACACAAAGAAATTACAAACCAATCTAGGTTAAATCATTTTGACCCGAAATCAAATTTAACCTGCAACATCTGCATGCACTTCTTGTTTTAAAGATGGTAACCTTAAAGAGTAAGAGAACAAAAAATCATAACAAATTATTTCTATGATCTCACGACGAGGCCAATTAAGTGGTGGTCACAACGTTTCGACTGCTTACTGCTAGTCTTCTTCAGGTGATGGGGTTGACTGTTCCTGGTGCAGCATTATATATCACGTTGGTCTGCTGTGATTGGTGCGTTTCGACAATGTGATATATAATGCTGCACCAGGAACACTCGACCCCATATCCTGCAGAAGACTAGCAGTAAGCAAGTGACTCCGTCATGAGAGCACAGAACTAATTTATATTATCATTGAAGTTACCACGATGAATAACAATCTTTTCCATAACAGAGCAAAAACTATTTATAACAAAAGTAACATAGCTCACTTGACAGTCTTTGACTTTATGTTCTGCTCTTTGTCAACCACTGACAGCTCAGCACCTTCTATAGTAACCTTGGTAACAACTTTCACTTTAATCTATGACAGGATAGGTGACATGTCCATTAGAAAGTGCTAATAAAAATAATAGTTACAATGCCTAATTAGCGAACAATATGACGATCCTGGACAGACAGACAGTCAGACCAGACAGACAGTCAATGCCATAATAATTGTTATATACCTAGACTTTTCACTCAACAAAACGAGCACTGTGATTGGTTGATTCTTTGTCATGTGCCCCTGATCAAATCCAAATGTATCCTGACAGGGATACAATTGCGCAGTTGTTGCCTGCCAGTTGTGCCATCGTTATTTGTTTGTTTTTGCTATATGATTGCTTAAGGGAAAGTCTAAAAATATAACAAAGCACTAAATGCATGGTTCCTTGCGAAACTAGCAGGTTTTTTTTTTCTCGAGTTCTGATGTTTCCCTCGACTACGCCTCAGGAAACATCAGGACTCTTGGGAAAACAAAATTAACTGTTTCACTTGGGGTCATATATTAAATGTATAGTATACCTCTCCATCTGAAGTGCCAAGCAGACGTTTGTCTTCTCTGTGTGGCTTGACACTAAAATCAACAACAGTTGTTAACTTACAGTACCTACAGTAATGCAATCATTTATATAAATCCCAAAATGATTCAAATATGCCAGATATAATTAATTCAAATTAGGACAGTTCTACTTCGAGCTTACCATGGTATTTACTGTCAATACAGTCACTGGATTTATTTAGTTTGATTTGTTAACTTTTTCCAGAGAGAGAGCACCTTATGTAAAACTAGCTAATAGCCAATCTAGATGACAAATTATACAGTCTATTATGGACAAGAACAAAACTTGCACCTTGAAAGTGCTTAGGAAATTTGCAACATAACTTGCAACATATTCTCCAAGCTGTATTGCAAAAAAAATTAATAATCTCCAGGCTAGCACTGTGCTAGAAAACTTGACATTAATTGTATGTTGAGGTGATAGCTGTAATATCACCACCACCTTACCTGACTGAGACTGCATAAACTCCTGGACCAGGTTTGGAAGTCATGAAATTCAACTGGTAACTGAAGGAAAAATTAAATGGCATAAAAAATTTGTGCCTACGCAAGTTAAAGCTAAGCAACTGTATTTCAATCTTTGACATTTCATTTTTATAAATTATTATTGTTATTATCATAATCATTATCACTATTATTATCATTATCACTATTATAAATTTTGTTTCTACAATCTAAGCTGAGTCATTCAAAAGAGAATTTAGTCAAGGTTTATGTTATATTACGTTTTATAGAATTTCTCACCTATGCACTGCGTACATGCCTCTTCCAAGATCTGACTCAATTACAATGTAGTCGCTGTATTGAAAGTTTACAGTCACATTAACTTGTTTACATTGTATTACACAGAAAAATTTCAGAATATGTTGTTAAAATCATTAATTTAGCTCCTATGATGCTTTTTTCCTTTAAGACAAACTGGGTGGATTGTTAATACTGTAGGTTTACTGGATACTTTGTAAAATATTTTACCTTTTAAAAACACAATTTCTTTATAAAAAACAAATAAACCTTTTTTATTTCTGTTATAAAAAATCATATTTAGTCATCTCATTACCATCAAAGAAAGATGTAGTGATTAGTTGAAAGAAACAAAACTTTCAAAAAAATGCACAAAAAAATTCATTAGTAAAGTTTGTATTTTGGTGTTTGGGTGTAAAGGAACAAGGATTTTGAAGGATGAAATCTTACTCATCAGGTCCTGCAGTGAACATCTTGTTACTCAGAACAGTTAATCCTTCAGAATTTTCAGCAGATGTAGCTGTAACTGTCATTTTACCCAGAGCTCGGTCCATCACGTTGGTAACACGAACCTGACAAAAATGGGAAATATTTTCATGATTGACCCTAATTATATGTACAGTAGATCAGAAAATCACAATGTGGTAAAAACAAACCTTGACCATCTTCTTGTCATCAGAAACAACTGGGGAATCATAAAGCTGAACAACCACAGGAACATGAAACTGTGAAAGAGAAATCAAAGGAACTAGTCATTCTTCATGTGTTCTCTACTTAACCCCAATATCAATATTCATTTTCTCCTAACTGTTCTCATATATTTGTTATGGTACTAGCGAGGAGAATTTGTTTACATATCAATACAACTCTTTATGGTGATCATTTTCATTATTCTCTTAACATGAATGGTTGAAGAACAGTGAATATTGGATGCTGGTCATTACTGGGGCTAAAGTATTGAAACCTAAACAAGCAATCCCAGAAAAGTGCATTATCAATTATTAATGATTAATCAATACTTTGCCTATCCAATTTTACTGCAACATGAATACTTTTAGTCATGTCTACTTTGTCAAGCAGATTGCACAGCAAACGTTTGTGAACAGCTCAAAGTTTAGAATGCCAAGGATGTAGAAATATTTGCTACATTCTGTGTGACGAGTTGTCTTCGTGAGCAATTTCTCTTACATGGAAAATTTTATTTGCTTCAAAAACAAGAAGGACAGCTTCTCAGCAGACAGTTTTGTTATATCAAAATTGGGGAATTTTGCAAGACTACACAAGCAAATATGAATGGCCACATTACACAAAGTATTTATAAACAATTGCTTGTGTAAATGATATGTAATTCTTAATTCAGTCAAAAAGAGCACAGGGCAAGATTCAAATATGGTTTTGGTGCAGACATGCTGTACCTACAGGATTGTTCCCAAGTTTGTCAAGAGCAAACAGCACTGGGGCCATGTCTTTCACTGACTGCACATGTTTCCTTGTGAGTAAATAGTTTGCAAACTTCATTACTTGTTCCTGAAAGATCCCAACACAGCAAAATACTTTTTACATTAAAGTTGTTTTTTGAAATGACAGCATGATATTGCTAATCAGCATTTGGTCTAAAATTATTGTTTATGGGAGTACAGACCATGAAATGACAAAGCTGTAATGCAGGACACACTTATTATTTTAAGAACTCAAATTGCCACACTTTAAATGTGACCCTCCATGGGATTTCAGGAAATAAGGCGAATGCACGCACATGGCACACTCGCATGATAGAATAAAAGAACGTGCTCTTAACACGATAGCTACACGCAAATTTCCAGCCTCATTAAAAGTAGGGCCATTGTTTTCAGTTGCATGATTAAAACAAAGGAACGTGTCACAATCTTAGAATGCGTTTGCACAATATAACACAGTGACCATGTGACTTTTACAGCACACTATCAAAAAAAGGATTGACGAAGGTTTAATACATCAGAACCAACACAGGATCGGGACAAGAAATGAAGGCTTTAATGCAAGCAACAAAATCACAAAAGGCAAATTTTCCTTCCCCTGCCAATAATTTTGAGCATTTTGTCTGCACCTTTGTTATCAAAATTTCTCAAAATTTGGTCACACAATGATTGTGCTACAAATGTATTTACCTTGCCTCACACCTACAAAATCTTAATTCAGGGCATCTTTTGACAAGCAAATTGCTGTTCTTTTACTGCCACTTTAAAGTAGTGCGGCCTCAATGCACGAATTGAACACAACTTTGATTTGTTACTTTGTTTTGTATTCTTTCTTGCCTCGTTCTGCATATCTTCCATGTTAGACAAACAATCGTAATATACTCTGTATACCAGTTCTACAAGGCCAGCAATAAATGCATTGTCAATTCTAGGGAACCCTAGAAAGGAATTGTGTGTGTTAAGAAAACAAAGGTCTACCGTGTTTACAGTGCAAAAGCAATGGCTTTGAACACGCTAACTAAAATCAATTGTACTGATACGCATAAGCACATGTTAAGCATGTCAGGTCAACAGCATGTAAGTGTCTCATAACGTGCGGTGTGCATGCATTCACCTTATTCCCTGTAATCCTGTGGAGAGTCACAAATGTAAGTTAGGAGAGATTTTGTCTCAAATGTAAATTGTGAAGTTAGCTAAAAATATAACAATGTACACTTAATGTATGGTCCGGAAGGAAACAGTGAGTTTTGCTTTCCCAAGAGTTCTGATCAGGACTCAGGGAAAACTAAAATTGAATTTGATCAGATGCATGTGACCAAGAATCAACAAATCACAGTGCTTGTTTTGTTGAGTGAAAGTCTGGGTATATAACAATAATAATTGTACAACTCGGATATTTGAACAGGGAATTAAGGGAACTAAGAACTCAAATTGTCACACTTTAAATGTAAGTTAGGAGAGATTTTGTCTAAAATGTAAATTGTGCAGTTAGCTAAAGAATAAAACAACAGAACATGTTATCATACCTCAGTCATTGTGGGGACTTGGTTGGTAAACTCAGCCATACTATATGTTGCATATATGACATTAGCAGTAGGAGTTAGCCCACCTTCAAACTGAAACCAAAGAGAACCATGCGTTAAAATAACAGCCACAACAACAAGAAATGATATTTGTTGCAATTCTTTCACAAATCAAAGTCTTTGAACTGCAATAGATTTTACACAGACTGTTGGAGTGAAGAAAAGGTCTAAGTATTGTTTCATGGATTTATTTGAATGTACAGTACCCACCGAAACTATTTACCCACTGGCACACTGTCGAGCATCGTTTATGTATTTAAAACCAAAACAATGATCAAGAACTCCAGATAGAAAATCATTGGATCTGTGTGACACATGCATAAAGCAGAAAAAACTGTCAGGAATTAGAGCCCTAGAGTAGACGGCAAGTAAACATTCTCTACAATCCAGTTTTACTGAGTGTTTATGGAAGAGTGCTAAGATATTGAAGTCTTCTTATATATGGCAACGAAAATGACGCTTCGAATGATCATGATGTGGAGAAAGAACCTGATGTTTCCTTGGTAGAACAGATCGTCCTTGTTGCTGTCGAACATTCTAACCTCAGCAAATCAGCAGCAAACTGGCAAATAGTTTCCGTCGCTACTGTATCTTCACATATTTAACTCTTCAAAAAGCATTTTGCTAAATAGAGTCAATAACTCACATTGACCACCATTTCTGCCCAATTTAAGTTTAACCGCTATTAAGCAGTCAACCTCTGCTAAGTGGCCACTTCTCAAAGTCCAAAGGGCGGCCTTTAATAGAGGTTGCAGTGTACTGTATTTTTGCCCAGACTTCAATTTGAATACCAGCATATCCTAATAAAATAATTCAGAAATATCATAATAATAAACAATAATAATAATAATAAACAACTTACCTGCAAGTATTTATTGTCTATTTCATCAGCTTGGGCAACTGTATCCTAAATTTGTAAAAGTGAAAATGATTGCATTAAGTATTAATATTTTGCCTTTATCCCTTCCTGGCATTAGAGATATGGTGTTTCTTTAACATTTTCTCCATCAAAGAATGTTAGTACTGTGGGAGATCATTGAGCTTAAAATACATTCCATAGAGTACCAACAAGATGAATGAGTTATACTATCAAGACAGTTCATTGTTGGTGGCCAATCTCAAAATTAATATTCTCATAAATACCAGGCCTTCTGATAGGGTGCGATAAAAAAATGCAAATTATGCGAAATTTGCAGGGCAGATTATGCGATTACAGAGGCCAATTATGCGATAAATAATGAAGATTATGCGATTTTTTTCTGAGCAATTTTAAGCTTGTTTTATAAGGTTTCAGGATAAGAACAACACTTTTTTGCTGCTCTTAAGACATCTTGAATGCGTTTCTGCTTTATATGAAACAATTTTATTGTGTAAAACACAAAGCTAAACTCAACCTCGTTCCCAGGGTCCTTTTCTACTCGGCCCCCGAGTAGGAGAGGACCCTGGGAACGAGGTGGAGCTAAACTGAAACACGATGCTGACGTCTGTCGGCACACGTGCAGTGCAAACCTAACATTGTCTGTGATAAAAAAATAATGTAAGAATACGCAATGCATCAGCGAAATATTCCTAGCTAGCACTGCCTTACGTTGTGGAGTATGTTACCGTTTCAAGTGATTTTTTTAGACCAAGTAGAACCTGAGATAAATAAGTGTCTTAGTGATCTGTTCAAATCATGGCGCCGCATAATTAGTTCAAGGCGATAAAAATATAATTGTCGGCACGCATGTAAACAAAACACTGACAAGGATCAGGAGCCCAGGATCAGGGTAATGGGCTCCTGCAAGGATAGAAATAATACCAAAATACTCGACGCATCCAGTTTCAAGCAATTTCTAAGACCCGGAAGATCCCGAGATATTGTTTCTTGAGGAAATTGCGAACCGAATTTTACAAGTTTTGTTCAATTCTCAATAGTTTTCAGTGGTTCTGAAAACTTGCTAATAGCACGCTGAAAAGTATTTTGTCAAGCAAAAAACAAGGAATAAAGTTTTCTTCGATTCTAATAATTATAGAAGGCTAACTGACTCAATAAGTTTTAAAAACATGTATTATTTACGATAAGTGTTTCCATGACTCAATTATGAGAAATACGAGTTCAATTAAAAAATGCCTGAAAGGCTCAGAGCAATTTTCAAAGCGCTCCATCGCTTCAAATTTTGTGAGCTCTCTAACTATTTTGCATAACTTTCTTTTGTTTTTGTGTGCGGGTTACCTGCAAGTGCGTGTTCTGACGATTCCCTTTTTTCCTTTTGGCAAAAATCACTCGTGCGGGTAATCCGCAGTGCGGGTAAACGTCCGGAAATTACAGCCATTCAGATTGGCTAATCTGAACAAGGGGCGTGTTTGTGTTACACCAATAGGCGACTCTTTAAGAATGAGACTCATACCAGGTCCTTGACATTCAAAATAACGCCTTAACTTCGAATGAATACGAAATCGAAGGTGAAAGAGTCTTGTTAGCCTTTTTCCAAGGTAAATCATCTTGAAAATGGGGTATTTTTGCAGGAATTTCAAAGAAACTTGTTGATTCATGCTTTATTTTATGAATGTTGGACGTTATTTTTTTAATTATGCGATTTTTCGTGAATTGTGCGATCGGATGCGATTTGAGGTCGATTGTGCGAAATCGCACCATCACGTAATATCAGAAGGCCTGAAATACTGATCATATCTCTACAGCCAGAGAAATTAGACAAACATCTTTTAACTGAACAACTACTCTTGCATAAGTAAAGGCATTACAACCAGTTACAAGCTAGTTGATGAGGCAATTGGTATAAGACTGCAGTGTAACTACCACTTCTTAGGTGATTATTATCTCAAATCTCATTAGATATTTGCTTCACCCTGTATTGTTACAGTACAGATGTTTTCTATATTGATCATTTCTTGATCTCAAAGTTAAGGTTCAAACAGAAATTTTCATTACTTGGGACTAAAACCATGCACTTACATGAACTTGCCAATGAAAAGTTGTAAATTTTCAGATTGCATTTTAGTGGAGAGTGCTTGAGACTCACCTCAACCATATCGAAGATGAAGGCAACATCAGTTCCCTTAGGCAACATTGTGGCAATGAGCATAGCATGAGCTGCACTAAAAAGCAATGCAAAAGCTATTTAAATAATCTGTAAAACCATGATCAGGGGTTTCAATAAGAATCGTAGCAGCAGGTGAATTGTATAAAGTAACAGGAGAATATTCTGAAAGTGCTCCATGTCTGAATTTTAAACTAGTTCAGGCCATCTAAATTTGACCAGAGAATTCTTCGTAGTAGCTGGAGAATTCTCTGATCTCCGATGCCTAATGAATACCCTGCATGATTACAGAAGGTAATGCAAAGACATGCTGTAAGACCATACATGTATACCTGCTACAAATTCTTGTTTCTGTAGCATGGAGCAGGTTAAACTTGATCTCAAGTTAAATTTGATTTAACCCAGTTTGGTTTGCAATTTCTTTGTTTATATTAATGATAATGAATACCAGACACAAAGAAATTACAAACCAAATCAAATTAAGGTTAAATCAAATTTAGCCTGAAATCAAATTTAACCTCTAATATATAAACCAAACTACCCATTTATGCACTCGGATGAAAAGTGACAGTGTGGAGTTTTGCATAACATTCTCCTTTGGGAACAACTTAACAAAGTGCTATCCCCAAGATTTACTCCATAGACCTCAGGAACTGAACTTGTGTACATGATAACCAGGGTTGTCAAAAAGATTTTCCATAGCAGGAGAAAGTAAGAGAGTAGATCACACAGGAGGCAGCACTTTTACTCATTCTTGTGTTATTTTTTTTTGTCTTGGAAAAGCAACAGGCCCAATGAACTGCAGCCAGCGCAAGCATGAAAGTAGCCAGCAATATCGCCAGCTGCCAAACCTTTATGACAACCTTGGATAACCATTACCTGTATAATATGGTACAGTATTGTATGGTTTCTTACCCCATTATACTGTCGTCATCTGAGTTGATGGACGCTTTCACTGCTTTAATCACTTCACCAACATTAACTACAAAAAAATTGAAAGACATTCAGTAACTTGGCTGATGATGCACTGAAGGTTGAAAATGAGTGAATGAGTCAGGTATGACTTTTGTCATGAAAAAACCTTTCAATTTTTCTGTGTATTAGAATGAAGGAAAGGAGGAAAACAAGTGTTGGAAATTACAGAAAATGTCACCACCTTACAATGGAATGGAAATGTGCTGCCTACCTTTCAATCCTAGATTTGTCTGAGCTCCTACAATATAAAACACTGTACTCATTTCAGATCCTTCTTTCAAGGCACCTGAAAGAGTGGACTCAGCATCTTTCACAGTTAACTGTAAGAAAACACAGTGTAATTAACATCAAGAAAATAAATAAACAAAGTTGATATACAAAGTATCTTCACAAAATTATACATAGCCTTTATTCTGAATCACATTCATACAGTGCTACGGTACACTGTATGCCTGTTAATGTGATTTTTATCAGTTTTGTACACCACTGCCAGAACCAAATGAATCCTTGGATTATTAAACATTGTATTGTATTCTTTGAGATTGCCTTCAAACTATTGAATCTCTATACTTTTCTACCACTTTCTTGCACATTTTATGATCACAGAGAAACAAATAAACAGTGCATGTACACTGTGCATGGTCATTGGATATTGTTATCACTAACTCTCTAGTTTGAGTTTTTGTAGCAGTACAATTGACTACATCTATGCAAGATGGAGCTACACAAGAAAGTACAGCTCCTTCTCTGAGTTAACTAAAAAGCTGCAAAACAAGGATTGATTTCTCACACATAGCACTTTAGGTACACAAGACACACCTTGCATTTGTGAAAAGCTTTACTGATAGATGATCCATAGTAAAGTGATTTTACACTGCTGCTGTCGACATGGTCTTTAACAAAACTACACACATCCTGTTGACAAAGAGGCCACAGTAATAACAGTAAGAAATAAATTCACATAAAACTCAGAAAAATAAGATGCTAATTAGTCAGTCTGTTAATGAATTAGAGATTCATTAGTGAGTTTCACTGATGAATCTCTGGAAATCCCCCAATTAAAATCAATAAATTAATCAGGATATGTAAATATGTGCTATATAACTTAGTAAACTATCATTGTTATTATTATTATCATTGTTATTGTTGATGTTGTTGTTGTTGTTATTATCATTATTATATATCCCAGAAGAAAATAAAAAAAAAATAAAAATAAAAATAAAAATAATCAATCCCCATCATGCGAGGCCAGCAAACATTTTTGGAAATGATCAAATTCATTTTTACATTTAGTTTTTTTTCCAATCTACTTTTATAAACTGAACTTTTGGTGACCACTGTTCAACTTCATCAGAGTTAGAAATTGATTTTACTCAAATGAAAGAAAAGGCTCAGTATATTGCACCCAGAAATTGCTCTTCCATGTACAACTTGTTTCAGGTAAGTTGAAATATAAAAACTTAACTACAGAAACAAAATTTACTTTACTTCTTGTTTACTACTGTACTTTTTGACACTGTACATAAGATCACATGGTAAGATTTCCGCACAGGTCCCTACTTCATTATACATTCTGTAACTATATTATTTCGTTCTTCGAACACAAGAAATATTTGCACGTGCATTACACCAGACAATAACAATGAAGTAGGGACCTGTGCGGAAATCATTCCGATCACATTTGCACAATTGCTACATATTCTAAATTTTACAATCAGTGCTCTAAGCTGTGACCATTTTGGTCACCATGGTGAGTAGAAAAAAAATTGGAGACCAAATTGCCAGAAAGGTCACCAATTTTGGCAACCTACATGTATTTCCTGGCCATTTGATTTGTTTTGATATCCAGACATAATAAAAATTTACGACCACAAGACTGTTCAGTTCCTCTTTAATCACTTCCGGCTCTCTAAAGACTTAAAAAACATTGTCTTTTGTCAAGCTATCCACTCGCACAACAGCCACTTTGATACAATATGGTCAGCGGTTTCCCTTCATTTAATGTGACACAATGTGTATTAGAAAAATGAAAACCATTCTTACAAAAAATATGGTGAACAAAATAATATCCCTGGCAACCTTTTTAGAAGTGACGGTTGCCAAAAGACAACTTACAAAAAAACTTACCTTGGAGCACTGACAATGTGATAAAATATAACAATTTGTAATTCAATTGTTTACCTGTGTTGGAGGAATTTCAGCCTTCATGAGTTTCAAACCTCTTACAGCATGATATGCAGTTTCTAAGTCTTCAAATGGCATGGCATTGTAAAATGACTCTTTAAACCTAACTTGATCATCAAGACTTAAAACATTGGACACAGTTACAGCATTCGTCAAGGCTGCTAATGTCAACAGCACCAGTGTAAAGGCACCTACAGCAAAAGAAAAAAAAAATCATGTTAGCTGCAATGAACAGAAGCAATTAAAAACATGTTGAAAACTGAGTCCACAAAAATTTAGTTGCACAACGAAGATGATGTGGAAGACAGAGATGACTATAAAGACAGTAATAATTATTGGCAGTGCAGCTGAACAGTTAAACCACTATACATGAAATCTAGAGAACCCAAGTTCAAGTACAGGTATAGTCCTTGAGCATATTAATCTTGCAAATAGCCAATTGGTTTGCCGCCAAATGTTTTTGACCTTCTTATACCCCAATTGAAGTAGATGTTTCACTCACTGAGTAAATCATTGTCTCAATTCTCACCACTAGTACTGTATGTCTGCCTATCTATGGTAATGTTGAGAGAACCTGCATATTGGTCACTATTAAAAATGAAAGGGTTAACAGAATTAAGACATCACTCTTGCAATCATAATGTTTATAACTTTTTTTAAAACTGAAGTCTTGTATTTTGTATGACACACCATCTATGTTGAATCATACAGGGTTAGATTCAAATTATTTATAACCTAAATAAATTGTGTTGTTTTCTTTAACGAGAGTCTGTGATTTTACGAACAGCTTACCGTGCGAGTATTTTGGTTAATTTTTCTTCGTGGAAAAAAGGAGGAGAAAAAAACTTAGAAACATTTTGTCTTATTATGAGAAGGATAGAAAGCACAACTATAACAGAACAGTAAAATATGGAAGTCAACACAAGCTAGCCTGGTTCAATCAGGAGTCGACAAAACAAAGGAACGTAAATTAAAATATAGATCTAAGAATAGTTTACAGTTCTTACTATACATATCGGACACCATTAAAAATGGCTTATAGCTATTAATGCCACCGTCTTCTCTCCCCCAATAACCAAATGTTTTTTTTTTTTAAGACAGCACTGAAATAAGTTAACCGGTGAGTGCATGCTACATGGGAAATCGAACATCAAAATCTAAACACGCGAGCCAAAGTGAAGCCGTTCACTACAAAGGCTTTCCACGTACTAGTTATAGTTTTTTACTTAACCTTAAGGAGAGAACATGGAGAATGTATGACTAAGTTCAAAGAAAGAACAACGAGTAGAAAATAAATGATATTTCTTTTACTGTACCTCGTGCAGCCATCTTGAAGACGTGTCGCGCAAAGAGAGAGATCAATGGAACACGTGATCCTTATACGCTCAGCACCAGGACCAAACCTATTTACAATTAGACTCCTCTCTGGTTCACTGTCTTCGCGTTTACTGCAGTTTATTCAAACTTGTCCAATTCGGTTTTCAACAACTTTTAACTACTTTCTAAGGCAGCTGGTTCACTGTTTAGAGTCTTCTACTACATTTCTCTATCAAGAAGTCCTGGTTGTGGTTTTAAAACCTGTTTTCAGGTGTTGCGCGCGAAATTAGCGCCTGTTGAAATTGTTCACCAGGAACTCAACTAAAGTAAAAATGTTTCGTCGTCTTTTTGGTGTAAACAACCTTGCTAAGAATGAATCAAAGGCTGAAGACCAGGAAAGTATATTTTCCTTGCTTTTCAACAAAGAAAGTTACTCTATGGACAGAATAATGCTGTGCGGACCCTTTTCAAGTGGCAAAACTTCTCTCCTTTTCGAGCTTGCTCTGAGCTTTGCAGACGAGAACAAGTATGTGTTGTTCGTATCTCCTAAAAAATTTACAAAACTTCCTTTATTGTGTCGTGGAAGAAGCCAACCAACAAGTGGATCCCTTAAATACATCCAGATGGTTTATTTAGAGACCAGAGGGGAGTTTTTGAACTATATGGCCTCCATTCATTTTGCAACAACCAGACGGTACAGCTGTATTATCGTTGACGATCTAGACGCGTATTTTGCAAGCTCAACGAAGAATGAAGACTTGGCGACTGTTGCAAGAGTGTTTGCTTTGACAGTTGATGGGTTTCAGTTCCAGTTGTCAAAGCTGTAAGTATGCAAAAATTTAACAAATTGGAAAAGTAGATGATGTGATAAGTTGATTATTTATGGATTGGAGAAGGAGTGGAGAAACTACACTGTAGGCCATGCGCCCATTACCCCTGTGCAAGCCTGTTGTTTTGGGACACTGAATCCTGGTATGCACTACCCCCCATCCCTTGATGCTTTTTCATTGACATGGTACATATTCGAAAAAATACCTTCATTGATAGGCTACGATTGTAGGTATTAGGGCAGGGGAGAGTCGGTGCCTGCCCCGGCACAGAAAGTTGAAATGTGGGAGGTTACAGGGTGCACAAATAAATGGAATTTGTTATAGAAGGGAGGGGACAGTACACTCTTAGTTCTGGATTAAAGCCAGAGGGAGGGAAAGTGTTTAACCCTTTTGGAGCAGAGTTGGCGCAGTGGTGAGAGCGCTCACCTTTCACCAATGTGGCCTGGGTTCGATTCTCGGCCCTGGCGTCATATGTGGGCTGAGTTTGTTGGTTCTCTACTCTGCTCCAAGAGGTTTTTCTCCGGGTACTCTGGTTTTCCCCTCTCCACAAAAACCAACATTTGATTTGATTTGATTTAATTTGATTAAATATGATTTGATTTGATTTGATTTGTGCTTTACATTGTCCCCAATTAGTACGTCAGTACTAGATACAGTTGACACTCAAATAAATTTCATTATTATTATTATTAAATCCCAGTAATGACCAGTATCCAATTTTTCATTACAATATTCACTGTTCATCAACCATTCAGGTTATAAGAATAACAAAAATGATCAATAAAAAAGAGTTGTATTGATATTTAAACAAAACCTCCTCACTAGTACCATAACTAATATATGAGAACAGTTAGGAGAAAACGAATATTGATATTAGGGCTTAAAGGGTTAATTTAGTTTAGTCTAATTTGGTAGACAAGAGTTACATTCTTGTGTTTACTCTGTAGAAAACAAGGAGAAGATAATGGAAATGGTATGTTGGTAGTGTCATTGACTGTGCACAGTGGTGCTGTATCAATTCCAAGACAGCAGCTCTATGAGCGATGGGTGCAGTGTTTTCTTTGCACAAAAGAAAAGGAGGCAAACCTGTTTGAAATGTCACTGTTCCCCTCCTACAACAGAAGCCCAACTTCTCTGACAAGCATCACTTACAAAATAACTGATCAAAATATTACAGTGCAAGATGTAGAATATTCTTCACAAACAGAAAGCACTGGTTCAGAATGAATTAATCAGTAAGAAGAAAGAGCAAGCAGGTAAGGTAAAGTGCAGTATGTTAATTATGAGATTCAGGAATAGTGATTTGGTAAGAGGTCCTGCCTCCCAACAATCTGACATGAGCTGTGTCTTGGAATTAAACTAAGACTAGTCTCTAGACTTAATTCTTTGTGTACAGAGCCCCAAACCACAGTTTGAGCGGCAAGAATGGGGGGTGCTCCCTCTTGCAACCTATACTCCTCTCATTGGTTCAACTTATTTGCAGTTGAGCAGTCGACAACAAACTTCAAAGTCAGCTGTTGTTGTATACCGGCTTTTGACCGCACATTTTTCGGACGTCGAGCAGGTTTGCAACAGATGAGGGTGTTTAAGCAGAATAAGGGATCTCTTAAGAGAACTATTAATAGCAGGCAGGATGGGCCAATCTACGAGACGAATTTATCAAGGTATACTCGGTAGCGAGAAGCGTGGAATCTGGTCTGACACGCATGACATTTGTGACGCAAGAAACTGGATAAATCAAACGAGTTGATTAAGTAAGTTATACCACCGTAAGGTAAAAGAGAGGTGCTGACGTTTTGAACGTTAGCCCTTCGTCGGAGCGAATGAAGGGCTAACGGTCGAAATGTCAGCACCTCCCTTTTACCTTACGGTGGTATAACTTACTTATTCGACTCGTTTGATTTATCCAGTTTCTTGTGTTTCAATTTCCCACCGACGCAGCACCAGTTTCTTTAGAAACTATCCCCACATGACATTTGTGACGTCACAATGGTAACGCACGTGGAATTGATTATTCCAATCTGACTGAGGTATTTTGGCAAGTCCTCCTCTACTCCATACGCAGGTGGCCTAATTTAATGTGAATTAGTGGCAGCTACTTATGAATTCGATTTCTTCATCTTAATTAAAATAATTTCACATTCAAAAAATTCCAAGTATTCCGAGCTTTTCGTTTCCAAGCGAACAGTAGACAAAAGGTTACATTGGAACGTGGCCAAAGTAAGTATGGGCGTTAAACTGTAAAGTTTCTTTGCGAAAATCAAATGTTTGCTGAAGCGAGCGAATGAAACGCCAAGATTAGAGTAGAAAATGCACTATGACTCATATTACGATACGATTAGGGTCTCCGCCAACCGGCTGCAAGACTGTCCGTGATATAATCCGTATCAAGACCCCCGAGGGATTGCTTCACGAAATCGGCGACAACTTCGTTGTGGAGCGAGAGGAAAACAGAGCTGGCATGGTGGATTCATTCCGTGATGACAGAACAACACAAGTGACTCCTTGCACGCTTCGAATGCAACAGCAATTTGTACATGGTAGCGACAATGCCGAAGGAAATACCGCAACCAGTGTTCACACAAATGGTGTTATACGGGCTGAAGACCTGTATACGGTGCAACGAACTTTTTCTGGTTCAACTGTTAACCAGGATATAAGCGCTGAATCGAGGAGAAATGAGGTAAAAGAAAAGAGACAGAAAAGTGAGTGCAACAGTGAAGCTCAATCCCCCGTAAAATGCTACAGTTGTGGACGGTTTTACGAGTTTGAGGATGTCCAGTCGGAGCTGTATATAACTCGAAAGGATCTTGCCTCAGTGGAAGGCCAGTTAGAGATATTTAAATCCAGGTTAGAGGACGAATTAATCGAGCGGTTTAAGCTCGAGGAAGAACTGAAAACCGACGCTGAAACGCACGAAAGTGAAATACAAATATTAAAGGAGAAAATTGAGTGTTTAGAGAAGAGCGAAAGAAAGAAAACTAAAAAAATAGAAGAGCTAGAGAATACACTGTCGGTTTTCAGAGAGGAGCACGAAAAGGAATGGCAAGAAATGGAAGAAATGAGAGAATGTGTTAACAGGTATCAGACTGAGATGAACAAGCTTCGAGCTGACGCGCTCTCTGCAAATTATCGGGAAGATGAAGCGAGGAATGAAATAGAAACTTTGACAAAGAAAGCGGAGAGAAACGAGCTAGAAAAGGACAAAATTACAAAACAGCTGAGATCTGAGATAGACAGTTACTGGCGAGAAATTCAGGAACTGCGGAACGGGTTAGAGAACTGGGAACAGTTAGACGTTGATAGGAGAGCGCGCATTCGAAGTTTGGAAAAGGAACTCTCTTCACAGAAGAAACTTGAAGAGGAACTGCGATTGGAGTTAACAGATGCTAGCAAAAAAACTACCACTGACAAATCAATCAATTCTGCTGTTAACATCTTTAAAATTGAAAATCTCTTTACGTTGTGTCAAGAACTAAACGAAAATTTGAGAGAGCATTTACGCGGTCAAGGGAAACTTACCGAGTTATCGCTTGCTCTGACTTCGACTCAAAAAGAACTGGAAGAGGCGAGAAACCGCAGCGAGGAGCAAAATCTAGCGCTGCAAGATTTTAAGCGAAAATACAACGATTTACACGACATTATGGTCGCTCTGGAAGAGGAAAATTGTCACCTTAGAAACCGGTTGGAAAAGAAATGCGCGGAATTGAGAGAGATTAGACGCAAATTTCTTGTCTCGGAAACAGAGGTGTCTTGGCTTAAAGAAGCACTAAATATTGTGGACAGCGTAAAAAAAAAGTCAATTTGCAATGCAGTAAAAGTTGTTGACGTTCAAGCGTAAATTCTGTTGGGAACATATTCGGTTGCTTTAGCCATGTTTATCCTTCGGCAGCAGAGTTGAGAATGTGCGCGTTTTCGTTGGAAACGTCGTAGATTTTTGCCTTTGGCATTTGTAATATTCGAACGATACATGCCTTGCAGCATGAATAATTAACGAAGAAATATGTCAAAAAACAATTAGTTTTTGAAGATACATCTTATCGTATTTTTGGAAATTCTCCACTTTGTGAGTTAAGATTCAAAGTAAAATTATTGTTAGAGAAAAATTTCGTTTCTTTCACTCAAAGTATTTTAACTATTAGAATTACAAGAGGGGAATGGTTTAATTTGACACAATACGTTTTCGTGAAAGGATCGAAAAGTCATTCAACGTTGCTGAATTTGATCGATTTTTATCAATAATTTATCGCGTCGCTTGTGGTTGGTTGCCAGCTAAGATATAAATTCATAAACCAATGCAAAATCTCTTGAGTATCACAAAATACTCGCTATGCTTCATTTGAAGGAGAAATGAATAAAACACATTTCGTGGTGTAGTTGTCGCGGACACCTGCCATGTAAATAATTTTTAATTTTCATTCTAGTGGGATATTAAGATCATTCGAGAGCACCCATTTTATATCTACCAATTTCCATTTTACATGTATTCATCTTTACGCTCCTAAACACGAGTTCTTGCGTGAACATTTGTCTCCATTTGTTTTTCTTCTTTGTCGCTTTTCGTCGTGAATAACAGTAAAAACGAAACATCACGCTTCTTTTGATTTCATATTATTTTAAAGTGCGGAAGATTTTCCTTACTCACTATCGATCCCTGAATAGTTCCCTAATACACCTTTTCCGTTTCTGTTTCGCTTCCGCGCTCCTGTTACCTCAAATTTTTGCGGTAGACTATCGGACGAGTCATAGAGTATAGACTCAATAACATTCTGCAGAGATAGTAAGCGTAAACCAATCGTATTGCAGGAATCGTGATAATACGCAAGCTGGTTTCACCTAAGCTCTCTTACCATGTTTGAATCAACTTAGGGACGGACCATTAGAAAAGTGATGGGGGGGGGGGGGGTGGGAAAAAAAAAAACAAAAAAAATTCATGCAAGGGAAAATGCCAAGAAAAAAAATTCGTGCAGAAGGAAGGTCCAATTGCGACTTTTTCACACGTAGTAAAAAAATTCGTGCAGAGGGGTTCACCTGAAAAAAAAATTCCTGCACAAGCAGTGAGCGAAAAAAAAAATTCGTGCAAGCTGAAAATTCCCCACCCCCCCACCTCCCCCCCATCACTTTTCTAATGGTCCGTCCCTTAGCTATTAGTAACAATTATTCTAGATAGACAAAAAAGAAATCAAAACAGCCTTTCCCTTTTAGACAAGATAAAATATACTTTCCCTGTTGTGTTTTCAAATCGAGCTCGCGTAGCGCCCTCGTTTGATATCAAATTTAACTCACGCGTATGATTTCAGACCAACTCGCACTCCACTTGGTGAAATCACTAGTATGTGTAGAGAGATATTACACGGTGGCGAGAAGATGTGAATTTTATGTTCGATATTTAATGAGATATTGTTCTTGCCACGAGAACAAAAAATTCATATTTTCTTGCCACTGTGTAATATTCTCTACATATCATGCTAGTACCTATAAAGATCTTTCATGTAATAAAACTTGATTTTTCGGTCCCGCCTTTTCCTACGTTATTTCAGAATATTGGCTTTTCCCGCTTCTTCAGTTCTGTATCATACTCCATAATTTCTGATTTTCACTAAGCGCCATCATTTATAATACGCGAAGAAATCAGAATTTCACAAAAGCAAACTTAGGAACAATACAACTATTTCCGAAGAGTCATTCAAAACCTAATTTAGAAAACGAAACAAACTGCGGTTCAAAGAAAGCAAATAAAAACTTGTTACAGTAATTAATTTTACTTGAGACCATTTCTTCCACAATGGTATTCTTTTCAAAGGGAATAACCCGAAACAGTATTTAAAATTCATTTTAAGCAAACACCATCGATGAGGCAGGCCTTTCGCTCCCAGCTGATTTGATATTAGTTGCCCTGGCGACTGCACATCTTGTACAACATGTGACCATGTTTTACAGTTCTGTGAAACTTTCACCTCGCAGCTTCGCTACCCATTCGTCGGTTTTTTTTTTTAATAACCATGTTACTGCCTTATATATGTCAAAATATACCGTCTAATGTTTTGTTTTGGGCTGAGTTTTTCCGGCTTCAAGTATTCCCATCAAAGCTTGTCGCACTCAAATGATATTTTAGCGATGGAGGAAGCGCTATTGTGGCTCTGTGTAGCGGGAGGTATCTGTGGATTGCAGGTAAATCTTTTCACAATTTATGCTCAGATACTTCAAGAATCGAGAATTGCATACTTCAATTTAACTCACGGCATATTCTGCCTGCAATCCAAAGTACAGTAACACCGGCTGAACTAATTGTGGTGCGGCTTAATTTTTTATGTGAAAATCGTTCATTCGATTTTTCTAACAGCCATACTAGAATCGGAAACCGTCGCAAAAAAACCCTTCGTTCTCAATTCGCAAACAGCATTTCCTATTCCTGCGTTTCTTCTTTTTTGAAAAGTGACATACATAGTCGCTGCTCATTTCGTCCTTGTTTTGTCTTTCTCTGTGTTTGTTACTTACACCAATGGGAGCAAAGAGAACATGACATAAAATCAATATTTATTAAAACAAGTGTCAAATGTTTTTATTCTTGGCGGCAGTAATTCTGCTTTTTTAATGAGTTTGCCGGAGATACATATCCCACCATTTTCTATGCTGTTTTAACTATACGAGAACCTTTTACTATATACGAGAACCATTACGTTGTTAAATTTTGCTCTCGGAAATCCGAGATGTTTCTAATAAGGGACGGACCATTAGAAAAGTGATCGGGGGGAGGGGGGGGGGGGGGGGGAAACAAAAAAAAATTCATGTAAGGGAAAATGCCAAGAAAAAAATTCATGGAAAGAAGAAGGTAAAAAAAAAATTCATGCAGAAGGAACGTCCAATTGTGACTTTCTCACACGTAGTAAAAAAAATTCGTGCAGAGGGGTTCACCTGAAAAAAAAATTCCTGCACAAGCAGTGAGCGAAAAAAAATTCGTGCAAGCTGAAAATTCCCCACCCCCCCCATTACTTTTCTAATGGTCCGTCCCCTATCAAAAGATGATGTCAAATGATAGAAAAAAACCCATCCTCATCAACCCCTGCTCAAGTTCTCAAATCAAATTTCAAAAATTCGTCATGTATCCGTCACTAAAGTATACAAGCTGAAATTCACTTACTGATTGGGTGCGTTCATTTACTTCCCGTGAGCCAAATTTGGAAACAATAAGAAGTAAGATGATTTTTTGTGCGACGTTTCTAAATCCGGGGTCTTATTAGACCCCGCGGCCGTGAGCCTGTTGGAAATGAGTTAAAGTTTGTTATAGAAAGCTAGGATGTTTCATTTCCCGAATCGTCGTCTGTATGACTGGAAAATACAACAAGACAGACCTTGAAGCTAATCGACTAATACTATTATCACGTCTGTACAGAAACAAAAGTGAATAATATCAGAAAATGAAAAGTATCGCATTAAAATAACGGTTCCATTTTCTTGTGGATATCTTTTCATCAAAAACTTGGAAAGTTAGGTTTCTTTATGAAAAACAATTGACGATCTTAAAATAATATTTAATGGCGGTTGAAATATTTTGCCAGCAAGAGAATTGTTTCTTACCAAACCGTAGGAGGCAAGAAAAAGAAGAATAATAAATTTCAAACCAGAAAACATTTCCCAGAAAAGAACATGAAAGTTTCATGAGACTAATAAAAGTGTTTGGGCGATTGATATCTTGTTTGTACAATATTTTTGTCGCGTACATAAAATGCTATTCGTAATGGACTGCTGGCAAACTATAAATATTTTCAATACAGCTCATCGTTGACAGTCTGAAATATTTTTTTTATATATACTGCCTTTAGTTTGTCACTGTGTTCTAGAAATTCATAATCTTCATCTTTTTGTTTCGAACGACAGATCTCTTTTGTGAGTGCGCAGTTTTGTGGACGTTTTAGCGACTGAACTTTATACAGCCAAATAACGTAAAGCAGTGATACTTGGCGGCTGAAGTACGCTAAAGAAGGGAAATCCTGATTTGTGGCAAAAGAGGTTTAAGTGGATTTAATTAAACCAACGGACATTGATCCCTCGTAATACCACTCAAGCGATTTCGCGATAATTCTTTTAATTCAATGATATTGTAAAATGTTGAGCTAGTTGGCACCCCGAGCAGTCATGAAAGAGATTTGATGTTTCCGTTCAATTTTACGAATAATTACGCGGTACACCAATACAACTAAGATGAGGCGAAATAGTGTTTGTAAATAAGGCGGGAGAATGCTGCTTGCCGATTGGACAACAGAGCTGTATTCGAAATCATTAGCTTCTTTGATTCGTGTTGTTGCTTTGTCGGCGGCATTGGCACTGTGTTTATTTATTCTGTGGTTTAGTATACCTGGAAAAATTATCAAAGAAGTTTAATTCGTATCTTGTTGCATATTCAACGCGTTGAGGTCTAGCTTAAGGACGGCTGAAAAAAAAAACCCTTACATCGTTGAGGTGTTCTCGACTCTATACAAGCATCACTATGTGATAGCCAAATTCTTGGAGACACTTTTGGTGAGGAAGCTGTTATTCAATTTTTGTATACTTTATTAGTTAATCGCGCAGTTTTTGGTTCATATGTTACACGTATCGGATCTTGTCAGCCGGCTTAGTTAATGTGCCCTGATACTGGGAATTCGTTTGTTGTCTTTTTATAATTATCTTAAGCGACATGATAACTTTTGGATTCAAAATACCGTATTTTGTTTCTGGTCTCCAAATCAGGTAAGCAATATACTCATATGCTTTTCTTTATCCAATTGTCCCTTTTTCAAGAATACCTCTTCAGGTATTTGAAAATTTCATTTCGTGTAGATTATGCTAGACATGGCTTGTTTGAGCGACTTCTGTCGCCTAAGTGCTTGTCCAATACTGTTATTCAACGGATCCTTTGTCATTCTTCAGCTGAGCATATTTTACGGTAGCAGTTCGCTTGCAGACGTTCCGAAAGTCGGGGTGTGATGTGTGATTCATTTAAGTATACTGTAAGTCATCCTTTGCAACTTGATTTGTGCCTCATCGGAATCAGAGAGTTGCCATCGTCTAAACGATTCTTAATTACACTTCTCTGTCAAATACGGCAATTATGACACGAGAAAATATCAGACCCGAGTTATTACTTTAACACTGCACACAGTATTGCCAGTTAACTAACGTACAATTTGAATATCATGTTCAATCTCTTTATTTTAAGTTAACGTCGATAGCTATGTAAGTGATATTTCGCTTGAAAATACCGGAATTATCAGACCGTATTTCGAAACCGGAAGAAACTTATTCAGTGACTTTGGCACCTGCTTAAAAGCATCGGAAGGTGCAAGACTTGTGTCTGTTTTAGAACTAGTTTAAAACATCGTGAGAAACGTTATCTACCAAAGATATTCCGTACTGCGGCTTGTAAACAGAAACCCTTCGGAAAAAAATCAACGACGCTCATCTTCTTGCAAGAAAATCCAAAATACGTGGCTTGCATTCGACATGATTGGTGGTTTGCACCAGGTAGATAAACCGCAACTGAGCTTCCTCTATCAAAATACCTCTTAAAGTTATTTTGTACCTGTTAAAGCTATTTACATCTGAGAGTGGTGAGAAATTATTTGGATTGTTGTGAAACTTTTAATTGAAAAAAAGGGAGACACTTACAGCACTAAAACGTTTATGCTCAATGCATTCCTTTCATGACCTGCAGCGTGAATAAAGTGTTTTAGGACTGTCATTTGGTTTTGTCACTGAAGTCATTTTGCGTTGTCTGTTATCTCAGGATCATTCCAGCCGAATCGCGATCCTGAAATACAATGGGCGATAGCAGCCGTAAAGAGAAAGTAAACACTTCGTTGTTGGAGATTGAAAACCTGGAGCTGAAAGCGGCAATCGATGGACAGGAAAGCATCATAAAACAACTTCGTGAAGAAGTCAAGTCCGTCCGGGAGGCGACGGGAAGGTACGTAACAACGACGGGAAGGTACGTAACAACGACGGGAAGCTACCATCGGGAAAATGAACTGCTAGAGATTCACAGCACGCTACAGAGCAAAGAAGCTGCGGTTAAACATCTCCGTGAGGAACTCAGTAACACACATCAAAACATGGAACAGCTGCAGCACCAGTGCGCACGCGCGAGAGGCGCGATAGAAGCTAAGGACGCGACTATCAGCAGGTTGTACAAAGAAAATGACAGGTTACAGGAGGCGTTGGAGACGACCCAAAATGACAAGCTGAAAACACTGGATAAGCTCAGTGCGGTACAAGCGGAGCTCAGCGCTGTAAACATCGAGAGGAGGTGGCTTGAAAGCCAGCTTGAATTAAAACAGGAAGCCGAGGGTGAGTTTCGTTCGCTTGGCGAATCTAAAGAAGCCGTGTCCGGCAGAGAAGGTTTGGTTTCCAGGATGGAAAGCGTTGCAAAGGACAAGCAGACTCTTCAAGAACTAATAAACACTGCGTCACATTATGAGAATATAATACGCACTTTAGAAGGCGGAAAATACACTGATGGAATTCACCGAGGAGAAACGTCCCGGTTCGTTTCGTCGACAGCTTCCAGCCCGAGATCAGCCGACAAGACCCGAGTGGACGAGAAGTACGTTCTCGAGCTTGGAAACAAAATGAGCGAGGTTGAAGAACGTCTCAAGAAAGCTGTCATGTCGCAGAAATATCAGCTTCAAGCAGAGAGAGAACAATTAATCCGAGAATTTAAAACTGTGCAGACTCAGTTGCTGCAGCACCAAAGACACCATGAAGTACAGAAGAACGAAATAGCTACAAAGGACACCCTCATTAAAAGCCTTAAGTCTGCTAAAGCGAATCTGCAGGCCGAGGTTGAAACCCTCAAACGCGACCTGGTTGCATGCCAAGCAGAGAACAACAAATGTTTGCAAGAACAGAGAAAATTTCAACAAGAATTAACATCCTCAAGAAGCAAAATTACCAAGCTTGAGGCTGAACTGGAAAACGAAAGGCGTCAGAGGGAGTGGGCCAAGCGAAAAGTGGAGGAAATTGGATCTCAAAGTCATTCAGAAAAAGAGGAGTTGTCGAAAATTAAATTAAAACTTCGAGAACAGTACCTGTTGAATGAGAACCACACGAAAGAAGTTGCCGCCAAGGAAAACCTTGTCAGGCAGTTACGAGAGAAACTGGAAACTAGCGAGGCTGAGATGAGTGAGTTGAAGTCCATGCGATACGCTGTGCAAGAGTCACGCATTGAAGTTGGATGGGAAAGGGAACACTTACAAGAAAAGGTATACGCGTCGGAAAGGAGAATAAATGAGTTACAAGCAGCGTACGATGACTGCCGGCAAAAGAAGGAGAAACTACACTGTGAATTACAGGAATACAAGCAGAAGTTTTCGAGAATTGACGGTGCTGATGGCTCTCAAGAGCCGAAGAAACTGGATTTAGAAAATGACCTTCTTGTGGTGAAAAAGAGATTGTCGAAGCTTGAGAGTGCCTATGAGAGCTGCCAAAGAGAAAAACTTAAATTGCAACAGGAGCTGCTTCCTGCAAAGACAAAGATTTCACAGCTGAAGAGTGCGTACGAGAACTGTCAACAGCAGAAGGCGCAACTACAACAGGAAGCTCTTTCATCGCATAAGAAACTTACTGAAGCGGAAGCTAACACCGAGAGATTGAAACAGGAGAAAGTAGAGGTCCAACGTGACATGAAGGTTCTGGAAAATCGATTCAATAAGGTAGAGCAACAACTTCAGCGAACTTCGAGTGAGAAACAGAATCTTCTTGAGAAACTCGAAGAAGCAAACAAACGGGTGGCGAACGTCGCACACGATGACAAGCTACGGGACAACCAATGGCAGGATTACCAAAAGAAATACGACTCACTTAGCGTGGATGTTCATAAGAAAGACAAGACGGTGCATCAGCTAAGAGACGAAAAAGCCGAACTTGAAGAAGAAATCAGGCGACTAAAGCAAGATTTTGAAACCTTAAACAAAGAGTTGGCGGCTTGTCAGCGGGAAAAGATAGGTCTACAGACCGAGTTGGCAGCTGAACATCAGAGGCAAACCGAGACGGAGAAGGAATGCGGACGTTTAAAACAAGAGAGAGAGAAGCTACAGCATGAACTGACGTCCATGAAAAACAACAACGCGCAATGGAAAGAGATGTGTGATAAGATCCAGCAGGACAAAGAACGCCTGCAACAGGAACTTCTCATAGCACAAAGGAACATCTCCAGGTACGAGTCCAGTCAAGACAGCGCGCTACACGACATGAGGACTTCACAGCAGGACGTCCTGAGTCTGAAGACTAAGATCAGCGAACTTGAAGCAGAGTTGCACGACTTGAGGAGAAACGAAGAGCATCTGATGATTCGGACGACGGATGCCCAGAAGTTGCAAACAGACTATGCTAGAATACAAAGAGAGCTAGAAGACAGGACTAGGAAGCTGGAACGCCTTACCAAGGATTACAACTCTAAGGAACATCTCTGTGAGCAATTAAAGCGCGACAACGCTGCTCTCAAACGAGAAATAGAATTCCCGAAAGGTCAGTCCGCTTTTGACGGAATATTGCCCGTTCCCCAAACCCAAGTCTTTCAAGAAGATCTCGCCGTACTCAGGGCCGAACTTGATCAAACGCTTTCACGAGTGAAAGACCTCAACGATGACTGTGAATCGTGGCGCCAGAAAAATTTGCAGCTGCAAAAGGAAGTTGTGTCACTTCAAACGAAAAACTCCGAACTTGAAAAATCGTGTGGAAGGTATCAGGAACATGAAAGGAAACTAAATCACGAACTGGATACTTGTAGAATCACCAATTCAAAATTAGAAAGAGAACTGCTGGCTCATAAGGATAACAATAGTAAAATAGAAAGTGCTTTCGAGACTTCGGAAGTTAAGAAGGACCAGTTGTCAAGAGAGATTGTGGACGTAAGAAAGAAATTCGTGGAACTTGAGAACTTGTATAAGGTGACGAAGAACGAAAGTGACACGAGAAAAGAGGCAGATCGAATAAAGATCGGTAAGCTGGAAAACCAGGTCGAGAGTTTGTCTGAACAGAAAAGCCGACTGCAGCAGGAAGTGAAGGAAACTAGAGAAGCAGCAAGACGATACCAGGAAGAACTGCATGTGACGCGAGCAAAGTTTCAAGATTTGCAACGTGAGTCAGAGTTTTATCATAAAGACATCCACTCCAAAGAAACCCTAAATGAAAGGATTCGATTGGAGAAAGAAACTATAGAGAAAGAACTGGAAAGCGTCCAAGTGCAGCTGGTAAACACTTCATCAAATGTGGAGTCATTTGACATGGAAAGGTACGAGCTAACAAATGAAATGCGGCTTGCAAAGGAAAAAGTGATGGAATGGGAACGTGCGTACAAGGCATTGCAGCAGGAACACGAGAGCTTGGAAAAGGAGCTACGAAACGCTCAAAGAATGGTGACTAAAGTGGAAAATGAGTTCAACAAGAGTCATAAAGATCGCCAGAATGAAGTGCGAACAAACCAACTGAAAGTAGGTAAGTACGAGTCGCAAGTGCAAGTGGTCCTGAAGCAAAGAGACTCGCTCAAGAGTCAATTAGACGAGGTTCGAGAAGAGCTGAGGAGAACCAAAGACGAGTACACGCATTTGCAGAAAGAGTTTATCCAACACCAGCAGCGCTGCGATGTATATAGAAAAGAACTGATGACGAAGGCTCAAATGATTGAGAAAATGGAAGAAGAAAAGAATGGGATCCTAAAGAAAGTGGAACATATGAAGGCGGAGCTTGGACAGAATGAAATGACAGGGCATGCTGTGAAGCAGAAGAAAAATATGCTAGAAAGCGACCTGCAGTCTGCCGGAGACAAGATCAAAGACCTCGAATATGCTTTGAATTCGGTGAGGTCCGAAAAAGATGAAATCCAAAAAGAACTGTACAGAGTGACAAACCAGCTGACTAATGTGGAAAGGTCTTACGCCAAGGCACAGGACAGAGTTAAAGAGCTGGAGTATCAACTAACGGCCGCTAGGAAAGTGATTGGAGACCTCGAGGACGAGTTGTCGTTCATAAAGAACAAGGCATCGCAGCTCGAGGCAGATCACGGCTTTAAATTTGGAGAAATCGAGAGTTTAGAGGCAAAACTTGACACCGCCCACAGGAGTTTATCAGAGATCGAATCGGCGTACGAGTGCAGTGAACGCGAAAAAGACGATCTGAAGCAACAGCTCACCCATGCCGAACGGAAGGTTTCTGAACTCAAACAAACCATTCAGAGGAATGAGGAAGAAAACGATGACTTAGAAAGGCAATTGGACAGTACTCGACATAGAACTGCAAAACTGGAGGGTCAACTTAATAATGTCCAGAGGCAGAACGTACAATACAAAGAACAACTGGAGGATGTCAGAGCTAAGTTAGTAAAATGCAAGGATGAACTTGGAACTGTCCAAAACCAATTAATCGATTGTCAGAGGAGTTTAGAGACGTTACGTAAGGACTCCGCCAACAAGGAGAGCACCTCAACAGAACTCCGGGGAAAATGTATGACACTGGAACATACATTGGGTCAGATCAGTCAGGAGCTCATGAAGTGTCAGACGGAAAATGAGACGCTGCAGTTGGAGAAACGCGAACTCCAAGAAGAACTTCTGCAGAGTCAACAGCAGTTCAAAGACTTGGAAGCAATGCTCAACCTCTGTACACACGAAAAGGAACGGCTTGAGGAGGAAACAAACTCCTTTTACATGCAACTCTCGGAATTGCAAGGATCATGTCAAACCCGTGAACACGACAAGTTGGACGCCCAGAGGCAGGTTATTTCGCTACAACAGAAGGTAAACAAACTTGAAGTGGCTCTTGAGCAGACACAGAAGGAGAAGTCGAGTCTTGAGTATTATAGTGGGGATCTTAACGTGTCAAACAAAAAGACCGTGGATGAGTTGACTGTGGTGAGACTTCATTTAGAAGAGAATCAAAAATCTTTTGCTGAGCTCTCGAGCCAACTGCTGGACAAGGAGAAAGCGCTTGAGGAATGCAGGACAAACATTACCACCTTGACGTCTGAAAATAATTTCTTAAATACAGAACTAGGCAAGAGAAAGGAGAGCTTGTTAAACTTAGAAAATGACAGGCGGAAGCTGCAGGACAGATGGAGAGAGACAAGCGATGACGTCATCCGCCTGAAGCCTCTTTGGGAAACGGCGCAACGAAAAAGAGAGCAGCTGGACACCGAGTTACAGGCAAGCCGTAAGAAATTGGCAACCTTAGAGACCGTTTTAAAAAAGACAGAAGAAAGAGCAACCGAAGCAGAAAGGGAGCTAGACTCTTGCAAAAAACAAAAGGCTGACTTGGAAACAGAACTGACGACGTCACGTAAGAAGGTAGCCGCCTTGGAACTGGATTACGCAGAAGCAACCCGAGAGCTGGAGGAAGTGAGGAACCAGCTCAGGAATGCTCAGGAGAAGAACACGACTTATTCCATTCACCTGGACACTTCTAACAGTGAACAGTCTGGTCTGAAACAACAGATCACGAACTTGGAGAAAAAGATGGCGGAATATGAGGATGATCTAACAAAGTTACACCAAACAAAGGAAACACTGGAAGAGGACCTATTTACCAGTAGCAGCGCAGTAAAGAAGTTGGAATCTGCCATCAAGGCTTTGGAAACACAAAGAACAAACTTAAAAGAACTGCTTGGAGATTCCAGAGGCAAAACCTTGGAACTGAAAGAAGAAAACATGAAGATCGCTAGCCAGTTGAAAGAGCAACAAGGTCTTGCCGAGTCGTTGAGGAAGGCGTTGGGTAAGAAAGATAAAACGATAGAACAGCTGCACACAAGAATAACTGAACTGGTTAGCGAGTTAGAAAGTTTGAGACAGGAAGGAATGACAATAAAAGTATCTTGTGAAGCCCTGCAAGGAGCGCAAGAAGACATGACTTTCAAACTGATGAAATACGAAAGCAAGGATGAAGAAACACAGAGAGAACTGAGGGAGATCCGCGAGTCACGAGAGGAAATAGAACGCGAGTTACAACTCACAGTCCACAAGACCGTAACCATGGAAACCCAAGTACAGATTTTGCAGAGAGAAAAGGAAAAGTTACGGTCAAGTTTAAACGATACCATGATGAAGCTGGCGGTGGAATCTGATGAAGGATCAAGAGCTCGAAACGAGATGGTGGAGTATCAAAGAACTATTGAACAACTTAAAAGGGAAAACAGTCAAAAGGACTTTGAAATTGAAGAACTTCGTGTTCTTAAAGGAAATTTGGAGAGTGTACTTGCAAATCTGAGATCCGACTACGAAGAAAGCAAGGATAGCAATGAAACAAAGGAGAAAAATATTCAAAAATGTGAGAATGACGTGAAACGTTTCAAGGAAGACAATTCAAGGTTACAGGATTTAGTAAGTAGCCTAGAGAAGGAGAGAGTTACTTTGGAGAAAGATCTGCAGGCAAGCAACTCAAAATGTCGTCATGTAGAAAACTTGCTTACGAAAACTAAACAGGCTGAAAAGGACTTAAATCATGAACGGCAGAGTTGCAACAGTAAGATACTTGAACTGGAGTCGGAGTGCAAAATGTCGAGACAACGGAGCAATGAAACTCGTCGTGAAAACGAGTTACAGAGAAAAAAGCTTCAAGATCTTGAAGAGTCGTTCAAAAAGTGCGACCGAGAAAGGAAAGAGGTTAAGCACGAACTGACTTTAACACAAAGCAAATTAGCGGATCTTGAATATAAGTTTGATTACGAATCCTCAGAACGCACCTCGCTGGATGAACAGTTAAACGATGCAAATAATCAGGTTTCTGCAACTCTGGACAAGCTTCTTGAACTGGAGCAGCGGACCGCTGAGCAGAGCATACTTCTCGACGTTGCTAACAGAGACATCGAGGAGAAAGAAGAAACAATCCGACAGCTGAAAAACAGCAAGATGTTTCTTGAAGCACAGAGGGATGTTTTGAAACAGAACGTTACTTCTGGGAAAGGCGATAGTGATCGTTTACAACAGGTGATGACTAACCTGCAACGGGAGAACTTTGATCAGCATAGGAAAGTGACTGAACTGGAAGCAAAACTCCGGAAAACGCAAACAGAAAAAGAGCGAATTCTGGATGATGTCAGTAAGTACAAAGACGACCTCTTTGAGCTTAAAAAGCGATTGGACGAGTATCAGAGTGAAAAGGACTCTAATGAACATGTCATACTGGAGTACGAGAAAAGCACGCTGAACTATAAGAACGACGTGGTCGCTTTTCAGAGGCAAGTCATCGAATTGAGCGGTCAATGCGAAGTACTCAAGGAAACGATAACGGCAAGAGAAGGATCCATCGAGCAGCTGAAGGAGACAAAACGATTGCTTGAAAACGAAGTGGAGGGACTAAGGAGTGATTTCAACGAGAAAGAGCTGGAAAACAATTTGCTACGAAGCAAGAGAACAGAGTTAGAGACTAGCTTGAGCTCTGGACTGCTACAGTTGACAGAAGCTGAGGGTTTCTTGGAGACGAGCAAAGAAGCCACTCAGAGATTGGAAGATGAGACCAACACTTTGAAAGCCACGTTATGTGACGTAGAAAGCAAGCTTATGGACTGTAAAGAAAGGGAAGACGATTTACGACAGAAGAATGTTGTACTTCAGTCGCAGATTTCAAGTCTAGAGACCAGTTTTCAGGCCTGCCAAGAAGATAGGTATGACCAAGAGAGAGAGCTACAGTCCGCTCAGCTGGAACTGGAGAATCTAAAGAGATCCACGGATGAAGATCGTGAGCAGCTTGAGGGGTTGCGAGCTGAGACACAAGCTAACAGAAATAAACTATTAACTTTGGAGACCCAGCTTCAGCGGTCTGAAAAGAGTAGGTGTGATCTGGAACAACAGATCAACATCTTGACATCAAAGGGAGGTATTAACGATACTGAGTTCATCCGCCTTTCGAAGAAAGTTCAAGAACAAGAGATCGTACAGAAGTCTCACGTGAGAGACTTGGCAAGCAAGGAAGAGACTGTTTCTGTACTTACGACAGAAAACAGGAGTCTGCAAAGAGATATCAGCTCCCTGCAAGATGAGATGGCGGGCATGCGATCGAGTTTGGAGATAGTCCAGCAAAGGAAAGATGTGGCAGAGAAGGAGCTGTTTGATGCACTGAAACGGTCATCTGAGTTTGAGCTTCGCCTAACTACAGCGCTGCAAGAAAACGAAGAAGTCAACAATGAGCTTCTAAAAAAGCAGGAAAAGTCATCCGGAATGGAGGAGGAACTTTATAGAGCGCTCAAAGAGCTGGCAAATGTCAGAAATGAACTAGAAGAAGCAAGATCACAAGCAGCCAAAAGCAAGGAGGGTGTTGTTGATTTGCGAAACCGTTTGTCTGACAAAGAAGCCAGTGTTGAGACCTACATGGTGAACATGGCGGAGAGGGAAAACACGATCGACTCTCTGAATAAAGAGATGACCAGTTTGGAAGAGGAGGTAAAGTCTTTGGCAGAAGAGTTGTCCAGTGAAAAAGAGAAATATGGTCACGCTCAGGAAGAGATTTACAAGCTACAAACAGAGCTGGAAGTTCAACAAGTCAGTTTGGCAGATACAGAACACTCTGTTAGTCTCCTCAATAGTGAAAACGAAAAGCTGAAGTTAGACATTCGGTCCAGCAAAGATGTGGCAACGGACCTTAAGCACTGCTACGAGAGCGTTCAACGAGAAAATGACAAACAGCAACAGGAGCTTGTTTCCTTGCAACAGAGGCTGACATACATGGAGTCCAGACATGAAAGCATCTCTGAAGATAAAAGTAAAATAAAGAAGGAATGCGCTTCGCTTAAACGCGATACGTCCGAGCTGAAGAGTTTACTCGATGTATCACAGCGGGAGAAAACCAAGGCGGAGAACGAGTTAGTTGGCGTAAAACAACAAAACATGGACTTGCAGAACAGGTTGGATAATATTCTACGAGAAAAGGAGAAATCCAGTGAGAGTTTTTCATCCGTCAACAGTACATTGACCACGTTAAGAGCCGACTATGAAATGGTGCTTTTGCAGAAAGAGGAAAAGGAAAACGAGGTGCTTGACCTTACAGGCAGATTGTCAAGAAATGAGCTAGAACATAGTGACTTTGGGAGAGTAAAGGCGTGTTTACTGGCCGAGACGGTGAGACTACAAAGAAAGGTGGACGAATTAGAAAACGCACTTGCTTACGTGGAACACAAAGATAAAGAACTTCAGAAGAAATCGATTGATTCTCATAAGAAAATAACAGCCCTTGACCAAGAACTTCTCGCCGCCAAGAACAAGATTACAAGACTAGAAGCTTTTGGCGGTGCTAATGAATCCAAGGCCAGGAGACTTGCATCGGATCTCCTTAACGCGGAACAGAAAGTATCCCAACTGGAGTCCGCACTAAATGCAAATACAGAAAGGTCAGCTATGCTACAGAAAGATCTTCTGAATGCCAACAAAAAAGCCACAGACTTTGAGGTTGCCTATCAAACCAGCCAGTCCGTTAAAAACCAGCTTCAGCAAGAATTGAACTCGTACAAAAATAAAGTGACGACAATTGAGCGTAAGCTACAGAAAGAGTCTAAGGACAAATCTCAGCTCGATAGTCAGCTTCAAGAGGCAAGGAGTAAAGTTGACAACCTGAAATCTGAAATGCTGAAGTGCCAAAGTAAGTTAGCGGAGCAACGACATGAGTTGGAATTCAAACAAAGAGACAGTGACAACCAAGCAGCAGCAATTGGAAGCCTTCAATCGGAGAAGAAAGATTTAGAGAAGGAAGTTGACAGTCTCAGAAGGGAACTGACGAGTTACAAGATGAGCTCGGAGAAAGTTGAAAGGGACAACAAAGATTTGAAACACGAGTTGAATGCGAACCATGAACGACTTTCTGATGTGGAGTCCAGCAATGAAATGATAAACAAAGAATGCGACAAACTGAGGAAGGAAATTATGGCGTTAGCGACGTCGTATCAGGAGTCGCAGTTCGCGTTTGAAATGCTCCAGAAGGAAAAGGAAAGTCTTCACTCCCAACTGCTGGAGTCTTCTTTGCCTGACTTTGACTTCAGCTCAGAGGTAGACCAGGTAAAGAAAGAGAAAGATGAGTTGGAACGTGAGATGTCAACGGTTAAAAGAGAGCTGACCGCTTTGAAATCCAATCATGAAGAAGCTGTGGCTGGAAAGGAGAAGGCCGAAGAAGCGCTCTTAGCAACGCAGAAAGAACTTTCTGTCCTCGAGGCAGCATACCAAGATACTCGTCGGGAAAACACAAGAAATTCGCTAGAACTTGAGAGCTCTAGGAAACGTCTGGCTGACTGGGACGGTTTCTACGAAGAAGTAAAAATTGAGAAAGAAAGGTTGCAGGAAGAGGCCAGTCAGGCTGAAAGGAAACTAGTGTCTCTTGAAGCAAATTTTGAGTTGTGCGACAGCCAAAGAAATGATATGCAAAGAGAGTTACTCAATATGCAGAAAAAGCTGGCATCCCTAGAAAGCGCTTATAACAGAATTCGCGACAGGGAAACCGATCTAGAGCGGGAAAACCTTCACGCCCATAAGAGTGTCACGGAACTAGAATATGAGCTTCAAACCAAGAACGAACGTCTGGACGAAATGCGCAACACGGTGCGGGAAAGTGATGAACAAAATAAAACCTTACAGGCTGAAGCTGTAGAGGCGCAGAAGAGAATCGCCGAGTGTCAAGCTACTCGTGAGACGTGGGAGGAAAAGGCAAAGAAGCTGGAAGAGGAAGTGAAAGAGGTACAGCATCGCCTCAAAGGGGTTCAGGAAGCTCACAAGTTTGAACAACTTGAGCAGTCTGAACAACAAAAGGAGCTCGTAGTTCTTAATGACAAAATATGGAGGCTGGAGTCGCAACTTGAAGCAGTTACATTGGAGAAACAAGCGGTGTATTTTGAGCTGAACGATCTAAAGGACGCTACTTCAACTGATCGCGATGATATTAACAACCTAAAGAAGTGGCTTAGGGAATGCGAGCAGAAGCTGGACAATAAAAACAGAGAGACAGATGAGAAGGCAGCAAATTTGGACGAGTTCAGGAAGCAGAAGACGTTCCTTGTAGACGAGGTGGAGACTCTCAAGAGAGAATTGCAAGACAGTAATAGAAAAGGTCAGGAATGGGAACACGACAAAGAGAGGATTGACCGCGAGTTTGAGAGACTTCGAGAGCAACTAGAGCAAAAGGAAAAGAAACTCAAGGTAAGCGAAGAAGAAAAAGAAAAGATGAGAAACGAGATGATTACAACGCACAATTTGGTTTGTATGCTGAAGGATGACAACCACAGCAATGAGCAGCAGAATGGAATACTTCAACAAGAGATGGAATACCTGAGGATGAAACTCGCAGATACAGAGCTCGAACTACAGTCTTTCAGAAAGAAAAATGAAACTATAAGAGGCGATCTCCATTCTTTCCACGATGAGACTTTTTCAACCAAAACGGGGAGAGAAGTGACCGAGCACGAAATTAGGAGACTGCAACACGAGTTGCTACTAAGCTCTGACAAATGCAGAAAACTTGAAGAGTTCGTCAATGTCAAGGACGATGAAAGACTTCAGCTCCAGCGAGAGTTGTTTGACACGCGTAAGAAGGCATCGGAACTTGTATCCGCGCATCAATTTTGTCAGCATGAGAAAGATGCGCTTCCAGATGAGATCGCAGCGCTAAAACAAAGATTGGGTGAGTTGGAAACTGGGGACGAGGGGACGCGTGATAAAGCGAGCGATCTCCAGGACGATGTACGTGACTTGCGCAGAACGATTGCACGAACAGAGGGCATGTTGGGACAGGTCAAGTATGATAACGAGAGGCTCGCATCAGACTTAGAAAGAGCAGAAAAGAGAATCCGTGATTTGGAGGAAGAACTGCACGATGCCAATCAGGAAATTCGTCGAATGAAACGTGAACTTGAGAACACGGATTCTTTAGGAGACGACAAAAGTCACCTTGAAGTTAAACTCACGACCGTGGAAGCCAAGTTCGTCGAGTTGGAATCAACTCACTACAAAATAGTTCAAGAAAAGGAGGAAGCGGCTGATAAACTCCAGGTAAAGAGTCAAGAGTTGCTTAGAGTGCAGAGATTGCTCGAGGATAAGACAGGAGAAGTGGACTTCCTACAACGACAGGTGAACAACGAAACCAACAATTTCTCTTCGGAGAGAAGCCGGCTGCGGGACGAACTTGAACAAGCGCTAGACCGACTACACAAAAGCGACGCCGATTTAACGTCGAAAATCTTCGAGCATGATCGCATGCTTGACGAACATCAACGAACGCTATTCGAGAAAGAGAGCAACATTAGCGATCTGATGTCTCAGGTTAACTCTCTTAATTTTGAAATTTCGATGTTGAAACGTGAACTGGCCCATGTGAGTGATGATAAGGAAAACTGGGAAACTGAGAGAGAAAGATACAGAGAAGAAGCATTTGAGTTAAGAGAGGAAAACTCGCGGATAGAAGAAGAACTTCGTCTTCTGAAGGATGATTACGAGAATGTGAAAGAAAAACTGGCAGACGAGAGAAGAGAAAACGACAGAGAAGATGAAGGATTAGAAAGGTTATCAGACGAAATTTCTAAGGTTCGTCGAGAAAAAATAGAAGTCCAGGAAGAGCTGAGAATTGCAAACAGAGAGATAGAGCGACTGACGAAAGAACAGTTAACAAGTAAGTATGAATACGACGCGCTAGAGAACGAGAAGGAAAGAGTTAAGGAAGAACTGTGGCAAGCCAAGCGAGAAATGGAGAAACTGCAACGAGAAACGGAAGGAAATGTAAGAGAACTCGAATTTTGGGAGAAAGAAAAAGAAACTTTGCAAGATGAAGTCAAGTCAATCAGAGAAGAAAAACGTAATCTTACTGAAGAAATTCGAGAGCTTAAACGCGAGAATGAAAGTTTGTCAAACCAGGTGGCTCTGAAAGAGGACTTATCGAATCACCTCATGAACGACGTGGAAAGGATACGACGCGAAAAAGACGAACTTAACTATGAGTACACAGTACTTAAAGATTGGAGTGACTTATTTGAGAAAGAAAAGATCCGACTGCAAGATGACACTTCGACAGCGAGGTTTGAAGAGTCCGAGGCAAAAAATGAGTTGTGGAAGGTAAAACGAGAGATGGAGCAGCTCCAAAAGGATTGGGACAGCGAGAAGGAACGGTTATATGACGAGCTTAAGACGGAAAAAGCTTATAATGAGGAATTGAAAGAAAAACTCAGGGAAGACATTTCACGGATGTACAGAGAAAAGATGGATGCGCAGGAAGAGTTCCGAGTGGCAAATCGCGAAATGGAACGACTCAGACGCGAACAGTCCATGACGAAATACGAGTACGACTCGTTCGAGACCGAAAAAAGCCGACTTCAAGAGGAGGTTGCGTCGGCGAAACTCAGCAGATCTGAAACTCAAGAAGAACTATGGCGCGTGAAAAGAGAACTGGAGAAATTACAGCGCGAGGCTGAAGAACGAGGGAGAGAACTGGAGTTGTGGGATAATGAAAAGCAAAGTCTGGAAAGAGATGTCAAGTCTTTTAGAGAAGAAAGACGTGATCTAACTGAGGAAAATCGAGGACTTCGGCGCGACAATGAAAGGCTCAACAGTCAGATGATGTTGAAGGATGAGCTGTTGAAAACTGCCAACAGCGATGCTGAAAACGCTCGCCACGAGAAAGAGAATCTTTCCTATGAGTACACTCTTATCAAGGAAAATTTTACAAGAATTGAAGAGGAACACAGAATATTCTTGATCGAGAAGGAAAACACGACGCAGGTGAAGTACTCTTTGGAGTACGAGCTTAATGAGTGCAAGAGTAAGCTTCGCAAGGTCGAGGACTCGAACAGACACTTGGAGAATGAGAAAGACAGATTAGAGTTTGAGTTGAGGACAACAAAGGATGAACTGGTGATTTTAGAACGAGAGCATGATTCCAGGAATAATGAGCGAGATAAGATTTTCCAGGAAATAAACGCCACCCGCTCCGAGGTCAGAAAGTTGGAGAATGAGTTGGAGAGTGCTCTTAGAAGGCTTGATCAAGCTAACGACGATATTGAGGTGAAACAAACCCGTCTGGAGAGAGTGGAGAGAGAGTTAGACGATCAACAGAAGGAATGTCGGGTGCAAGACCTAGACATAGAACAAAAAGGCTTGCAGGTTAGAAATTTAACGCAACAGGTTTACGAGTTGGAAAGTGAAATTAAAAGTCTACAGAACGATCTTATACTAAGCCATCGAGCTTACGAAGAGTACCGAAAGCAAGTCGAAGAACTGGAAGCTTCAGCGGCGAAAAGAGCCGAGCAGTCGAAGGAGACTTCGACTTTAACCTTTGATGTCAACGAGAAGCCGCAACAGACTTCTACGTTAGACATTGACGTAAAGCAACAGCCATCCACGCTGGATTTTGATTGGCAGCACCAGAGAACTACACTAGACATTGATGTACAACCTCGTCATGAGACCACCACCCTGGAGATTGAAATAGAGCAACAATCCCCACCACCCTCCCCACGCATGTCATGGTCAACCGGAACAGTGTCAGAGTTCCAGGTGTACAGGGACCGGAAGTACGGTCCGGTGCAGTTTACTTTGGAGGAGGAAGAGGACGGGGAATATGAAATTGCGCAGATTGAAAGTAGACCCGCTCCGAGAAGACGATGGAAATATTAGGAATTATATAGACGTGAGTGTTTTACTGGGAATTGCACCACTCGTAAAATTCACACGAAACTGCATCCGGGACCGTAGTGGCGTATTTTCCAAATCCTGACTTGTGAGGATATCGATGACGTCATTTCCCGCCTTGCACGATTCAGTTTGTGTACAAAGCTGCCAAACGAACGTCTTCATGTGTTTTTGTCTATATAATAAAAAGAAAATTACACGTTAGCACGAAGATATGAATTTTATGTTCTTGCCACTCGAACATAAAATTAGTATTTTCTCGCCACAGTGTAACATCCTCTATCAGGTGAATTTTTTTAGCGTTTAAATAATTTATCATTTATTCAAAAAATGAAAATTTAAATTTTATGGCACAATTTTTATCCAGTTTGGTCTCAAATATTCTGATTTCACTTGGTCCCTTTGGGACAACGATTTTTGCGCAGGGTCAATATATTTGTTGTAAAAAAATAATGTTTCCAAGTTTTCTTAAAATTCTAGCATTTGAAAGAAATAGTTTCACTAGTTGATGTGGCGTATAGAAACAGTGCTTAAAGCACGAAACCTGATTTAACCGGTTATTTGAATCTGAACACCGGTTTGACCTGTTTAAAGCTAAAGATAACAAGTAGTAGTTTTTCCTGCTAATATGGAAACCTAAATATGTACATCAATTTTGATTGTCGGAATTGTTGAAAATTCAACAGAGAAAATAATCTACTGTTCAGCATTGAATGAGACCTGCATCGAAAATAACTTGTTTATTGACTACACACCCATTAAGGGTTGCATGGTCAATTTATAAAATTTATGTTTCCAATTTTCTGTATGCAATAGTTTCAAAGCAAAGTTGATGCGAGAAACGGTCAATGTTTTTCTTCCCTTCAGTCAAGTGTTTAACCCTTTAACCCCCAATATCCATATTCATTCTCTCCTAACTGTTATTATATATTTGTTATGGTACTAGTGAAGAGAATTTGTTTAAATATTTATACACTGTTATTTGATCATTTTCGTTATTCTCATAACCTGAATGGTTGATGAGCAGTGAATATTGTAATGAGAAATTGGATGCTGGTCAATACTGGGACTTAAGGGTTAAAGTACTTTCTTCTCTTTTGAGATTAGCATGAATGGTACCATTGTACTTGCTCAGTTTTGACATTCTCACAAACTGCACCGTTTTTATTGTACAGTTACCCTAAGAAGATACCAACTAATAATTTGGAGGTATGAATAGGTTAATACCATAGTGCATTGCGCAGGTCATGCGTTTCAGGTTTTGTGCATTTCTGAAATGCACGAAGGAAGTCATAAAAGATTTACTTAGCTAGGCCATGTTTGAATTCGCTAAAATTTTCTCTACAAATTAAATTTGTTGTCTTAGTTTTCCGCGACTCGCGGTTTCACATGATCGAACTTATTAAGCTTTCTTGATGATGATGATGATGATGATGATGAACCTTATTAAAGTCTCAGAGTTCAGGCACAGTGTCTTACAAATTGAGGAGACTATATATATATATATATATCTAAAAGCCCTAAATTTACATCAAAATTCTAAATTTAAAACTCCAAATTCTAGTTCTTAAAATAACTAACTCTTACAAAGGATACACTTGTTACACGAGTCATCTGTTAACGAGGCTAGGTCTGACTCTCATTTTCTCCTAACTGCTCTCATATATTTGTTATGGGACTAGTGAGGAGAATTTGAAGTGATTTTTAACCGTTGTAACAAGAGAAACAACATTGCATTAAAAGACTTGTTTTTAAAAGAAACAGCTGTACTGTCTGTTGAATGAATAAATTCTTATATCGGCACGGCAGGGTTGATACGTATCTGTTATTAACCAAGTCCGAGGTCCGTACGTTACCACTACACCGTGTCTCCTATAATATAGTGCATTTCATTACTTATTTTAAACTGAGCCTTGAATATTTGTATGCGTAATCAAATGGAGACAAGTGAAACTGGTGAATAATTTTACGCGCGTGACAAATTACTCCTTAACATTTTCAATTCTAGACGCCATTTTAGCACCGTAGAAGTTGCCATTACAACATTGTAATTTCACATGTGAAATTATAAATCATCGCTGAAATTTCGCGCCAAAATTAAAGAATAATTTCTCACCCGTGACATTGCTTAAATAATGAAACACCTGCCACAGTCATACGAAATTGCTCTTTATACATCAGTCATCAAGCCCCTTGATTTGGAAGTCATAGCCAGTTTATTACACTTATGGTTGTTCCGTTAATTACATTTATGGTTTGTGGTTTTATTACATTTGTATTAAAAAGTTATTACATTTATGGTTAATTTTTGTCACATTTATGGTTGGCATTATATTTATGGTTTTTATTACATTTATGGATGATACAACTTCAAGGAAGCGCAGAAATGCAGAGAACTGGAGTTGCAGCAGTGTTACTAAAAACCAATATCAAACGGCAAAATTCTACATATAGTTTCTAGGATATCGCACACTTTGTCCTTCTCTTTTTTGTGAAAAAATAGACAACGAAAGATCTCATTCATAATCCCACCTTTGACGTTTCAAAAATTTCAGAACTTTTCTTGCGCCTGCGAAATAATAAGACAGACTGAGGATAAATATTTCTCAAACAAATTTAAAATGACAACTTGTGATGACAACTTTGGCATTTTGTTCTAGTTTTCGTTTTCTAGATATAGTTTCTAGGATATCGCACACTTTGTCTTTCTCTTTTTTGTGAAAAATAGACAACGAAAGATCTCATTCAAAATCCCGCCTTTGAAGTTTCAAAAATTTCAGAACTTTTCTTGCACTTGCGAAATAATAAGACAGATTGAGGATAAATATTTTTCAAACAAATTTAAAATGACAACTTGTGATGACATCCTTGGCATTTTGTTCTAGTTTTCGTGGGGAGGTAAATCGCTAATTGCTACTCCAGTCTAACTTGCTTTGAATATTGGAAAGTAAACACAAGACGAAGATGGAACTGACAGGAAATTTCGGTTATGAGAATTCAACAGATTTGGCGAATTATTTCTGAGCAATAGATTATGTTTACTTTCAAATAGTTTAAAAAAGTATCTAATGTTTTTACATATCGAAGTCAAAATTTGGAAATTCATAAAAATGACTTATCAGCTTTCTGTTATAACTTGTTGCGCGAAGGAAAGAAAATTAACATGTATGTGGCAAAAAACGAAGAGAAAATAAGGTTGACCCGGATGCTATTGAAAATCTAACGAAAGGAAATCTAGATTTCCGTTTGTTTTATGCTGAATGGTAAAAAACCTCGTTCCATGAATATGAAGTCGTTGCGAACAATGAGCAACAACCAATTCGATGAGAGGAAAAGACTTTGTGTTTCTATAGAAACAAAAGCTGACGGTAACACCTGTCGCAGCAGTCAAAACGAACCAATCGCGAACCAGAAACAAAGTGGTGCATTTAAAACAACTTGGTTTTTGCATAATAAATATCAGAACGATTTTGGCTGTTCAAATGGCCTCTTAGACCAGACGATCCTACGGTATTTACAGCTGAAGCGTTCTTCGACACTGTGATATATAAACTAACTCGTTGTTCAATATCAAAGGGACACTCATCAAAGAGAGAAATTGTCAAGAGATTTAACTCATTGAATTACGTGCGGAAGGCAGCGGTTATATGACGTATGGCTTCTATTGGGTAACGAATGCTTTCTTACGCGTTGTGAGTTACTTTTATCAACCAAGCAACGGCGTGTGCTCCGATGAAAGTCATTTTAAGCTCCACGCTGTAATGTGGCTTCGGGTTTGAAAAGCCACAGGTCATTAACTATAATTTATCGTACGCTGTTATTAGATATAGCGACGTCTGCTGTTGATACGGTATGTGTTATTGCCACTTACTTTAACACGAGAAAATTGGATCAATTTTTATAAGATGTAAAAGACGCTGCTTTCGTTCTTAACTATCCGTCATAAATTTTTGCAATGGCAAATTATGCGCGAGACAAAGAGGGCATTCACAAACAACTAGCTCTGGCAAAGGAAACACTGTCCAGGTTAAGAACGCTAAATGGCGAACCGAACGAAAGAGAACACACAGTCGAAAGCGATGGAAATTTGTTTGCAAATGGAAGTGCTAGCGACGATTTGGAAGATGGCGATTTTTTCTTGCAAAATGCGGGCGAAGAAATGCGACAAAATGGCGAAGAGTTTGGTTCGGTGTCGGACTGCGGTTCTTCGGATTCTTTGTCGACTACGCAAGGGTCCAATATAGCCTCTGATAAATCGAAAGTTGCGCGAGAAAGCTTGGCCAGGGTTCTGGGCTTGCAGGTTTCTAAATTGGAGGACGATTTAAAAATTTCGTTGCTGGCGTATTTTGAGCAAATGGAAACGCAAAAAGAAGAGTTAATTGTCAGCTTCGAGACCATGCACCAGCAGCTTCTAAAACATCAACAAATGTGCCAGGAACATCACAAAGAATCATTTGAGAACGAAGCTGTGATTGAACGGTTAAAAAATACAAAACAAACACTGGAAATGGAGGTCGAAAAATTACGCTGGGAGAATATGCAGCTTTCAACGACGAAGACTGCAGCAGTGGAAAATGGAAGACGTCTTTTTGTTGAACACGATGAACTGAGCGAAACGCTCATGAAAGAGAATTCTCGTTTAAGGGAAATGCTACGTAAATACGAGACAAATGACTATGCACGGCTGGAGAGAAAGGTTGCACTACAAGAAAAATTATGCGAGTCTTATAACAAGGATATTTCGTCCAAGGAAAGCGTGGTCAAGCGCGTGCAAGCCGAAAACCGCGGTTTGCACGAGGATTTAAAGAATTTGCAGGACGAGATTCTTAAGATCAACGCAAACCGAATCAGTGCTGAGCAGGATAAAGCAAGACTGAGACAAGAATTGCAGTTTTGTGAAGAACAAATTACGACTTTACGAGAACGGTTAGCCAACGCGGCCAAGGAGGGAAGATACTTACAGAGATGTATAAACGACGCTAACTCAAAGGCTAGTTCGTGTGACGGAAATCTGTCAGAATTAGAAAAGGAAATTTTGGCATTAAGAGGAAGGTGCGAAAGCTATCGAGACAAACTTAACGACAAAGAAAGATTTCTCGACTCCGTGACAAAAGAAAACCACGGTTTGACAAGAACGGTGGAGGCCATGAAGAAAGAGCTGGCGATAGTGCGAGGGGAAATCAGGTCACTGAAGGCGGAAAACCAACGAATGCAACAAGAAAATGCCGATAGGGAAATTGATCGTCTGAGCTCTGAAACAAACAGTAAAGCTAGCAGCAGTAAGATTTCTGCTATGAAACAACAAATACTGGACTTACAAGATAAAGTTGACGAACTGGAGACCAAGAGGGAAGTTATGGAAGACAGAGAAATGGAGTTGAATAAAGAAGTTTTTGTAAATCTTGAAAAGTACACACAAGCAGAGCAAGAAGTTTACTTGACGAAAAAGGAGCTAGCTCAGCTGCGAGGGTTTTACGATTCAAGCGAAGAACGGAGAAAAGATTTGCAAGCCGAAGTTGATCGCGCCCGAAGTAAAGTTGCAGAACTTGAGAAAGAACTGCACAAGAAAAACCTGAGCGATGACGCTCGGGGAAAACATGGAGCTGACGAGCTTCTTAGGGAGAGGGCAGGACTATTAGAGGAAAATCAACGATTGAGAGAAGAATTCCAAACAAACAAAGCAGAGATCAACGAAATAGAAGAAGCGCTACAGAGCGCGCGGGAGCAAAACACAGTACAGAGAATGAGGTTAGATGCGCACGAAACGCTGACAATAAGGAAAGACCAGCGAATTAAAGAATTACAGAACGAGTTAGTTGAGCGTCATAACCAGTGCGACGCTTTGACGGATGAGATTCTTAAGCGAAATAGAGAAACGGAAGGTTTAAGGACGGCGAAACGGCTTCTGGAGCAAGAAGTGGACTTGTTGAAAAGTGGAAAGTTATCGGCTCGATCGTTTCACAGAGAAGCAACAGGAAAGGACGGTGTGTCGTGCTATCCTTGTGCCGATCCAGCCAGTCCTGACAGTGGATTCTCTGACATGGAACGAGAAAAAGCTATTGAAAGATTAAGGAAAGAAATTCTCTTGCATAACAAACTGCATCCTCAACAGCCTGTTTTGAATGTACAACATTTTGCCGCTGGTCCACTGACTGACGGCGGCATGCGACCAACAGAAATTGTGCGCGAATATGAGCAAAGAATTTCCAACTTGAGCGCTGAAAATGAGATTCTTAAACGAAGGGAACAAGAATTGAAAAATTCTGAAAGACAATCGGAAGAGGAACTTTGTAAAGTCAAAAGAGAGAATAGCAAATTAAAAGAAAAGTTAGAAATGTTGGCAAAAGCATCGGGAGAATCGAAAATTGTTCCTTCAGTTAATTCGCGAGTGCAAAATTTGCAAACTGAATTGGTGGATGAAAGTTTATTACAGCCGCCACATTTAGAGGGCTCTGAAAAGATGTTAGTTGACGAAGCTGTACCAGAATTAAATGCCCTTAATTTGGAGAGCGTATCACAGGAAAATCTCATAGAGTTTGAGGACAAAATAGACGGATTGCAGTCAGAATGTGTTCGTCAAGAGCACTGTCGACCAAGAGATGGAACGAAAGAACCCGAACGACAGATACACATCTATGAGGCAAGATTGAGCGCAGTTACCACTGAGGAAAATCAGCTGAGTTCAGATTTAAAACATGGCCAGGCAACAGGAAAAGACATAAATAATAACCAGGGTGAAACAGGTGAGGAAGAGATGGCGAAACTACAGGATAAAACTGAGTTGAGAATTCAAGATGAGGAAGCCTGCATAAAGGAATTGAATGCCGAGAGAGAAAGGTTGCTCTCAGATTTGAAACTCGCTGAAGAGACTACAAGAAAGATGGATGAAAAATGCAAAAGGCTACTTGACGACAAGAAAGAGATGCAGAAGATTCTAGAAGACAAAACAGAGAAATTGGAGAAACAGATTCGAGATTATGAGACTCATTTGAAGGAAGAGACGGCAGAGAAGAACCAATTGCTTTCAAATTTAAAACACACCGAAGAGAATCTCCGAGAATTGGAAAGTAGAGGCAAAGGTTCTGACGAAGATAAGAAAGAACGGAATAAAAACGTGCTTCTACAAGAAGAAGGGTTGCTATCGGAAGGGAACTTTCATCTTGAAAACAACGAAGACTTGGAGCAAAAGGTACAGGATTACGAAACGCAGCTGAAACACGTAGCAGCAGAGAAGGAACAGTTGCTTTCAGAATTGAGACAGGCTCAAGATGGTATTGGAGAGATTGAGAGTCAGAGGAGAAAAGCACTCCAAGACAAGAAAAAGCTGGAGAAAATTATACAAGAGAAAACTGAGGAAGTGGAGAAACAAATTGACCTTTACGAGTCTCGTTTGAAAAAAGCTGAAACAGAGAAAGACCAGATACTTTCAGATTTAAAACACGCACAGGAGAATATTGCAGAGATGGAAACTGAACGAAATAATCTACAAAAAGACAAAGAAGATTTAGAGACAGCTCTGCAAAACAAAAATGAGGAATTGGAGAAGCAAATTCAAAATTACGAGTCCCATTTAGAGAAGATTGTTTGCGAAAAAGATCAGTTGCTTTCGGATCTGGAAGACGCGAAAAAACATGTCGAAGATATTAATGCTGAATGCGAACGCTCTCAAGAAGACAAAAGAGAGTTGCAAAAAATAATGCAAGAGGAAATAATAGCCAAAGATGAAGAAGTGATCAAGTTGCAAAATGAGGTTTATGTTTTGTGTGAAGATCGAGCGAGTTTACAGTCCTCTCTTGATAGTTTTAAAGAGCAGAGCTCTCTCGCGGTGGAAGAGATCACTAAAGCACAAAAGACGATCATGGATCAGGCCAAGAAAGAAGAAATGTCACGTGATCGCGAGAATGATTTACATCGGCTTCTTAGCCAGTCAGAAGAGAGAAACTCAACATTGGAACATGAGCTAGCCAATGGAAAAAAAGAACGTCAAAAGATGGAAAAACAGGCTCAAACGCTGACACAACAAGCGAATCAAGCACGACAACGTTCCCAAGAGTTGGAACGGGATATTGCAGATGCGAGGAGAAAGCTGGCGGAGACGGAAAGAAAACAGAAGAAAACTTCAGACGAACTGAAAGACTTGGAAGAAGAAAACGAGCAGTTACAAACGAAACTAGACGAGGCTCACAACATGCTCGAGCAACTGCAGGACGAAAAAGACCTTGCAGTCTCAAAGCTGCAGAGTTCTCTAAGACGCAAAGAAAACGAAATACAACACCTGGAGGACGAATTGTCTCTTTCTCAGCAGCGATACTCCGAGATCAAGGCAATCTCAAGCGATACGCAACTTGAGCTCTCTGATCTTCAACAGCAGTTAATTGAAAGCAGGAATCAGTTCTTTACGGTTTCACAAGAGAAGTCGAGACTGCTTCACAGTGAAAGAGAACTAGAACAAGGAATGGCCGAGAAAGAGGACAAAATTCTTGTCTACGAAGCAGACAGAATCGAGGACAAGAAGACAATAGCTGAGCAACGAAAGAAAGTTGAGCAACTAGCTGATAAGGTGAGGGAAGCTGAAAACGGAGCTGGTAAATTGAAGGAAGAAATCGAGAGCTTACAAGAGAATTTAACTGAAGCTGACCAGAAGCAAAACCAGTTGAAAACTTTGCTTAAACAATCTGCTGATGATAAAGTAGCTCTTGAGCAACAGTTATCGGCGGCTCATGAAAGCATCACTGACTTGGAAATGGCATTCGAAAGAGGAGAAGAGCGAACTTCTCAATTAACTGAAAATTTGAACGAGGCAAAACAAAGGATAGGAAAACTGGAAGAGCAACTGGACGTTTCCCAAAAAGAATGCCGAACATTGGAAAAAGAACGTAACGAAACGCAGAAAAACCTAGAAAATACGCAAGCTGCCCTGGAAGCCAGCCAGGAGAAAATGGCAAATTTGGAGAAGAAGCTTCACGAACAAAAAGAAAATGTTTCCTCTCTACAGGTGGCGAGGGATGAAAGTCAGACAAGTGAGCAAGAACTGCAAGAAAAGTTTTCTCAGGCGCAAGAAAAAATCGAAAAGACGGAAGAGGAAAACAGTGTGTTAAAGAACAAACAAATTAAGTTGGAAAAGAAGCTAGGAGATTTGATTTCAAAGCATGACCAGTTGGAGGAAAAGAATGAGAATATGGAAAAGGTCAACAGAGAACTCAGAAAAGAACTGGAATTGGAAAGAGACAAACATTTGACTTTGCAAAATGATGTTGAGTCGAAACAAAGAGAGAAAGTCGCAGTCATCAAAAAGGTTGAACTCTTAGAGGCAAACATAGCCGAGACGGAAGAATTCCACAGCAGAGATATGGAAGAAAAGTCCAAATTGAGGGAAGAACTTGTACGAGCTAAGAAAAACATATCGGAATTGGAGGCGACCAAAGAAGCGCAGGAGGAGACCATAAACGATGTGGAGGATTTGCTTAAGAATACTCGAGGAAAAATGGCTCAGCTTGAACACAGACTGGAGGATTCAGTAAGGGACACTTCAGATCTCAAGGGCCAACTTGAGGAATTGAACAGAAAGTTAAAATACACCAAAGAAGAGAATTCAGATTTGGAAAAAAGATTGCAAAGACAGAAAGAAATCAGTGACGGGTTTAGAAGCAGTCTTTCAGAGCGCGAAGAGGCCGTAATGAACTCGGATTTTAATCGTGACTTGGCAGAAAACGCTCTGCAGTCGGCTAAAAAGGAATTAGCGAGAAAAGACGCAAATATAAAAATGCAGAAAGAGCAAATTGAAGACATGGAAGCCGAGTCAGAAAAGGCGACTAAAAAATTGAGGGAGGCCGAAGCATTGGGCAAGAAACTTGCTGAGGAAAACGAAAGACTTGTGAAGGAATTGGTAGAATTAAAAGAAAGATTCACAACGATGGAGATGATGAAAGTAGAAAATGAGAATTTAATGTCGGAAATGGAGCCTCCTTGGAACGCAGAAGAAGAGGAGAATCGTGTTTCCGTTAAAACAGACAGATTAATAAAAGACTGGAGCGACAAACTTAGCACAGCGCAGATCAAAATAACAGACTTGGAAAAAGAGTTAATTAAAGACATAAAGAGGCAGGAATTGAAAAACAATCGGACGCGACCAGGGGCTCAAGAAAGACGACGAAGAAATCTCAACGTGGAAGATGCAGATTACGGGAGGCCGAGTCGATCCCGACTACGACCGAGTAGGAGTCGGGAAAGTTCGGTGGACTCGATCAGATCAGATGCATCAGTGTTTGATAATGTTGAGCTTAGGATCACTGTAGACAATGGAGAAAGTTCTCAATCAGACAATTCGCTTTCTGTTGACCAAAACCGCGCCGCTCCAAAGAGACTCGATGCGGTGAATACAAAGCAGGCCACTACCGAACACAGAGACGTTCCATCAATGAAAACTGTGGGTAAAAGCGAAGGAGTCGAGGAAAAGAATTTTGAAAGAAAGTTATTCGAGAAAGAACAGACAGCTGAAGAGAAAAAAACTGTCTTACCAGGCGAGGCCTCCTTCCTCAATACCGTGAAGAAAGAAGAGGACGCATCAGTCTTCCAGGGCGACCTTCACCACCCGCTTCTCCTTGAATCGTCTACAGCCGACTTGGATTTCCAGTCTGTTTTACCAGACATCGAGGGCCCCACCCTGAAGACTTTGAAACAAGGAGTGAACAAGTTAGACCAACAGAGGGGCCCTCGCCAACTGCAAGACATCGAGGATCCTACCCTGACTACAGTGAAGAAAGGAGTTGACGCGACAGATCCTCAGAGCGCTCCTCGCAAGCCACTTTGCATTGACCCACCAACAGCCAACATGTTCCAGTTTGACACAGACACATCAGAGATCTCCACCCAAACTCCTGTCACAGACATCACTTTCCGCTCCTCCTCTGCAGATTCTATGGAGTCCCCACAAATATTCTCTTTTGACCATTCACAGAACGACGCGAGTCTTTTAGATCCTTTTGAGCAACTGATGAGGGATATCCACGAAAAAGACTTTAAAGGAGATAAAAAGAGTAATAACACCAATAATGACGTTGGTGATGACGTCATCAACTCCAGCACTGATGACGTCACCGAGACTGCAGCAACTGATTTGGCGCGTGGAACTGGAAATAATAATGAGAGAAATACCGCCAGCCCAAGAACAGTGATAGATCTGGCGAAAAGTGATGTAAACAACATGACCCAACAGGTTGATCGAGTTGTTCTACCAAATCCGGCTAATTCAGAAGCTTCCTCAAAACGGGCTTATCCAGTTGCTCCGAATAATCCAACTAATCCAGCATCTCAATCTAAACAGGTTCCTCCGGTTCATCCACTTAATCCAGTGGCTCCGTCAAGACAGGTTAATCCAGTTTCTTTGCCTAATCCAACTTATTCAGTTGTCTCATCAAAACCAGTTAATCCTGTCTTGTCCCCAAATTCAGTTCCGCCATCAAAACAGGTTAATCCAGTTTCCCCTCCACCGCATAATCTGGTTCATCCAGTTGCTCCACCCAGAAAGTTCAAGGATAAAGCGCAGTCCGCTGTTATTCCAAGAAAGGATGAGAAAGGCGGAGAGAAGAAAAACTCAAGTAGGGAATCAGATAACAAGCCGTACAGTGTTATGATAATGGTGGATGACATTATTATCGATGAAAAACCATCAAAAGAAACTAAGGAATCGAAGCGTACGTCCAGACACCCAAGAGAAGAAACCACACGTCCCAAGGAGGCTACAATAAACACTGGAGATACAGAGGTTTTTAAGACTCCAAGTGAGATAAGAAAAGAGTTGGAAATAGCAAGCAGAAAAGGCCACCACCAGGAAGGAAAGCAGCCACCAAAACAACGCAAAGAACACAAAGAGAGTGCCCAAGCACCAGAGACAAAATCCAGTAAATATCACATAGAGTCCATAGAGGCAAAGAAGACTGAAGTTATTGCTGCCCAGCACACGCAAGCAAATGAAGAGGAACAGGAGGAAATGGGAAGAGAGCGAGTTATGAAGTTAATTGCGGCATTTGAACACCATTAAGCAAATCGGTATGGAGACACGGTAGTGTAGTGGTTAGTGTGCCCGACTTTTGTGCAGGAGGTCTGGAGTTCGAGCCCTGGTGGTGACACTGGTGTTGTTTTCTTAGGTAAGAATCTTAACTCCACACTGTCTCTCTGCACCCACGTGTATAATTGTGTACCACCAATATAATGCTGGGTGTAACCGTGCGTTGGACTAGCATCCCATCTAGGCGGAGTAACAATAACCCCAGCTGTGTCATGCTGCTGAAACCGGGATAAGCTCCGGCCGTGTGGGCCTTGATATGCCTTTACTTTTTAAAGGCAAATAAACCTTTGAATTGGCAAAAACGACAGTCCAGTGTTCAATTCCAACAGCATTTGGAGACCAACAGATGACTGTTGAACAGAGGGATAGAAAAACGTAGCACCCCTTTTGCAAACGTGGACAACATTTAGCATGAAAGATACTACAGGAACTTGCTGGATGAAGAACATAAGCACAGTGATAAAGTTGTTGATAAAGAACAACTAGATTCCAGCCAGTTTAACCAGTTTGTAGATCAGAACAAGCCTAGCAGTGCACCCTCTCTGTTTAGACATCATTAAATTGCAATATCCCTTACTACAGGAAGCAAGTACCCAGACAGTCTATGCTACTTGGAATTAGAAGTTTCTAAGTTGCTAGGCAACACAAAAGAATCATATGGCAACAATGACATATCAGGTTTATTGGCTAGTTTAAAGTACTTTGGGAAATTTTGCTCTATCTGTTTCAATACTATTTTTATTGGCAAAATTTTGGGAAATCCTGAGTACTTCTAGACTTGCTAATACAACAATTGCCTAATCAAAGATCAAAGAAAGCTCTGACAATAACAGGCAAGAACATTGAACAAAAAAGAACCTCTGATTTTTATTCCAGATAGTTAAAACATGGTAGACTATGACACTTTTTCCTTAAACAATTTCAAAGTAACTCTAGTTAAAGAGTTTTTTTTTATACAATAAGCATCCCTTGGTGTATCGATAGCTATGTGAGCTCCTCAAATGTTCCATTTTTGGACCACATGCATAGTAGACTGATGTGGAATTCGGCCAGTGGGTTACCAAAGAGTTTCTATTAAACAGAACAAAACAAAAATATTAAAAAGAATCCACGTTAATAATTATAATTGTTATTGTTGTGGATAATTTTGGATGTATAAAGAAACACCTCAACAATAACAACATAATTTCATACTGCACTTCTTTAAACAAAAGAATGCTAATCACATGATTACAATAATAATCATAAATATTACAAAATTCTCAAATCTGATTGGCTATAAACTGCCCTGATTTCAGCCATAATAGGACAGTCAAATAGGACAGTACGCGTCATGCCTGAGTAATTGGACAGTACGCGCCATCACACGCGCGCTTAAATGGCTTTTTTTTTACTGCTAGCAAAAAAAAAACCCTTGGAATTTCATGTGTTTTGATTTAAAAAAAGAAGTTTATATATCACAAATTTTGTTAAAGTTATGATTAATTGGTAATAAGACTTCGTGTCGTCCAATTCGGTGTGCAATCATACTCGTGATTAAACAAATCGCACTCCCGCTACGCGGTCGTCCGATTTTGTTTATCACTCGTATGATTACAGACCGAATTGGACTCCACTCAGTCCTATTTCCATTACTAATCAATGGCTATCATAGGTCTATTATGAGGCATAGAATACTCTGACAGATAAATATTATTGCAGATGAAAAACATGAGTTTAAGAAAATGTTACAGTAGCAATGCTTATCACACAGGAAATATTTTTGTGTTATTTATGTCATATAACATTATTATACAGAATGTCAGTGTAATTTCTGGTATTTTATAATTTTGTATGATTTTCGGCACAAACCTTAATGTATAAACTACACTTGAACCAACATTTAAAATTGAACTAGTCATATCTTTGGAGAAATGTTTATAACAAGCACAGTTCTAGTATACAGTACACCAAGGATCATTGTGTTTTGAAGAGGGATAGAAGTTGAGAATCTATTCTGTGTCACTGGTCTGATCTGTACTTGGCCAAAATGTAGTACCTGCTAAAGTATGCTAAAACTATTATTAATACAAAAAATGCAGCTATCTGAAGCACAGAAGCTAAATCAAATTCTTAATCAATCAATCAATCAATGTATTTACTGTAGATAACGTGGGGAGTGGTCACCCAGTCTCCCGAGCCAGGGGCTCATGTAAGAAACGCTCTACATATATAAATTACAACTGCAACTACAAGGGTCTAACCACAACACCAGGTTCTACATCCCCTATGAATTTAACAACTGTATATATTAACCATAATACTATAGTTTTGTAAAAAAAAAACATTTTCTAGGCTGGTTTATGTCAGGTGTAATGGCAACTTGACTTACAGTGTAACAAAACCCACCAGGTAGAAGTAAAATGTACTGCATAAGCAAAATAATAAAATATATTGACACATGAAAATCATGTTATATGGTATAAAGTGTATTTACTACTATTATATTACTATGTTCACATAAAAGACTTCACACACCAACTCATAACTGCAACATCTATACATTGAGACACAAATATCACACATTTGCAACCCTTACAATTAAAACACTGTTAATGTCTTGATAGCAACATCTTAAGAATTTTAAAAATACTGAAGATTAAAATCTCACCAATAGTCTGGCTTGTTCGGGAGTGATTGTGTCACCTTCTTTGCAAATTTCATAATCATTAAGTAGAGTGACAATACCTGCAAAATAAAATAACAATAGATTATACCAGGAGCCCATCACCCTTAGCCTCCATCTCCCTTATAAACCCTAGGAGTCAACCTTTGCCCGTATCTTTCTATTTTTAGCCATTCGAATTCCCGCAAATGCATTGTACCGTCCAATCAGAACAAAGTTGTTCTTTTACCTCACATGCAGTCACAAACCAGTGATAGCGTCTCACAAAATATTCTCTTGAGACTGTTCTAAAAATAAAAAGATACGAGCAAAGGTTGACTCAAGGATATAGTGTGTATGGAGGCTCCGGGTAATGGCTCCTGATTATACATAATTTATTACAATAAGTAACTCAGATAGAAACTGACTATCATAGTTATGATACTTGTAACAAGGAGCAAGCCACACACTCTTTATTACTGTAGCTGTCTGGAATTCAGTCATTTCACCTTAGCAACATGTAATGTCGTAGCTCAATTTTATCCTTGACTTAAACTTTATTTTTCTTTAAATAAGTTAAACTCATTATCATGCATTACCATACCCAAAACAAAGCAAATGGAATTTAAATCATGTATAAAATTGAGCCATGGCACAATATTTTAACACAAAGGCAGTCATCTAGTCATAACTCATAAACCTTTGTATCTGATTGCCAGATATGCGGAAAACACCTTCATTATGTGAAATCAAACTATATCACCCCTGGGGTGGAAAGAAATGTTGACTGTTACTGAAGATTTACTCTTTAAGCTCACCTTTCTTTAGCGTTGTATTTAGACCCAGTTGTCTTAGTTGAGGCTCCATAGAATGTTGGAACTGATCAAGAGGACCTGAATCTATTTTAACATCTGTAGTTGCTTTGTTGCCTGAGCGGGCATAATCCAATTCACTATAATCTTCAAACCATCTGTTGAATGCAGAGCAGTTTCAATTCAATGTCAAAAGTAATTTCTCAGTAAAAATAATGTTTTGAACCCTGGAATCTCTGTAGTTGTTTGTTGAGTTTCATTGTCTTAATGTAAGTCGTTCTGAAAAGAACTGGTGTTGGTGAGGTTGACTGATGTTTTGACAACCTGAGTGGAGGTCATAATCAGAGACAGAGTAACGTCTCCATTGCTTTGGTTTTCCGATTTTCATAAGAAATGATCGGCTAAGGTATCTTGCCATCACTTTTTTCAACCAATAAGAATTTTCCTCACTTGGTGCTCATAAAATATACTTACTTAACATTCTAAAACATTTTGCACCAAGTCCACCACCTGTGATTGCTCAATAACATTGTTTTTGAAATAATTTCCACAGCAACACATTGGTGCATCATGATCGTGATGTGGTTCAATTTTATCTTTGGTTTAAATTTTATTTTCCTATGTTTAAAACTCATTATCATACATTACCATACCAAAAAACAAAGGAAAATAAATTTTAAACCAAGGATAAAATTGAACCGCAACACATACAACTGCAATATGGTTAATAGCTAGGACAAATAACAGTCATTTGAATACAGCAAAAAGCAAAAAGGAAATATACCTTATAACGTCCTCTTTGGCTTGATTTGTAAACATTAAACCACACTGCCCTTTAAGTTTCTGACAATAAAAATTAAAGGTATAACTGCAGTTGTTTAATATAATCAGCTAAGTTAAGATCTTTCTAACAACTAAATGCAATGTTAAGGAATGGGTTGTTGTTCATCATGGAAAATGTGATGATAATATAAATTCTTCAATTGTCACATGATGTAGCCACTGGATGTTGTTCGCGATGTTTCAACTGCTTACTGCTAGTCTTCTTTAGGTGATGGGGTTGACTGATTCCATTTAAAACACAGCAAGCAGGAACAATAACAGGATCGAAATGCACCAATCAGAGCAGACCACGCAGCTACATAATGGTGAGCCAGAATCAGCTGACCCCATCACCTGAAGAAGACTAGCAGTAAGCAGTTGAAACGTCGCGATCAACATCTAGTGACTACATCATGTGACAAAAGAAGAATTTATATTATTAACTAAATGCAAGTTCTGATTTTAGTACTTTGGTGATTTCTAGCAAGGCTTTACTTACATCAGCTATTTTATGTAAATTTTCTCTGTATTCATCTTCCTTTCCTCTGCCAAGTGCAATGGTCATGACTTTGTTTTTCCCAAAGAAAAATCTAGAATAGTAGCAAGAAAATTATTAACAAATGTAAGTACAAGAGATAAATTCTTAGGTTGTAATTTCAAGCCACTATGGTATGTAATCATTAGATCATATTCAAAAGAATTTTTCACCGAATAAGTAGTAAATTATTATTATCATTTATTACTATCACCATCATCATCATCATTATTACTATTATCATTATTACTATTATCATACCTGCTGTGTTTCCATTCATTTCTAACTTCTTTGAGTTTACTGTTCCTCATGTTTTCCACCGAAAATACATATATAAAAGCGTAATTGTCAACACAATCTTGGATCTAATTCAGAGAGAAAACAAACATTTGCCAGGAAAATGTGTTGTGGGATGCCAATATACCTAGAAATTAGGGTACCGGTAGATGTTGTAGTTCAATTTTATCCTTGGTTCAAATTTTATTTTCCTTTGTTTCAAACTCATTATCATACATTACCATACCAGAAAACAAAGGAAAATGAAATTTGAACCACGGAGAAAATTGAACTACAACATAGACACATTCTACGACAAACTGTTGTAAGGCCCAAAGAAACCAGTTTTTACCTCCTTGACTAATCCCGTCTTCGACTCCAAGCCTTTTTTCTTCGCCTTCGTTAATGACACTGCAACAAATGCGCGATCTTAGAAAGCATTCTTGGAAAAGGCTAAAATTAAGAAATTTACAGCAACACACACGCACTGTGTTTGGTTGAGCGTCGCGATCGATCCAAAAAAATCCTCGCACAATTTAGAATTTCCGCTTAAGATTCAACGCTAATAACACATTTACAAGTCACTGTAGTCATCAAAGACCGCTTACCCACTCTGTTTCTCTTCGATTTTGGCATTTTTAACGAACCAAAATACAAGATTCACAAACTTTACAATATCCCACGTGAAACATCCTAATTTAAATACTATATATGAAGTACCTACCTGGGATTTTCTAATTTTTTAGCGTATGTTCGCTGTACACAATAAACATATTGAGCCTTTTTACTGCGCTCACCCCAATTGGCCTATGCGTGAGGCACCCTATAGGCGGTTGCACCACCACGTTCTTTCCCTTTCAATCGCCGCCATTATGAGGTAGGCTGCCGTCTTTACAGTTCATGTAAAATGTCGTATTGCAAATTATTTGCCCTCTCCCAGCGGCATTTAGCACAGTCTAAGTCTTAATTAGTCCTGTTTTGTCAATCTGGTGGGAAGAGAAACGAAAACGCGGTCGTAAATCGAAAAAAAATTGTGTCTGAAGTCTGTACATGTGATCGAAAATATTTGTTGTTGAGGGAGATTTAGGGTTAGAAAGTTCGGCAAATCTTGTCCAGACACATCATTTAATTCCAAATGATCTCGTTACTAAAACATTTCAAACTTTGTTTCGTTCAATAGTTGAAAATAAGACATTTACTGCAGTTTCAGCCGTCGGTTGTAATTACATTGGGTTTATTTTAGTTTTGTTTTAAGTTTGCTGGTGTCATTTTAAGCAAATTTTCCAATTTCCTGTCACATTACAGGGCGAATGAGTCTTTTGTCTCGTATGTTTCGATAGTACTTCGCTGTAGGGAAGTTGTAGTTGATGCTGTTGGTAGAACGCGAAGCCTGTCTGTAAGTTGTTCAACTGTGCAAAACCACCTACACCTCACGGGTCTACAAAAACTCAAGATCGATACACTTGTATTTGATCCCAAATTGTTTTCAACACGTGCATACAGTATCTAGAAACATACACTCTTTAAAGAAAGGGAGTATGACTTTGAGGAGCACAAGACCAGGTTGACTGAATGTTGGCAAGGTTATTTATGGACCAAGACACAGTCAAAATCTATATTTGCATAGGAAGACAAGATTTACATGCAGCCATCTTGACTCAAAAGTTTGTGCAATAGATGTTGTTCACATGATAAATAAATAATTAGAGGTTTCTTGTCAAAACAAGTGCTGTGTTACGTATGGGCAAGATATCTCTCTGGATAGACCAAATGCACAAAACCAAAAATGTATTCTTTTGTTTATGTGCTCATTAAACTCACTAACCTCGCTCTCAAGCAACATTTCTTTTAAATTTTGTCCATGCAAACGCTAGCGAGTCTAATTAGCACATAAACAAAAGACTAATATTTTGGCTGCCATTTATGTATTCGGTCTGTAGTTTGGCTTTTCTCAGTGGATGAGTTGTTTACTCCTACCTTCTTTTGAAGGCTTATTATATGTTGGTAACAAGTATTGTGAGGATAGTTTCTAAAGAAACTGGTGCTGCGTCGGTGGGAAATTGAAACACAAGAAACTGGATAAATCAAATGAGTTGATTAAGTAAGTTATACCACCGTAAGGTAAATGGGAAGTGCTGACGTTTTGAGCGTTAGCCATTTGTCTGACGTGTTGAATGTTAGCCCTTCATCGGAGCTTCGACGAAGGGCTAACGCTCGAGACGTCAGCACCTCCCATTTACCTTACGATGGTATAACTTACTTAATCAACTCGTTTGATTTATCCAGTTTCTTATTATATGTTGGGTTTACTGTAAATGGGAATTTAGTTTTTTCCTTATAGCTCGAATGGCTACCTAGAGCTAAAGTGGAGCAAGGCTTTTCAGCCTGACGCAAAAAGCAAAAGGTGTCTAGAAGTTAAACGAGAGAGTGATGAGCTGTTTGCAGTCACACCCCTTAACATTAATTAATCAAATATAATTTTAATTTTAAAATTATTTAAGTGGTTTAAATTTTTCAGTAAAATAAGCTGTTTAGTGTGAGTTAAGGTCTTAACTCAGCTTAATGTTTACAGTGTTGTTTTCTTCTTTCAGTACATTGCGACTACAGAAACGGCTTGCTGCCAGCGTTCTTAAGTGTGGTAAGAAGAAGATCTGGTTGGATCCCAACGAAACCAATGAAATTGCCAATGCTAACTCACGTATGTTTCCATTACATCATTGTTTATTTTTATATTTATCAAGGTGATTGTAGTTTTCTTCTTGTGCAAAGAGGAAAAAGATATCACCAGGGTATATGTTGCAGATAATTCTCGTTTTTACTTAATTTTATTTTTAAATGGGTTAATTTTTTAATACATACTAGAATGAGTTTACACTGTAGTTTGTTGTAATTAAATGAAAAATTGCCTAGTTAAATATCAAATTAAATAACTACTTGCAACATATATATTGTGTTTATAATCTGTTGCTTTGACCTGGAATGATTTTATCCTTAGTGTACATGTTGTGGTTCATGTTTTTCCTTGGTTTAAATTTTATTTTCCTTTGTTTTTTTTTTGTATGGTTATGTATGACAATGAGTTTGAAACAAAGGAAAATAAAATTTAAACCAAGGACGAAAATGAACCACAACATACACATACACTTCGTATATGGATGGAAACACGGGAAGTGAGTGATGCAATGATCCTTTTTGATTCAATGCTTTAGTCATAATCTCAAGGATGTGAACATTTCTCTCCAGTATTCCATGAAAGGTGCATAGTCTAAATTCCATTGTTATATACCTAGATGTTCACTCAACAAAACAAGCACTGTGATTGGTTGATTCTTGGTCACATGCCCCTAATCAAATTCTAATGTATCCCAACCGGGATACAATTGCGCAGTTGTTGCCCGCGAGCCAGTTGTGTCGTCTTTTTTGTTTGTATTTGCTATGATTCCTTTAGGGAAAGTCTAAATATATAACATAGCACTTTATGTATGGTCCGGAGGGAAACTAGTTAGTTTTGTTTTCCTTTGAGTCCTAATGTTTCCCTTGTCTTCGTCTCGGGAAATGTCACAACTCTCTGGAAAACAAAACTGTTTCCCTCCAGACCATACATTAAGTGTATGTTGTATAAAGATGCCAAAGTTATTCAAGGTAAACAACTCTCTTTTATACTGTTAGGTCAGAATATCCGTAAACTTGTTAAAGATGGCTTGATTATCAAGAAGCCGCAAATCATACACAGTCGTGCCCGGGTCCGCAAAGCAGATGAAGCAAGAAGAAAGGGACGCCACAGTGGGCATGGCAAGAGGAAAGGTACTGCTAATGCACGTATGCCTGAGAAGATCATCTGGATGCGACGTATGCGTGTTCTCAGGAGACTACTTCGAAAATACCGCGAGGCCAAAAAAATTGACAACCACATGTACCATAACCTGTACATGAAGGCAAAGGGTAATGTGTTTAAGAACAAGAGAGTATTGATGGAATACATTCACAAGAAGAAGGCAGAGAAGCAGCGTGCTAAACTCCTTAGGTTTGTATTGACTGCCATAGTGTTTTTTTTTTACTAACAGAAGTCTTCCATTGATTTCTGTTCAACTTTGGACTGGTGTGTACTGTAGCAGAAGAGTGAACCTCCAAATTCCAAACTGTGTTGATATTCTCCCTACTGGTGCTGTATAAAATGTATGGGAACCACTCCGTAGAATTTGTATCTTGATGTTGGAACTTGAAGAGTGAATCAGTTACTGATGCCGCAATACCTTTGTGAAATATTGTAGTTTTAAAAAGACTGCATGATTGTGTGCACGCCCTTAAGCCGGCCTGTCCTTGTTCTTGTTAAGGACTGGTGACTAGGTGTGCATATAGTAATAGAGGAGTTTTCTGACTGACCAGAGAATCAAAAGGCTATGAATGAGTTAGTCCTGGGCTCCTATGACAGTGTTATTGAACAGAGACAAAAATACCACCAACTGATGACATGTGAATCACTTGACTTAGATGACGACTTCTGCTTGGGTTGTTATCATGCTAGTCAACATCGTCATCGGTTCTTTTCAGAACTACTTACACCTGGACTATCAAAATCAACAAACAACTGCCGAGACTTCTGGGTTCAAACCATTTACATTGTTATGTTCAGTAAAAACTGCAATCAGTTGCTGTTTTATTGTGTGAGTCAGCAAACCTAGAAATGAATTTGTATCATGAAATTGTTTGGACTTCCATTGTCTGTGTGTAGATAATTGTGAAAAGAACTGTTGATGATGTTGGCTCATGTTTTGACAACGGGCACAGAAGTCATCATCACTGTCAGTAACGTAAATGAAAGCCAGTGAAAAGAAATGTTCATTTAAACCAAGGAAAACATTCTTTAAATGCTCACAAAGGGCATTAAAAGGCTTGTTTTTGTTCCCAGTGCTTTCTCGTTGCTCTTGGGCATGTACATTATTACCGTAAAAGTCCTTCAAATTTCAAAGTAGGGTTCTGGAAAGTCCTTGAATTTTTGGCCTGAAAAAGAGGGAAATTGCAGTAGCCTTTGGTAATACTTGTTAACATGCTTTGTGGCTCCTTCCAGTTTGTGATGCTTGTACATAGCACCATACTGCTCTTTGGGTTTTAGTGTGTACAAGAAATTAGAATATATAATTTTCATTATTTCCAAACTCTTTGTTGGAAGTGTAAAAGAGTACTCACTAACTAACATCTTAGAAAGAGCAACTTTTGTTGACTTTATCTTTTAACCAAGAATGTTTTCAGGGTAGTAAATGTTGCATTTTGCCGTTAACCCTTTCACTCCCAAGGGGTCTCCATTTGACGAGTAAAATCGTCTGGCATTAGACCGTAAAATCTATAAAGGCACTCTTGCGAGTAAAAGGGTTAAGTGCAGTCATGAGTTGGTTAAGCACCATGTCTTATAAAGGTTTATATCTTGTTATTCTAGTGATCAAGCAGAGGCGCGACGTATGAAGAACAGAGCTGCTAAGCAGAGACGTGAAGAAAGGCAAGAACAGAAGAGAAAGGACTTGATCCAGACCATCGCCAAAGAAGAGGAGGCAGCGAAATAGACAAGAAAATCCTTCAATTTGTTTGAATAAAACTAATGTTGTGAGGGCAAAACTCTGTGTGTGTTTCTTTTCTATCTTTTCACAGCTCTGTATGCACCTAAGAAAATTGCACCAATAATAAATTATTGTGATACGTAATCCTGGTAATTATATACTACTTATTACAGTGTGGGCACTCTCACCATGAACACAAGCATTTGTCAGCCATTTTTTCTGCATTTTTTTGAAAGTGACCAATGAGGGGTTAGATCAGTCAGTATGAAGGCTTGGGCATTATTTTGACATTTTTTCTGACATTCTGATGCTTCTTAAAGGCATGTTTGGAAGGTCTCTGAATACTTGTTAGCACTTTGAATCAAGTGAATAGAACTGTCATGCTCAATGCAACAGAAATAGTTAAAGGTAACTTTCTGATAGCTTGACAATCGGAGTGTGCTTAATGTTATAGCCATATAAAATAATATACTAAGATATCACAGATGACATGGGATGTAGTTTATTTTACTGTGGATTTTTTGTGTTGCCTGTCATTTTACAGCCTCATTTGTTCCTTCTGTAGGGAATTAGATCTCCCCTTGCTCTTAACAACTCCTTTAGCCAGCATTCTATGCATAGAGGATATTACACAGTGGCAAGAATACGTGAATTTTATGTTTGAGTGGCTGAGTAAGAACAAAATTCATATCTTTGAGGCAACATATAATTTTCTTTTTATTATGTAGACAAAAAACAGGTAAGTTAGTTTGGCAGCTTTGTACACAAACTGCATCATGCAAAGTGGGAAATGACGTCATCGATATCCTTGCCAGTGAGGATGTGGAAAATATGCCACTATAGTACCAGATGTAGTTTCGTATGAATTTTTATGAGTGGAATTCTTTTTCCTCTATATAATAAAAGTTGCTATACAACTATGATAGATAGCCTCAGCTTGTGAGAGGAAATTCCCTTCCTCGGGGCAAGTCTTGGATCCCAGAGTTTCTCTCTTCCTTTTTTTCTCTGGTCACTTTTATGCAGCTTGACATTTTCTTCAGTAATTACATAGCTCTACTGGAAATCTAAACGATGGGTGAATGAGCCAGCAAGCCCTGCTGTGTCTGTACTTAACTATGTTGTAAAATAGAAAATCCCATCTCTTTTAAGTGTTCTTTGCACTTCATATTCCGTGTAAAAACATCTTTTTTTTTGGTGGAGACTAATTCACTGGCCTCTGTCTCCTTACCAAAATCTTCCTTTTCAATGTGGTGCAGTGTGCATCTTATTGTCCATTGCCAGGCAAAGCAAAAATGTCATTTACAAACATTCTCACAAGGTGCATAGTTGATGTTAAAATTGTGTCTTTGTAAGACATCACCTCTTACTGTCTGCTTCTTCCATTCATCAGAACCATCACAACAATCACAAATTCCATCATTAATTCGAGATGAAGGCAAATAGGTCTCTTGAGGCGCACAGTAAAACCTGTAGAACACGGACATTTACATTACATTTAGTTACTAATAAATTATCTCTTATAGAAAGACAAAATACAAATTAAATTTGCAGGAATTGCTGGTGGGAGAGTAGCTTACACTATTTCACATATCAAATGAATGGCTGAGTATAACACAATCCTAAGTAACTGTTGAAAGTACTTAAACTATGTCAGACATTTCTGCATAATTTGCAGACAGGATGTTTGAACTCTGAGTGGGGTTCTGTCAATGTTCTGTATTATTGGTCAGCAAAACTGTAAAACACCTTGACAGGAAACAGCCACTGAATGAAAAGCACTATAACCTCTATGTTTGAAGTATTTATATGAAGCCCTTTTTCCATTTAGACTTCCGTATTTCTGAATAATTATTAATTAGAGTTAACTTTTTCATTCTTTTTTTATTATCATGCAGACACCTGCCTTGAATTTGGACATGCACCTGTTCCTGGCTCATCACTTCCATCATGACAGTCGCAATAGTCGTCATTTATTGAATTCCAACTTATGCTCATTTTCCCGTCCAAGCAAGAAAATAGACCAAAGTTATTTGGCTCATATTTTGTCATGACCGATGATGCAATACCCAAAATATCTGTAAGACAGACAAGCCACTATATAAAAATTTGCTTTGTCATATCAGAAAGTTATGTAACTAAGAATTATTATTTGTAGTTATCCTGCTCAGACATGCCTAAAGTGTACTATTTAATCCACACTGCCTCCCTTTCCAGACTATTATACCAAGCATCTTCAAAAAGGGTAAATAACTTTTTCTTGCAGCTTCCACTAGTCAGGTAAGCTTGTGTTTTTAAAATGAGGTATATTAATAGGTAGCAGCTAGGAAACGTGTAGAAAGAGAAAGGAGGAAACACGAAGAACAGTGATCACAAAACCGACAATATACGTGACATATATGAGCCTATTTGTGGTAAATTAAGAACCCCCAAACACCTACTTACTTCTATTTATTTATTAACTAGTTATTTTAAAAATCAGTGAGGATAATTAACTTTTTGTATCAGTGGCTTATTCGATAAACGTCAACATATACTGACTTTAATCTAAGCAAATATTTTTGGGCTCAGTCCGATTCCTCGATTTTGACGTCACCCACCGTGACTCAATAATATTTATACCTTGAAACAAACAAATTTTATCTAAATATAGAATCGGGTTACGTGAGCGTTGTATTTACAAACATGACAAAACGAAACAAATAAAAATTAGTTCAGAAACTCACTTGTTACTCAAAACGTTATTTTTGGTGACGAGAGATCTGTTTTTGCCAAAGCAACGAATATTTGTATTCTCTGAGCACGTGCACAAAAAATTATGTAAGCTACAACCAACCTTTGTTACAACGTGACGAAGAATCCATATCGTTTCTTGTATCGCATTTTCGGGGATTTTTCTCAACATATTGCTTGTCCGTTGTGTCATCAATTTTTCTCACTCTTAACACGAAATCTCCTCTAGCATTTTCACCAGTATTCTGATCTAGTATTCTGTACGACCTCCAATGTGAGAACAAAAACAGTACTATCGCAATGACAAAACTCGTCAATACAAAAAGCTTTTTCCTTCTTCCGAATTTCATGGATCCTTGATTACTTGTACGTGTTTCTATAACGGGAAAAAGCCTCGCAGATAAAGATCAACCTTAACATAACATAGTAGTATTTCGCTTGGAAATCCAATATGTAGTAAACAACACAACAATTATACATTAAGGGCTTGAAGGGAGGGGAGCGAGAAAAAGACTAAATGCATAGGTGCATAAATTTGAAAGCTTTTGGAATTTACGGTCTAGGTGTCTTCTTGTCCCATGTAGAATTCTCTCTCAGTCTAGCTGAAGTATAATTTTCTTCTTCTGTGATAAAATATTGTCAATTAAGCAAAATATTTTTGTCTGCTTCCATCCCCACCATAGTAAGAGAGTAATCTTGTCTTGATATTTCCAAATATGGGCAAATCGTAACGTTTGCCTGACAGCTTTCTTTGGTGAGGTCACGTGACATGACAGGAAACAATCGATTTATTTGTCAGTGCCTAGAAGTAATCCTCGTACAGAACTAAACAGTTTGGGTTTTGTTGTCTCTCTTTTCTTTTTGTTTCTCGTCTTTGGGAGTAGATGGTGAAGTCCACGTACCAGCAGAACTCAAGAAAAAGGTGATAACGCAAAGCTTTAGCAGTTGTGGTACTCTCAGAATGTTATTCGCGACAATGTTGATTTTCTGGCATAGTCTAGCACATTCTGATCGATCTGTCGGACTTGAAGTTTAAATTTTAAACGGCTGCTTTAACACGCGAGAACTTGGAAAATAAAACTTGGTGTTTGGGTACAGGGATAAATTTTACAGCGCGCTCTGCTTTACTCTTTCAAAAGCAAAAAACGAATTATTGTGCAAATTTTATAGCTCTACGTGCATTTAGTACGACGGAAGGCGTGTTAAGCTCGGAATTCTTGGAATACAGTATATATTTTAGTAGCCAGTATAGTTAAGTCAAGAAGTATATGTTTTAACTAACAACTTAATGCTTTTCTCCCTTCATTTAGGTAGGTTCTAAGGCAAGTAATTCGTATATTTTGTTGTGAATAATCGCACACAACTTGTTTTTAAAAAAAGACATCTCGAGCTGTTTGTTTTGATTACCGCAGTCGCCAACGATTTTGGTCACTGGGAGTAAGTGCACTGGGAAAGTCTATCGTACTGTTTTATTCTTGAGCACGGTTGATTTAATTTCTTGTTTTAAACGTGTGTCAAGGTGAAGAAAGAAAAAGACGTTTGAACGGGAATTTACTTAAGAATCGGATGGGATGTAGACGAAGAATCGCCTGAAATTATCACCGATTCGAATAATTCGGCATGTCGAATCTAGCGACCCGTGTTTGCTCACTATATTTGATATTTTGAGGTATTCTTAAGAAATCATTGTCGTAAACTTTGAGACAAACAGCTGAAACTCGACGTGGATAAATTTTAGAATACTCCACAACGGTTTTAACGTGTCATAGAATGAGAATGGCCAACAATTAGCTCCCACACATGCAAACGAGTTTTTCGGGGGCTGTGAGGTATCTTGCGATCGCTGTGTTTAAAGTCGCATTTTGATTTTACAGGTCTGAGGCCGTCTGACCTAAATTTAAAACGAGATGGCGAGAGATGGAGGAACGGAAGTAGGGAATGCGAGAGGTTTGAACGCTCAGGGGTCTGTTTCCAAACAGAATCGAAATGAAGACCGTCGATTTTCTCTCAGAAGAATTTTCGGCCGCTCAAAAAGTTACAAGGGGGAGCAGTCGGATAAATTTACCAGGAAAAGCAGTACGGATTCTCTGGCAATTTGTCCTGTCTGTTATGCGATGAGGTCGAAGTCATTGTTCCCAGAAATATCTACTTGTGAGCATCGTTCCTGTTACGAGTGCCTTAGACAGTACATGACAATAGAAATCAACGAATCTAGGGTAAATTTGACATGCCCTGAGTGTTCTGAAAGATTTCATCCAAACGACATTAAGAATATTCTGAATGATGAGTTACTTATGGCAAAGTACGATGACTTTACTTTACGAAGAGCTTTGGTGGCTGACCCAGATTGCCGTTGGTGTCCCGCTCCAGATTGCGGTTATGCCGTTATTGCAACTGGTTGTGCAAGTTGTCCAAAGTTGAAATGTGAAAGACCTGGTTGCAACAGTGAATTTTGTTACCACTGCAAACAAATGTGGCATCCAAATTTAACTTGCGATGCTGCAAGATTACGACGTGCAACACACATTAAATCAATTTCAGGAACAGAAGGACGATATTCCAGTCAGTCAGATGACATGAAACCATGTCCACGATGTGGTGCATTTATAATCAAAATGGATGACGGCTCTTGTAATCACATGACTTGTGCAGTTTGTGGAGCTGAATTTTGCTGGTTGTGTATGAAGGAGATTTCAGATTTGCATTACTTGAGGTAATTAAACAGTGATACATTTTTGTTTATCGTATAATATTTCTTCACACATCTATGTCAAATCTCCTTATATTACCATAGCAACTGAACCTAAAAATGACTTATTGTTAGGGGGTTCAGTGGAAATAATGATTTTGCAAGCTGTAGGAAATTAATAAGACCTTGAGATTTAAAGAGCTGGTGTTAAACAAAACAAATACATCTCTTTCCTTTATTCAGCCCTTCTGGTTGTACTTTCTGGGGGAAAAAACCTTGGAGTCGCAAGAAAAAGATCCTTTGGCAGGTGGGAACACTTATTGGTGCACCACTTGGCATCGCTTTGGCTGCAGGAGTTGTCCTTCCTGCTATGGTAATTGGGATTCCTGTGTACGTTGGCCGGCAGGTAATTTTCATATTATTTTAAGATACAGACAGTGAGTGTTAATTTTACAGAAAATGAAGCCTTTTTAGAGACAGATAAATGTGGGGTATATGAAACAAGTCATAAAGTTCATTGAAAATGGGAGCGAAAACAAATCTCCAGTTTTGCTTCCATCTGCAACTGCAAGTATGTAACCTGTCTCCATTGTATATTCAACATTCTTAATGCCACCCCTTGCTTGGATAGATATAGACCCACAGTCGTCCTTCACTCTGATTGAAAGGCTTTATTGTCCAACTGATGGAGCATCATACTGGTAGTTGCAAGGTCTTGGGTTTGAGTTCGTAACGGTGTTGTTTTTTTTTGTAGTTTGATTCTATATGCATTAAATTCTAATATCATTGCAGTTATCTTCAATGGTAATTTCTCTTTTATGTGCTTTGTTGTTGCAGTTCATGACAAATGTGACACAGATCTCTGAAATTTGGTGCTCATTTTTTAGTCACATCACTCAGAATTGTATATCATTTCCAGGGATCTTTAATTTCGTATTAAAATATTTTTGTCTGTTGTTTTTTCTTACCAGGTTCATGACAAATATGACAAGCCATATCAATCTCGCCACAAACGCAACTTTATAATCTCAGCTGCTGTGACACTGTCGGTGCTTGCATCACCAGTGCTTGCAGCACTCACTGTTGGTGTTGGTGTTCCCATTGCATTAGGCTATATCTACGGTGTAGTACCTGTTTCACTTTGCCGCAGTGGAGGCTGTGCAACTGTGACAACCACAAGGAATGGTAAAGGTGTTAATCTTGAGTTTGATGAGGAAGCTGAGCCAACAGGGGGCGTGGGAGCAGCAGGAACTGCATTCGGAACATCACGATCAAGCAGCAGAAGCAGCATGCGAGGTGGAGATAAAGGGTCAACAACAGGTGTGGTGACTGTTGTCGCAACTGTCAACAACAGAGGAGTAGGTGAGTCACAAGATAACCAAAACATACTACATGGTTCATGCAGTCTTGAAAAGGTCATGAATTTTAGCAGGTGTCTTTAACCCTTTCACTCCTAACTTGTCTGGACTCAAATATCACCTTGGTCCTGAATTAATTAGGCTTACATCACATAATTATGAAGTACTGTTTATTTCACCTTAATAACTTTAAAATACTAGAAAAAACCCTATTGCACCTAAAAGAAAAGTTGTAGTCAAGAGAATAAGCTATCGCACATGTCAAATCGGTCTACATACAAACGCCTACAAAATAAGAAAACTATTTTTTTAATTAGCACAATTTGAATTTCCCGCACCATGCTGTTGTCCATTCACGGCTCTGAATGAAACAAATCTACTTTGAGGCTCAGGAAAACTTCTAAATACAAATTTAAGGTACAAAAAATTGTCAAAGAAATAAAATAATGTCTAAATGTCAGTGTCTGAACCGTTATTTTCACGCTCTGGGCGAAGAATGCTATGCCATTCGGCGAAACAATTTCCCTTACAAAGAATGACCTTGCACCCGCGGCAGCCAGCTCGGGATTTGCGAGGCCCATCGCCCTTTTTGTTCGCTTTTTTAAGCCTGAGACTTCTGGCCTTGCAGGCTTCAAGAGCAGCACTTTCTTATTCTTTTGAACAATTCGATCATATATATGATCCAGTAAATCCGCAAGGACAGGTTCTGCTCGTGGACGGCCAGCACGCTTTCGTTGAATAACAAGCTTTAATCGGTAGAGTTTGTGCTCTGGATGATTCGGTGCTGGTAGTGTTCTTGGGTCTGAGATGTGAAGATATATATCACATTAGTTCAAGAAATCTGTCCCGAAAGAAAACTTTAGCTATGCTTGTCTGATGGAACCGCTCAGGCGAAGACCAATAAGGGAAAATATTTGGCAACTTAATAATTCCCATCAAAATCAGAACGCCAAGGAATGCTTTGATTCCTGTCACAGAAGTAGGCAAAAAATCGCGTAGCATTTCTTCTCGGTTGAGGTTGATTTCAGCCGTGTAACTGTTGTTTTTGTTGTTAGTGACAATTTCGAACAGGTCCGCTGTAAACAAAGGCAAGAAACAATCTAGAACGGACGAATACAGCGGCATTCTTCTTACAAGGCCAACATGTTCGGTAAACTCAGGTGTTTCTACGTTCTCGGGGCTTTCATTCCACTGAATTTCATCGCTTTCCTCCGATGATTCTTCGTCTTCCATCTCCTCTTCAAGTGACACTTTGTCACCGTAGTCAAAATCTTTACGCGTTTGGCGAAACATTTCTACTTCTTCTCGGCTAAAGCCGAGAAAATCACCTTCATCATCAGAGTCATCAAACAGCGACGCCATTTTTCGATAACAGCGAAAAAATCGCGAAGTTTAACTTCAAAATTCTCGGTGAAAGCGACGTTTCACGGGAAGTCGTGTATGAGAAAATTTCTATTTGGCACGTGCTGGTTTCTTTAATGAAGGTCACATGACCTCAGCATTAACCAATGAAGAGAAAAGAGCTGTTGAACTGAGCTACCCCAAAGAAACGTCGCTTGACGTAAATCGGACTTTCGCGTGACACGAGCGTCACGTCAATTGACGTAAACAGGAGTGAAAGGGTTAAAGTTCCTTGAATTTGCTTAAGGTCCATGAAAAATGCAGGAGCTTTTGTCTACACATGACTTTAAAATCTTTGATCTTTTTGAAAGCAACCTAAGTTGCTTGGTTTGAAAAAGTTGTCAACGGCAAAAGGCACTTTGGTGTAGATAATATTATTTTGTTGTTTTTTATCTACCTACTGGAAGTCCCTTGCTGAGCCATTGTGACAGTTAATTTTCAGTTCTTAAATGTACGTCATTTATTAAGTGTCATTCACTCAAATGTATTTTTAATTCTTTGACAGACTCTGAGAGTGGCAAACAGCCCAGTGTCAGCATGAGTCAGGACTGTTCAAGTTTAGACAGCAGTACAATTGGCCCTCGCGGCGTTGGAGATGGAGACAGCCATGCCTCTCTCATCCCTGGTCCCAGAAGCTGCACTGTAAGCATTGCCAGTAGCTTCGACAATTTCAATATCAATACTTGTGAAAACATTGCAACTACATCTTCTATTGCCGAAGCAATGGTCATGGAAATCGGTGAAGGAACATTGAATGATGATATAGAGGATAAAGTGTCAGCTCAACAGAGTAATAATGTTCATGCAGATAAGGACAATCTGTCAGTGTTGGAAAGTGTTGGAAGCCATGAAGATGAGTAACAATTTAAGAAACTACAATGTTACTGTAATAGCTGTAGTGTGTGTACTTTAAATGTTTTAGTTTTGATATATAAAAGAATGCAAGGGAAGTGTACCTTCCATCAAAGAGTGCTCCTCATGTTTTATCAGTTTTGTTATACTTTGAGATTAATTTTATCAAATTAACAAAACTAAAATGAAACAATTTAACAGAATTTTAAGGAACAAATTGTAGCTTGAGTCCAAATTGCTGGTAACTGCTGGTTTTGACATTCAAGGCAAGCATTTTTTTCCATAGTGTTAGTGTCATTTCACAAAAATGCAACGTACAATACTCCTCTTAATTTTTAAAGTAAAATTAATGTGCACATTTCTGACTTTGGCATGCTAGGTGCCTGTAGCAATTTTTAAACAGATTAGTAGTGATAATTTTGGTAAACTTATTATAAATTATACATGTAACCTTTTCTAAAAGATTATTATCATTTACAACAACAATAAGGCATAACTACCTGCAGCTAGTACTTGGCAGATTCTGGCAAAAAACAACTCAACTTCCAAACTTGCCAAAATAACATTGATGGTGTTGTAAATTTTGCCAGGCTAGACATTTATTGTATGCAGTTCATGAAAAAATGCCATTTTACATGATAACGCACCTGCATTTATCCGTATTCTTATGTCGGAAGATAACAAGCCTTAAGGTTTCTTGAGTAGGGTTTAGCCAGACCTTGTCAGGCAGCTAATTTGTGTAGAATAAGATTGTTCCTTGATAATCATCATATTTGTGAGCAAAAATGTTTTTTTGTTTACATTGTAATGATTTTTAACCTTGGCTATGAAGAGTAGTTAAGCATTTACTCAGGGTGCTTAAATTCAAGAATTTGTATCACTGTGGACTCAGCTTGTAGCTTGTCGTTCTATTTTACAACATTGTTTCACTTGAGATTATGAAAATTATACACTACATGTATGTAGAAAGCTGGTTATAGGTAGCTGCCTCTCGCTGAACCTTGAGTGAAAAACGCCGATTATGTAGTGCTATTTCAGCTTTAAATGACAAAAGCGTTATCATAAATTTATTATTGTTTAGGAACTGCATGGGTTTTAGTAAGTTCTGAAGTAGGCAGTTGACCCTATTAAAGTAGGCAGCTATAACAATTCAGGGGCCCTAAGAAAAAAGAAATTTAAATAATATTATAAAGTAGGCAGCCATGATTTGAGAAGCAGGCAGCGAAATTCGCCGGTTGCCAGCTTCTATAGAAACCCCAGATAACTGAATGGCTAAGGCAACAAAGTGCTTGTAACAAATGTCTGATTTTAGGCATGTTGCCTCCAGTTCATGCCTGAATCATTGCAATGTACTGTATTCCTTCTACCAGTTTGTGAAAGCTGGTTAATTTTGAGCAGAGATAGACATGTAAGTGATGCATGTCAGACTGGATTTACCACCACCATTACTTGGTTTTTCATGGACAGTGCTGCCAAGAATTCCCTTGGTTAATGTCATGCTCTAAGTCAGTCAAGACAAATCGTGAGTGTCTCAAAGGAGTTGCCAGCGTAATTATGTGTTTGCAGCTATGGTATTTTTTTTACCATGGGGTATTTTCTAATTGTGCACTTACCCTTTCATCCTTTAGATCTAAGTAGTGATTCTCACTAGCGTGTGTCATACACTTTTGTAGATGTTAATTGGGAGACCTTGGTGTTAGAAAAGTTTAATATCTTTGTGTGATTCCTGTTATCAATTTTCCTTACAGCATTTTTGTAAATTGTGAGGTGAAGTTGTGTTTTAAAGCAAATTGAACCATTGAAACCTTTTTCTGGCAAGCACTGCTAAATGAGTTGTTTGAAAGTGGACTTAAAGAAGCCTTTTACAATCATCAAACTGACTGCCATATTGTTGTAAAGATACTGCAATAGTGTCACTGAGGTATATACTATATTTGGTTAAACATTGTGTAAGTAAATAAATGTACTTTACAGTCAGAACTTAGTGAAACCAGAACCCTTAAGACTTGAAACACATAACTCACATTCACAGCTTGTCCAGATTCAATACTTCTTAAGTACCATATTTGGAAACTGCTTGCCCCAGTCTTTGAGCTGGTTGGCACTGATTGGTTCACTTGGTTTATCTTGCTTTCCAAATATGGCACTTGGTAGATTGAATGAGAATGAGCTGTGGTCGAAGATAGTTACACATTTCAAGCATTGTGGGTTTCTGGTTATAATTATGTAAGCAGGAATGAATCTAATTTCCCATGGGGCAAAACACTTCATTTTCAATTTTGTTATGTAGGACAGTGACAGTGCTCGACCTTAGTTCTGGACTAGTAGAAACTTAGAACCACTAGTTACAGGACCAGTAACTACTTTGTAGTTTGTAATGTTTAAAAAATAATACAAGGTGAAAACAAAATATACGTCTTGTAAACGCTGTTTCGATGCGTTCCTCGCAATGTTCCGACTACCACAGATTTACTCAGGACTAGTAAATTTTCAGTTCAACTAGTCCAAGGATCAGCGATTTAAAAAGTTAAGGTCGTGCACTGCGTGACCAATTTAAATATCAGCTTGAAGCAATGCAAAATTGTTTGGTAACAAGATGTTCCTTTTGCTTATGTATATTTGGGAATCAAATCTCCTGAAACAGTGAAAATTCCATTGCTGTTATTATCAAAATTGCCTCCTGTATATATACATGTATTGTAAAAAGCATTTTAGTGCACTACTTTGTAAATAGTAATTTTCTTGCTGTTAAGAATCTACTGTTAAAAGTAAATGGCAAATAAAGGTAAGAGAACAATGAATTTTGTACAAGCTGTGTTAGTGATTACTCTAACTCCTCCATTTACATGGTCCTGAAGTCCTTCAGAAAATCATAAAGCAGTATACAACTTTAAGCTATTTTTGGAGTGCATTTAATCTGAGTGCTGTTTGAAGCGAAGTGCAATAATAATAATACTATCAAGGGAGCAGGGTTGGCACAGTGGTGAGAGCACTTGCCTTCCAACAATGTGGCCTGGGTTTGATTCCCGGCCCCAGTGTCATACGTGGCCTGAGTTTATTGGTTGTCTACTTTGAATCGAGAGGCTTTTCTCTGGGTACTCTGATTTTCCCCTCTCCACAAAAACCAACATTTGATATGAATTGATTTGATTTCATTTGTGCTTTACAGTGTCCCTAATTAGTATGATTGTGCCAAATACAGTTGACACTTAAAGTTCATTATTATTATTATTATTATTATTATTATTATTATTATTATTATTATCATTATTATTATCATTTCTTAATTTATATTGCTCTTTCCAACATACAATGATCAAGACCACATTACAATATTAATTAATTACAATCAAAGTTTTTACAGAGGTTGACCACACCACTGGAGTTTACATCCCCTACTGTTTTCGAACAGTGTTGTTGGATCTCTTAACGTCCCACAAGAACAGTGCTGGAAGACGGGGCGTACGGTTTTTTCATCCTTATCCAAGAGCACTAGAATGTCTAACCATTTGCAAATGTCCTAACAAAGGCAGCACATTCTCCTCAGTTATTTTAAGACCTTGAGTGTTTCAAGGGGTTCCAAGAGCTGTGGCACAAGGAAGAGTGGGGAATTATGAACAATTCTCCAAGCATCTCCTCAAGCCTCAGTGTTTCTCTTTTTCCTTTTTAGATTGAATGCCTTGTGCCACAGCTCTTGGAACGCCTGCTTTGCAGGCTAGAACATAACTGTAGTCACTAACATTCAAAAGTGAGCATGTAACAATATCAGGAAAGTTGAAACCTAGTGTAAAATTTCTGGCCATTCATATTTAATTAAAAGTATAAAATACTTTTCCAATGAGAATTCAAAGTAATATCATTAATTTTTTATTCAGCAGATTGTACTCTCCAAGCTATAAACAATATTAACAAATACAACCTTTTTTGGTATTATTAACACACATTGTTTTCTTAAATTCACATTGATTACACTGGTATTGGTAATTCTGTGTTATCTGTTGCTGCCTCCCATGCATGGCGGTGATTTGGGAATGTTCTGTTTCCCTGATTCCCACTGTTCTGGTGTCTTGGCCTGCATCAAAAATTCTGACTAAGATTGAGCATACTCATAGTATCCATTACTAGATGTATCATAAAATGCATAAAGTATTTGAATTTTAACATAAAATTGTTAAGAAGCAATTGAAGGTTATATGACAATCAAAATAATTATGTAAATTTGAAAAAGCCAATTACCATTATTGATAATGCATGGACGGATGAAGCCAACTCAGCCTTCAGTGTTTCATTGATCATTCTGTGTCTCTAATTGTGTAGCAAAAAGAAAGAAATTGTTATACTTTTAAATATTTAATCACTGCAGTAGCAGTAAAATGATGAAGAAAATATGTTGTCATAGTCACCAACTTCTTTAAAAACTAACATACCTGTATCAATGGTTTATCATTAAAACTTGGTGAAACTACAACCACTTTAAAATGAGTCTCAGACCCTACAGGAATCATACATTAACATTAAAAAGTTGATAATATTAATAATAACAATAATATTAAAAATATATTTATCATCGTCATCATCATTATCATTATTAATATCACTATTTAAATTGCTATTGCTATTAATGCCATAACAACAGTTCTAAAGTTCCAGTATCCTAACATTCAAAGGTGTTTATAAACCGAATTCTATGAAGATTACAGATACAAAAGATATTAAACTACAGTGTAAACCCTGTTGAAAATCTCTGCAGGATCTTTGAGGATATTAAAAGACCCACACAGATGTTTAAAGATCTGCAAAGATCCTACAAAGATCCTCAAAGATTCCATGAGGATTTTCTGAAGATTCTGGCAAAGATCATTGTAAAGATCTTTGTCAGGATCCTTAAGGATATTGCTAGGACCTTGTCCAGATCCTTGAGGATCCTTGAAGGACAAAGATCTTCAAGATACATGCAAGGACCCTCAAGGATCATCAAGGACCCTCAAGAATCTGGGCAAGGTCCTTGAGGATCTTGGCAAGAATTTTGAAGATCTGAAAGGATTTTTTATTAAGATCTTCAAAGATCTTCACTAGGATCTTTATGCAGATCTTCAAGAGGAAAATAAAACAAACACTTTTTGAGATCCTAGCTTCAGAAGACTGTTATATTGATCTCCCAGAAATCGTTCAAAAAGTTAAGTTGAATTTATTTTCCTCTTAGTTAGTATGTAATCATAATATTGTTTAGTGTATCAGTAGTCTCTTGTCGTAAGTGTTGTTATTTATTATTAGTACAGAACAACGCTTTTATTCACTCACGAAAACCAAAACCAAGGGAAAATACACCTGCCGACTTTAAGACCAATCAGTACACGGCATAAAGCATACCAGCATGTGCACGCACACGGTAAACATTCCCACGTGAGTGGGCTTTGGGAATAAGTACACTAAAGAAATGAGAGTGATACAGTTTGAGACAACTAGCTGTACACATATACTGGCATATAAATATTATAAAATATTCAGTGATAAAGTAGGGGACAAATAATTTGTAGATAACAATACAGCCACAATTATAAGCTAAACTTAACGGTACATACCTTTTGGGACATTGTGCATATAGCTTTCATTGATGACATCCAAATAAATAGGCTACAAATAGGTCAACAATTTCAGAAAATTGATAGCTGCTGCAGTAACAAGGTATTTAGTTTTGAATTTAAAAGAAAAGTCCCTGTCACAGCAAAATTAAAGTTGTGATGATAAAGCATGAAGACTAATTACCTTGAATTCAGTGGTTAGCTTCTGAGTTATTGCTTCCTGTACGGACATTGCCTACAGCAAAAAAATAAGATGTTTTGATATTATCTTTGTGGACAGTCTGAAAATGTTACAGAATGTGTGCATTATTATATGACTGGCATCCCATGTGATGTGCATGCAGTTTTCTTATAAGGCTTTAATTAAACTGCATCTCGAAATTGGTTTATGAAATATAAACTTGTCATGAATCTAACTGTCCTTCACTGAAGATACTGTTCCGCAAGACAGCTGAATATGGACCATGTCATTTGTGGACCTGAACTGGGTCTTGGTCCATTTATAAAATTAATACAAACATTAAGACCTTGAAAATTTGATCCAGCAATCTAGATTTAATGCTTGGTGAGTGACTTATACCTCTTATATGCCTAACTCTGCAAGCAGACAAGATGGACTGAATCCTGCTCTGTAATTGGCTAAATCCAGCAGGCAATATGAAGCCACCTAGCCTGCTATCGATTTCCTGCCTATGCCCGCAATAAAGTTTCTGCTTTTTCGGTATATAATAAATTAATTCTTTATAGACCAATTTTGGGAATGATTTCCGCACAGGTCCCTACTTCATTAAGCATGCTGTAGCCATACTGTTTCATCCTACAATAACAAGAATTATGTTTACATGTGCATTACCCAGCTAAACGATTCATCTGCTGCATGCATAATGAAGTAGGGACCTGTGCGGAAATCTTGCCCAATTTTGTTTGGTTAAGAGATGGCTGGGTATTGGCCACGTTCGGTTTAACACATAACGTATTTTGACTGTGCCCCTGTTATACTGTATAAAGCATGTTTGTCAATAAGTTGTACATTTTCTGTACCCTACTCTACCACCCACCTTGGCTGCAGTTGATAGACGTTCAACCAATAAATTTGCTACACCCAAAGACGGAAACTTTATCCTTAACATTTAAATGGGAAAGAATTGCACATATAGAGTACAGTATAAAGCTACAATTCGAGTTGTACGTAGCGTTATCTCAGTTCTCACCTCTGACTCTAATCTGATCCACTTAGAAACCCCAGAGGGCTTTGCAGGCGTTTCAAAACAAAAAATGGCCGATAGAAGTTGACTTTTTAAATTTTTAAATCATTTTACATCTGTAGAGAGAAAGTGGTACATTCTCTGCAATCTTTCGTCAGCAAATGTTCAAATCTCTCTTCAAGAAAAATAGGGGGCCAGCTGAACAAGAAGATGCCCCTCAGCAGAGTACTGAAGAATCAGAAAATCCAACAAAACCAAGGGAAGATGTGGTAAAGCGGTTTCTGGAGTCTGTGAAACCATCCTCTCCTGAGGAATATGTCGGTATGTGATAATTTAGAGGTTAGCAGGTAGGGATAATAATCGCAGGAATATATTATTGGAAAACTGGAAGCGCCAGCTACTGATTTCGCAAGGGGAAATTTTGGTTTTACCAACTCGCATTTCACCGACACCGCATCTTCAGCGCGTTTGCTTGATCTGCTCTCAAGTTTTTCGAAATTCACCTCAGTTTGTTGAAGTCCGTACAAACAAAGTAGGTGTTTTTTTAATGAAGATATACTAAGGTGAAACTGGATTCACTCACTAGTGCCTGTGGTAGAAGTGGAAAGATTGTGGTCAAGGTTTCAACAGTTTGGTCCAGATGAATCAGGGAGCTTGTCAGATAACTTGTTCCGGCTGCATCCTCACACAACAGACCCATTTGTGAGACAGGCAAGTCTATAAAATTAATGGATGCATTATCAGTGGCTGAGCATTCACACTAGTAATCAGATAGTTAGAGGGTTGAATTTGGAAAACTTGACTTTCCTTTTTCCGAGTTTCCTTGTAACTTGCTGAAAAATACATCTTGTCACTCATTCTCCAGGCACAGTTTGAGCTTGATTCTTCTCTTCTGATTACCTTTTCAAACATGGTGTCAACTTTGTTAAGTTGGTCTCTTATAGATTTGGAAGACATTTCCAAGAAAAGAAAATGACAATGTGTCCTTTCACTCATTTGTCGGAATCTTCATGTGGTGGAAAACTGCAACACTTGATCAAAAGTTGAGAGGTAATGCCAGTGAATTGCTTTTGAAAATACAAAGTCAAAATTCAGTTTTTACATGGCATACATTTGTTCGCGTATTTTATAGATTTATTTACATAATTTTAATGGTTTAACTAATTTCTGCTTCTCTGCATCTACTTGACAGGCATTTTTAAGATTCTTAACAAGTCACAACCATTGGATGTCCCTGCTTTGCAGCAGATAATAATGAAATTGGAAAAGACGACTGATGAGGTAGACAGTTTATAGTGCAGTGTGATAGAAGGTGTGAATGGAAGGCTGTCATATGTGACAGTTTATGATGATAGTTTGCATCACTTAAACTTTTGCGTGAGGCTTATAATTCACTATGGAATAATCTAAGTAAATAACTCGCTTGTAACATACAGCTGTCCAACACTGTGTCTAATCTAAGTAAATAACTCTCTTGTAACATACAGCTGTCCAGCACTGTGTCTAGTCTATGTAAATTAATAACTCTCTTGTAACATACAGCTGTCCAGCACTGTGTCTAATCTATGTAAATAACTCTCTTGTAACATACAGCTGTCCAGAGCTGTGTCTAATCTAAGTAAATAACTCTCCTCCTAGCTGTACATCACTGTGTCTTGTTTATTTTTTTCAGGGGTGGCAACATAAAATATCTTTTAATACAAAGCATGAACAATGTTTCTGCAACTATGTTGAACCTATTTTTCCCACAGGAAGCAGCCAAGTCAAAAGCAGAACTATTGGTTCAGAGACTGGACGATAAAGAACAAGGTGATGTACTGGTAATTGAATTTATTGCATCCATTTTGAAATCACAGGTGATCCCTGCAATTTGATTGGCCCATAGCAGTGTGATTTATTCACAAATCTTAGCTCTAAATCGCATCTTTTTTTCAGCCAATGAGAATAAACACAAAAATAAAACTTACATATTGGCACTTGACTAACAAAAATCTGTTATTAGGACTATTTAAATGTGCAATTTCAAAGCTGGATGTAATAGAATGGTAATTGAACTTTGAGTCGTGCAATTTTGATCTGAAATCATACTTGTGATTTCATATTGAACTCGTGCTGCATGCTTATTCGATACTTCAAATCACATGTATGATTTCAAACCAAATTACACTCCACTGACAGTTCAGTTGCCATTATTTATCATTATTGGTTATATGGGGCAAAATGTGGGATTTCTTCTGAAAGATACAGAACCTACACTTACCACTTTCTGATTGCCAGTTCAGACACTCTGCCACTGAGCTACAGGAGACTCGTGGAAGAAAGGCCATTAAACTAGGTTAGCCTAAGACATTACTGAAAAATACATTTTTCACTAATTCTCCAGGCTCAAAATTTAGCATCTTTATTATTTCATGAGGTATTTTGTGTTTTGCACAGGATTCATTGATGAAGATCAATGGTTGAACTGGATCTCACAACTTCCTGAACACGAGATTTCTAAACTTACCAAGTTTGTTATCATACCACCAGAAATGGCTGAGTACCCTAACAGCTGGTGAGATAAATAAAGGATATCACATGGCATGCAGAGATACAAAATTTCTCAAGTGATAATTATTACATGTGTAATAGAAGGAAGGATACTTTCATTCAAAAAAGGGTAATTCCTTTGGGAATTATAAGACAAATTATTGTTTTCAACAGAAGCCAAGATATTATTCACGTTCTTACATGTGATATAATAATAATAATAATAATGATAATAATAATAATATATAATAAATAATAATGATAATAATAATAATAATAATAATAATAAATCATATCATTATTATCAATTTGCTGCTTCTCTGTATATCTGTCCACTAATTTTTTCTTGCATTAATAAAATAGACTTAGTAGTAAAAACTAGACTAGGTCAGCAAATTAGTTGTCAATCTCAATGTTTATCCCTCTCACTTCCAAGGTACTTTAACTAGTTAATGAGTGTTATTTACACTATGTTTTGTGTTGATAAGAGTGCAAGCTCTCATCACCTGGTTACTTGAGACAGTATGTTTTCTGTAAAGAGAACGTAACCCATTGATCACTCTTAAGAATGAAAAGCTTAAGTTGGATAATAGAGAAACTCATTTGCTAGTGATAAGAATACAACTTTGTCTGAAAGCAAACTAGGTACCTATCCAATTTTACTGATTAATTTATTTTAAAGGGCAACATCAGCTGTTCCACCAGAAAATCAAGCTTTCATCACAAATGAAGCACTTGTTAACATAGCAGGGAAAATTGGTGAGACCAACTGGACACCACTGGCGCATCAACTGGGATTCAGTGAGAGAGAGATTAGAAACATAAAGAAAAAATACCCTCACCGCTCGCGAGAACAGGTGTATCAAATGTTACTCCTTTGGAGACAACAGATGCCACGAGAAGCAACAATCAGTGCAGTGGAATTGGCATTGCGGAACTGTGGAATGGAGGACATTGCAGCACTGTTGTACCAGTGACTGGTAAACTTGATGTCAGGAGATGAAGGAAAGATACTGCTATTTTGTATCTTCATTACCAAAAAATTAGGGTGTATAGTATTCATTCATCACTAGGGAAACAAAATAATGATTTCATTCGGAAATTTGTTTCATGTGTTTGTACCAGAAATTATTCTATAAATGGTTGGTTGCCTTCTTGGTGTTTCAAGTACTAAATTCACAAAATCATGACACATGATAATATAATAATATGAAACTACTGAACAATGCTCTCATTACACCAGTGACAGTAGTTTTAACCAAACCAAGATGTAGCCTACAGTTGACACCCATTCACACAGCAGTCTCACTTTTTTTGTTGATGTTATATTCAACCCTATCACTGAATTGTATCCTTCACCCCCCCCCCCCTTAAAAAAATGTTTACAAACAGTAATGTCAATAATAAAAGTAAATAACTTCCAAGGCAATACCCAATGACTGACTTTCAAAAGAACAGTTCCTGTTATTACTAAGATACATTGAGCCTCCCACAATCTACATATATATTTCAAAATATATTAATATATTTTAAGGGGTTACTTTATAAAGAAACTGATTTGGTGGCAAATTGAAACACAAAAAATGGTTAATCAAATTAGTTGTTAATGTCAGTTGTAGCAAATTCAAAAGGATGAAGGGCTTTATGCTCAAATATCAGCTCCCCTTTACAGTGTGACTACACAAACCACTACACAAACCACTACACAAACCACTTGCCATCCAAACAAATTTTCACACAAATTATCCAATCACGGTCAAGTAATCTAAACAATAGAATCTCTACAAATATCATATATTTCACTTAAAATGCATATAAATTGCTCTAACTGTACAAAACATACCAAGATTGCAAAAGAATCATCTTAGTCAGTTGAAACTCACCACAAAACTGTTGGTCAGCATCAAAAACAGACAGAAATCCAAAAACAGATTTCACCTCCGAGAAATCCGTCCTCAGGGTGGATTTCAATTGAGAAATCCAAATCCGGATTTTTTGGATTTCCCTTTTTGTCGTTCGATTGGGAAATCCGAAAAAAGATTTGCTAAACTGTTCTCGTGAACAGTGGACTATCTTGTGCTAATTATGCGTTTGCTATCTTGTGCTAAAAAAAATCCAGATTTGGATTTCTTAATTGAAATCCACCCTGAGGATGGATTTGGAAAATCTAAATCCGGATTTCCCAATCAAACGTACCCTTGATGCGACACACCATGAAAAAGAAGGACTGCCGGCTAAACTGGCATATTTTACTGGGTTTTCTTTTCATGCCTGACTCTTAAGAAAGCCTGGTAGTAAAAATTACTGAATAATCCTACCATAGTTACCCCATAAAATATACTGTAAACACAGAAACCATGGTGAGCATAGCCTATTGAGGAATGTACTAATCCTACGAAAAACTGAAAGATTTGAAGCTGGGTCATTCGCTTTTTCCACTGAGGTCTTTCAGAAGGATATAGTGCTGCCTGGCCATAGTAAAGATAGAGGAACACATGGACAAAGGAGTTTATTCCCAACATGAACCCAATGGCA
>OX453276.1:33513446-33653446 GCA_949710005.1 Ricordea florida | reverse complement strand
ATGGCTGATGTCCTTCTCATCACGTGGTTGTAATTTCAATGCGCCAAGTGAAAACCGCGCAGCCATGGAACGAGATATAAATAGATTATTCGCTAGAAATAGATTCTGTCCCCTTATCATATCAGACGAAGTTATGTTTTCATCCCTCATTTTCTCTTGCTGGAACCTAACGCCTTTTTTATTGACAACTTAACATGAGTAGAATAAGAGCGGCATGATATTCTCTCGGTTGTTGTTAGCGTGGGAATTCTTCTTGAACAAAGTCCTTGAAAGATTTCATGTACAAAGCCTGAATTAAACCTGAAATCATTTCATTAAAACAGTTTTGGCTTAATGGAAAGCAGCCATTATTCCACCTTCTTTTCCGGACGTTTCTTGATATAAGCCTGATAGTAAAAATTAGAAAACAAACCGAACATGGAAAAGCCGTACACAAATCCCCAAATACAGAATCCGTGATTAAGATAACCAATTGAGCAGTGAACCATGCCAATTACAAATTGGCTGATTTGTAATTGGGTTAATCGCCGCTTCCAGTTAGGGCGTTGGCTGGGGAACAGCGCGGTTTGACCGTAGTAGAAGTACAGACAAACGTGTACAAATGCATTCATCCCCAGTAGAAAACCAGTTGGAGGCCACGCTTGGTATCTGTAAGCGTACTCAGCGACAAAGAGAATGGAGAAATGGTGATAGACCTGGAAGAAAGACGTAAGTAAACTGAAAATATGACAACAAGTGAGAATTATTTTCCTCCCACGGAGAAAGAATCAGTCTATATGATTTGTCAAAATCAAGTTTTTCGTGATATTTAGAGTTGTAAGTGCACAAGAGACAAGCATCAACAATATCGGAATAGTCGTTTTAGTGAAAGAGGCACTGCGATTTGCTTTCTATGTCAGTGAATCAAACTGCGCCGTGACCATTTTTTTGGAAAGCTTCTGAACATTACTGTACTGTGGTACTGTTTGTGGATCAATGTAAGTATCTAGGCAACCGTGCACCTACCCCTCCCCTAACTCAACATTAACGCTAACTTTTTAACTTATTATAACTTGTTGGGTTAGGGGAGGGGTAGGTGTACAGTTGCCCAGATACTGTCATTGGTCCTGTTTGTTTTACTATGCAGTGTGATTTAAACTTTTTCATCTGTGTCAAACCATGCAATGTGAACTTTGAATGGCAAGGTACTAAACAGTGCTGTGTTTTGGTTCTATTTATGACCATTAGTAATAAGCTCTTGTTACTCTCTGCAAAGTAACTGAGCTTTTACCAACCTCGTTCCCAGGGCTTTTCCCTAGAAAGAAAAATGGCGTCCGCCATTTTTCTTTTTAGGGAAAAGCCCTGGGAACGAGGTTGAGCTTTTACGAGACTAATTTCTTGGTCCAACGGTAGCCATTTTTTCTTCCGTGACTGCGGTATAATTCATGCATGTGCATGCGCTTTTCAACTGCTCCAGCGGATTATTGTATGTCACGATCTTCTGCCAATAAAATTGATGACGTATGTGCCCAAATACAGACGCTTTGGGGGGTGTGATCGTGATTGGGTGATACGAAAATGATGAAAAGAGAAAAAGGAAAAATGGAACTGCAGCAATTTACTTACATGAAGAAATGTAATTTGACGTTGTCTGTGACGCAAAACCATGAAAATGGTGTCAAACAGTTCAAGGTATTTACTTGCAAAGTAAACAAGCAAAGCGTGTTTAATGTACGAATCTTCTTCCTTGAGAAAAAGAGCCGATGGACCGGCTCTCGTGAACCCTAGTACGACAAACACCACTGTACACAGACTCAAGGCGCTACAAAGAAAGTTGTATACCACCAACACCTGAAAAAAGCGAGAACGGTGGTCAGTGGGGATATGTCACAACCACGCTCAGAGATTGTTTTTTCAGGTCTCGAGCATTAAACTCAAATTTCAGAGGAAAGTTTGGAACTGTACCGAATGCAGAACACACTCACCTTATGGAGTCCAAGGGGAGGAAAGAACCTTTTGCAAAGGACTGAAGCCGGTATAACAAGCAGATAGGCAATGGCAATAGGAAAACACTGAAGCCGACTCATGTCCGCGAAAAACCGCCAGTAACGCTCTGAAATAGAAGACAAAGTGCAAAGTAACTCTAACGTTTGTAAGTGTAGTGATTCATGTAACTTATCTAAAACAAAAAAAATTAATAAAAAAACTCTAACGTTTGTTATATTTTTTAAGTTCCCCACACCCCCCCCCCCTTTTGTATGGCTGAGTGATCGGTATTCACTGGCAAACGAATTGATTAAGTAAGTTATACCACCGTAAGGTAAAGGGGAGGTGCTGACGTTTCGAGCGTTAGCCCTTCGTCGGAGCCCTTACTTTATCAATTCGTTTGATTGTCCCAATTTCTTGTAACATTTGTGATACCTTCTCTTTCCACTATTCTACTGCAACACGCCACTCCCACCCCACCCCCACCCGGACTGGATTCTACCATGACAAAAGAGAGTAGTACAGCTGAACACCTGTTCCTACGTGGATTCCAATCCAGCTTCGTTTGTGTTAAGTATGGTTACTAAACAGCTTGTCGGAAATCGTGCACCAATAATTGAGATGATTGATAGATGATTGACAGCCGCACAAGACAATTATAACAGATAACAGTAAGAAGCCAAGAGAGATCGAGAGCGAGCGAGCGCAAAGCAAGAGCTAACTGTAGGACTAAAAAATAAACGTGAAGTGTTGAAAATCCGCGGACTTCTTTGGTCTCCTTTTCGACACAGTGGCACCTCCCACGGGACTTCTCGAACATGGACGCATTAAAGAAAGAAGCCGAAGCGAAACTTCAAATGTTACAATATACCAATGGAAAAAGCAGTGGAGTTATGAAGAAGGAAAACATCGACTCCATCGAACGTCACCGAGACACCTTACGAGCTCTAGTTAAAGAGGTTGAGGCGTTAAAGTTGGGGGTCGAGCAGGCAATGTTCAACGATGGAGAGGGGCCGGAAAACGTGGCGGAATGGAGCGAAAAAATAGAAGATGTAGTTGCCGAGGTTGATGACGGAATCAAGCTTATGAGCAATTGGCTCGAGAAGACAAAACACGACGCGAATCAACACAAGCGAGAAGAAGAAGAGGCTAGTCAAGCGCGTGCTCGTGAAGAACAACTTAAGTTTGAAAGCCAAAAGCTGAAAATGAAGCTAGAATACGAACGGAAACTGTCAAACCATCCCATCGTGGAAACCGAAGGAAGCACGGGGCGAACGAAACTACCCAAACTCCAGATCACCAAGTTTAAGGGCACATATGAGGAATGGTTACCGTTCTGGAATAAATTTCAAGCGGAGATTGAGAAATCGAACCTAGCACCGGTGACGAAATTTGCCTACTTAAAGGAACTACTGGATCCAAAGGTTCGAACGGAAATTGACGGCCTCCCGTTCACAACAGAGGGCTATGAAAGAGCCAAGAACATTTTAACCAGCGAGTACGGGAAGACCAGCGAAATAGTAAACGCGTACGTACAGAACATCATGAACTTGCCGGTTATCACTGGGACACAGCCCGCAAGAATACATGAATTCTATAAGACGTTGCTGTACAACGTGCAATCCTTAGAGACCCTCGGGAAGTTAAGAGACGTTTCCGGAAACGTTAGAAGTGTACTCGACAAACTAAAGGGCATAAAGGCGGATCTGGTAAGAGGGCACGAAGACTGGCAGACCTGGGATTTCCCTCAACTGGTAAAGGCCTTAAAAACGTGGAAGGATATCAATCCAGTCGAAAACAACACAGAAAAGCATCCAATTCGTGTACGTGACAAGGGCTTTCAAACCAAAGATTCCACGAATTCCTCACCGTCACAACGAGCGTGTGTTTATTGTGATGCCTTGGATCACAAATCGGCGAACTGTCATAAGATCGTGACAGTGACAGAACGCCGTCATCACTTGGCAGCCAAGCAATTATGTTTTAATTGTACAGGAAGCAAACATCGCGCTTCAGAGTGCCGAAGCCGCTCTAAATGTCAAGTCTGCCAACGTAAACACCACACATCCATCTGTGACAGATCACGCGATGACAGACAAAGCAGTGACAAGTCCAGTGACCATTTGATGACCGCAGTAGGCGTGGGAAAAAAGGCTGTCACGTATCCAATCATTACAGTCGAAATAAATGGCGTGATGTGCCGTGCGTTGTTGGACACAGGGGCAGGAAGTTCTTACGTGTCATCAACTTTGATAGATAAGCTGAAACTTCAACCGATCAGAAGAGAGTTCAAGCGGATCGAAATGATGTTTGGATCAGCGAACAAGGCGGTGAACATCTACGGCCTTTCAATACACGACCTACAAGGCAACTTTCGTTTAGATGCCGAAGTTACACGAGTAGACAGAAGTGAGCTACTAACAGTTGAGAATCCAAATTATGCCGAGATGGTAACGCAATTCTCCCACCTGAAGGGCGTGACGTTAAACGATACTGACAAGAAACCTTTGCTCCCTGTGCACCTCGTCCTGGGAACGAATGAGGTCGCGAGGATTAAAACCGGAACCAAACCGAGGATAGGCCGAGAGGGGGAACCAATTGCCGAGCTGACGCGTTTCGGGTGGACAATCCTATCACCAGGAAAAGAAGTGGACCTTACGGAAATGTTTTTAACCCAGACAGCCACAGTGGACTATGAAGAGTTGTGCAAGTTGGATGTTCTCGGGCTTAAAGACTCACCAATCGGTAACCAAGAAACTGTGTACGAGGAGTTCAAGGAGCAACTAACACGCAGTCCCGAGGGCTGGTATGAGACCAGTTTGCCTTGGAAGGGAAATCATCCACCATTGCCTGACAATCGCGAAGGAAGCCTAAAGCGTCTCAACAGCCTCGTACGAAAACTGGAGAACCAAGGGCAGCTGGAAAAGTATGACAGCATTATCCGAGATCAAGTCTCCCAAGGGATCGTGGAGTATGCGTACGACAAAGTAGAAGGCAGAGAATTCTATATTCCTCATAAGGCAGTCATTCGTGAAAATGTCGAATCAACAAAGATGCGCATTGTCTACGATGCATCAGCCAGAGCAAATAACTGCGCCCCCTCCCTAAATGAGTGCCTAGAAACCGGACCACCGCTTCAAAATCAACTTTGGAGTGTTCTTGTTCGCAACCGGTTTTATCCAGTGGCTATTGCTGGTGACCTAAAACAAGCGTTCTTGCAAATACGCATCCGTGAGGAAGACCGAGATGCAGTGCGTTTTCACTGGTTAAAGGATCTTACAACTAAGCAAGTGGAAGTTTTCCGATTCACCAGAGTGCTGTTTGGCTTAGCCCCATCCCCGTTCCTACTAGCAGCAGTAATCAAGGAGCATTTGCAAAAGTGTCGAGCAGCAAATCCAAAGGTTGTGGAAGAGATAGAACGAAGTCTGTATGTCGATGATTTAATCGGTGGCGGAGAAACAGTTAAGGAAGCCCTGGAACTGAAGAAAAGCGCAAAATCCATTTTTAAGGAAGCGACCTTCGAATTGCACAAGTGGCACTCAAGCGTACCAGCCTTAGAGGCCGAAACGCCGTTGCCAGGAGAAGAGCAAAGTTATGCCAAACAACAACTCGGAGTAAAAGAAGGAGAGTCCAAGCTCTTGGGGATGCCGTGGGAAAAGGAAAGAGACCTCATCCAGGTGAATTTCGCCGCACCAACAGGTCAAGCAACAAAGAGAGGCATACTAGGAAAGGTCGCTAGAATCTACGATCCTCTTGGGCTTGCCTCCCCGGTTACGTTGTCCGGAAAGGTTCTCTACAGAGACGCTTGCGACGCTCGTATCGCCTGGGACGCACCTCTGCCGCGCGATCTGAGAGATAAATGGTCAGAATGGGAGAAGAACTTACCAGTGCAAGTGAACGCACCGAGAAGCTTAGCTCAGTATCATGAAAAGGTCTTGTCTATTGACCTCCACGGATTTGGAGACGCAAGCGCAAAGGGAGTATCTGCAGCAGTTTACGCGGTGGTGACACAACCCAGTGGTATCAGCAAAGGTCTAGTAACCGCAAAGTCACGCCTTGCGAAAAGAGGACTAACCACCCCTCGACTAGAACTGGTATCAGGCCACATGGCAACAAATCTGGTGCATAACGTCAAAGAAACCTTACAGGGTTTTCCAGTGCAAAGTACTCACTGTTGGCTTGACAGCACAGTCGCTCTCCACTGGATCCGTGGAAACGGAGAGTATAAGCAGTTCGTGGGCAATAGAGTAGCGAAGATACAAGAGAAACAATACATAAAGTGGCGACATGTCGGTACAGCGGAAAATCCCGCCGACTTGGGGAGTCGTGGTAGTAGCGCCGATAAACTCACAGCTCTCTGGTGGCAAGGGCCAGACTGGTTATCAGAACCGGAAAACTGGCCACCCGACATCCTGACTACACCAACAAAGGAATCAGAAGCAGAAGTGAAAACAAGACGTGAGCTGTTAGCTGTGGCCGTGGAAAACAAACAAGATGCCTTCGATGAACTGCTGCAAAAACACGAATTGTGGCGTGTGTTACGCGTGGGCGCGTGGATCACGAGGTTCCTTCAAAACACCCGAGCCAAACGACAGCATCGAGTCATCGGCCCTCTAACGACTGAGGAGATACAGCGACAAAAGACCTTTTGGACCAAGCGGGCTCAAGAACAAGGGAAATCCAGTGAAAAGTTTGAAGAAGATCGCTTGCAGCTCAATATTCAAAACGAACAAGATGACGTGTTAGTATGCAAGGGGAGAATTCAAGGCCATTATCCCATTTACCTCCCAGATACGGCACCCTACACTCGTAAGTTGGTTCAACGATCGCACGTCGACACCCTGCATGGAGGCGTAGGCCTAACGATGACTAAGATTCGTGAACAGCATTGGGTACCACGTCTCAGGAAGCTCGTTAAACAAGTGATAAAGTCGTGTGCGGGGTGTAAACGGTTTCAAGCCATTGCACTGGCTACTCCACCCCCCGGACCCTTACCCACCGACCGCACTGAAGGCAGTACTCCATTCGAAGTGATCGGAGTTGATTTTGCCGGCCCCCTCAAGTATCGCCGCAAGTCCAAGATAGCAGGCAAAGCCTACCTTGCATTGTTCTCGTGTAGCCTGACAAGAGGAGTCTACATCGAAGTGATAGAAAACCTGGAGACCGGCGAATTCCTAAGAAGTTTAAAACGCCTTATCGCGCACCGTGGCCGTCCGGCAAAGATTTATTCCGACAATGGGAAGACATTTGTAGGAGCAGCGAAATGGCTCAAACAAGTGACTAGCGACGAGAAGGTACAAGACTACTTGGCTCATCAAGATATAAGGTGGCAATTCAATCTGAGCCGCGCCCCCTGGTGGGGAGGTCAGTTCGAGCGTCTCATCGCACTAGTCAAGTCTTCACTCTACAAGACAATCGGTAACGGCATGCTTTCTTGGACAGAGCTATGCGAAGTTGTTCTTGACGTGGAAATCGCTCTGAACAATCGTCCATTAAGCTATGTTGAGGATGATATCCAACTTCCGACACTGAGGCCTGCTTCGTTACTTTTCCTCAGACCAAACCAATTGCCAGAGCTTGAACCGTTTCACCTTAAAGATGCGGAACTCCGCCGACGGGCAAAGTATCTGCGAAAATGCAAACAAGCATTGTGGAAACGGTGGACAACCGAGTACCTGCGAGGGCTGAGGGAGCGACATCGTCTGAAGCAGAAGGCGAGACAGATTGGCCAGTTAACCAGAGGGGACGTGGTGATCATAAAGGACGAAGATCGAAACCGGAACAAGTGGAAACTTGGAATTGTGGAGGACTTGATCGCAGGAAGGGACGGGATCGTGCGAGCTGCAAAGTTGAGAGCAGGGAAGACGATCCTAGAAAGGGCAGTGCAACAACTTTATCCGTTAGAGTTATCGTGTGACAGACAAACCGTGGCAACGCAAGCACAGCTGAATCCGAATGCCCCCAGTAGTAGGATACAGTAGATATTGTCCCCTTTTCTGCTATTTTTCAGTCTTTCTGCCATTTTTCAGTCTTTCTGACAAGACTAAGTCAAGGATAAGCTAAGGCTAAATTGTCCGTCATTTTTTGAGTCATTTTTTCAGTCATTTTATTGAACCTTTTTTTGAAAATGTGCCGATTTTTTATTAGACCAATTTTTATTTCTCTTTTTTAAAAAATACACCGATTTTATAAAAATGATTTTTCTAAAAATTAATAAAACCTATTTAAAAGAATAAGCCTAAATTTGAAAAATATGAATGAACTAAAAGAAGAAATAGTAAAAGAATTGAAAAGAATTATGGAAGAACATGGTAAAAAAATTAGGGTTGATAAACTTAGGAAAGAGATGCGTAAAAATCCATTAATTGATGATGAAGCGTTGGATAAATTTTTACCTAAAAAACTAACACGAAGACAAAGGGAGGAGAAAGAAAATAAAAATGTAAGTGTGGCAGAAGGACGGAAAATTTTTGAAGCTATTAATGAAAATGTAAAAAAACAAAAACCAAAAATCGAAAACAAAAAAGTAAGTGTAGCTGAGAGTATAAATTTTTTTGAGTCACGTAAGAAACTTTATAATGAAAAAAGTAGAAGAGATACAATCACAATTTCTACAACACCAAATAAAGTATCAAAAAACTTTTTGGTTAAAGATAGGGTTAAGTTTTATAATGAGCTTGAAAAATTATCTAAAAAAGATGTTATTGTTCCTTCAAAGAAGCCCCGGCCTCCCGTTCCAGCTCCTAGGAAAAATAAACCAGAATCTCAAAAACCCACAGTTCCACCTCCTAGAAAAATAAAAAATAAAACTAAACCCCAAACTACAGAATCCACCGATGAAAAGGATGAGAAGAAAGATACTAAAACTAAAAAGAAATTAGTGCCACCTACTAATTTTAAATTCACCCCGTTTGAAGTTGATGAAGCAAGAAGACCAAGAAGGATTTTGGAAAATACTGTTTTTGTTATTGAAAATCTGAATAGAGATATATCTCAAGCAATTATTGATAGAGTAAGACCACAAATTCATATGAGAACAAGGGTTGTCATAGGTTTTGTTTGTAACATTCATCGCGGGAACGGTGAAGTTGTTGAAAATTACGGAAAAATATTTACAAGTGAGGGGGTTTTCACCACAATGGGAAGAATTGAAGATTATATAAGAAGGTGTGAAATGCGAAGGCTGGATTTGGATGATGCGGAAATTTGGACTAATGCATATTTACCCGCATCAAAAGTTATTGACAGACCAGGGATTTATGAGGGGAAAGTTGAGTTTACCAGCGTAAATGTAAGAATAATACATACAGATGAACCCTTAATGGGTTGTGGAAAATTACCTGATTGGTTAAAAAATAAGAAATGTGCTTATTCACTTGAGGATTATGATGATAATTTATGTTTTTGGAGAGCTATTCAAATACTTTTTAATCTTATGAATAAGAAAGAAAGACCAGAAAAGAAAACTACAAGAGATGCTCTTAATTTAGCCAGAAAATTTTATAAGAACACTAAATTGAAAAGAGTTGATGTCAAAAGAATAAGTTTTATTGAACTTGAGGATGTTTCAAAAATGTTTAATGTTAATATTAGGATATTTGAACAAAAAGAAAAAAGCAAAACGGTGTGGATGTTAGTGTATGGAAAGGATAAAATTAGGAAAGGGTGGCCTACCGCGGATTTAGGGCTTTATGAAGGGCACATCTTCTTCATCAAGGATATGTCATTATTAACTAGCCTTTGGGAATGTTCGGGTTGTCACCAAAGATTCAATAGGCATGATAATTATAACGCCCACTTTACAAATAAAAGCTGTTCAGGAGGTGAAACAGAAGTTATTTGTAGGGGTGAGAAAATTAAACATATAATGAATAGATCTGAAAGAATATTTTATGGTGGAAACATACAATACAGTTATACAGGATGCAAATGGATTGAAAGACAGTCCCAAATTATTGGTAAACATATTCATCACGCATTATGTAGGCACGGTGGTGAACGGGAAGTTGAAATTTCAGGCAGTAAGAAAAAATATAAAATTCTTGTTGATGGTTATGAACCCCGGACAAATACAGTTTTCCAATATTATGGTTGTTATTGGCACGGGTGTTCATGTCAAAAAAGGGAGGATGGTAAAAAATGGTACAATGAAACGATAGAAAAGGAAAATAGAATCAAAGATGCGGGTTATAATGTTGTGTCAGTTTGGGAGTGTGAAAACCCAGAATTAGCTTATGTGAATTTTAAGAAGAAATTTATCCCATACCCTTATTTCATATCATATGATTTTGAGTCTCTTCAACAAAAACTATCTGAAAAAATAACAGGGGATCTAACTTTTATAAATCAACAGATCCCCCTTAGTGTTGCAATTTCTGATAATTTATCAAACACACCAACCTATTTTGTAAATCGGGACCCAAAAAAGCTTATAGAAGATTTTGTTATGGAATTAGATAAAAGACAAAAAGCCATTTCCGAACAAGTTAGAAAAGATTACCCCCTACCAGATCCAGAAAGTCTTCCAGATAATGTAAAAAATCAGTATGAAGAATGGTGTGATCAGGCCTCTGTTGTTGGGTTCAATTCGGGGAGGTATGATATAAATTTGATAAAGGAACATTTTGTAAATGCAATTACTGAACTTTCAGAAAAAGTAAAGGTTGCAAAAAAGGAAAATAAGTATATGTTCTTGAAAACCGAGAATTTTAAATTTTTAGATGTAATGAATTATTTAGCTCCAGGGGTATCTTTTGATAAGTGGTGCAGAGCAAATAATTGTAAGACCCAAAAACTTGTCCTACCGTATGAATGGCTTGATGATTATGATAAACTTGATCATGTTGGACCTGTTAAATATGAAGATTTCTACTCATCCATTCATAATAAAATACCAATATCTAGAAAACAGCATGATGAATTTATCCTTGAGTTCGAAAAACGGGGTTGTATTACAATGAGCGATTGGTTGCGAGAATATAACATTGGTGATGTTACTCCTTTTAATGAAGCCCTTGAGAAAACTTGTAAAAAATATTACTGCGATGAAATCGATATGTTAAAAGATGCAGTATCAATTCCAGGGATATCAATGACCCATGTGCTAAACACAAGTATAAAGAAAGGTGAGTGGGATTTATATGCTCCAGGGGAACCTTGTATCCACAAATGTTCAGATGAATGCCGTAATAGAGGTAAGAAGGGGAAAGCTTGTGAAAAGTGTAGAATTAAAAAGAAAGAATGTACTGTATGCCATAAAAATAAAGCTTATAATCTTTTGAAAACCGGTATGGTTGGCGGACAGGCTCAGGTGTTTTGTAGGCTTGCAATAAAAAATCAAACAAAAATTCGTCCCCATAAATATGAAAATCCAAAAATATGCAAAATTATTCGTGGTGATGATGCTAATGGTTTATATTTATGGGCGGCGGCACAAGAAATGCCGTGTGGAAAAGAAGAATTAATTGAAGTAGAAAACCCAAAGGATCCCGAATATGTCAAAAAATTTTGTAATAATGTTCTTACAGGCGAGTTATTTGGTTTTGCGCAAGTAGATATTCATACACCTGACCATCTTTTGAAAAAATTTGAAGAGTTACCTCCCCTTTTTATTATTGATACTGTTCCAGATCATTTAATACCCGAACACATGAAAGAATATCAAAAAGCTACGGGGAGAAAGACTATAAAAGACTCAAAAAAATTGATAAATGTAACTAGAGCAAATAAAATTTTGCTGTATACACCCGAAATAAAATGGTATCTTGAGCATGGTTTAGTAATAACCGCCGTGCATAATATAATAAAATATAAATCGGGAACACCTTTTGAGTGGTTTGCAGAAGAAGTTAGTAACGCCCGAAGGGAAGGAGATATTGAGGTACTGGGTGAAATGTTGCATGTAGCTGTTAATGTTAATACTATAATCGAAAAATTAAACAAAGCTGTTAACGACGAACAAAGAGAGGAAATTATGAACGAATTAAAACAATTTACTGAGATTAAGGATGTTGAAAAAATACACAAAACTTTTAATATTGAAAAAATTATTAGCGAATTAAAACAATTCCCTGATGTGGTGCCATTGATTGGGGAGAATGAAGATGTTAGAGTATTGACCGAAAAAATACTTACAAAGTACGCAGGAAAGAAAGAATTAGCCGATACTTATAAGCTGCTGGGGAACTCGTTTTACGGTAAAATGGTTGAAAATTTAGAAAAACACATGGAGGTATTCTTTACTCAAGATTGGGATATGGTTTGCGAAAAAATTAGAAATCCGTTCTTTCACGATTATGAAAAAATAAATGAAACAGCCGAAGTTACAATGCGAAAACGTAAAATCGAAATTAATAGGCCTTATCAGTGTGGTATTGCTGTATATCAATTAGCCAAACTTCGTATGTTAGAATATTACTATGACTTTCTAGATAAATATTTTGATAGAAGAGATTTTGAGTTGATTTATTCTGACACCGACAGTTTCTACTATGCTTTGTCTGATGAAAATTTAGATAATCTGGTAAAACCAGAATTACGAGAGGAATATTTTAGAGAAGGTAAAGAAAAATTCTTGTCAACATCATTATATCACGATAGAACACCAGGTCTTTTCAAGACAGAATTTACAGGGGATAGAATGATTGCTCTTTCACCAAAATGTTATTTCGCACAAGATTCGAACGGAAAAACAAAATTTAGTTGTAAAGGAACAATTGAACGACAGAATAATATGACCTGGAATAGGTACTATGAAGCTTTTCAAGGGGGGGTTGATATGGCAAAAAATACAGGTTTTAGAGCTATTGATAACGGAATTAAAACATATACTCAAAATAAATTAGGATTGAATGCTTACTATGTCAAACGTATTGTAAACAAAGATGGGATTCATACAGATCCTTTGTATTAGCTCATTTCAAAACAGAATCCGGTGGTAGTTCAGTATCATAAGGTACAACTTGGAGTTCTTCGCTTACAAAACCGCGTTTTGGACCATCTTGTAAATAATATAAAACAGGTTGGTTGGCTGAAACTGTGCTTCTAGAAATATCATAAACTTTGATACTCCAGATAGGATCTGTAGCTCTCCTTTTTTCACCACCCTCAAGTTCACCCGGAGATAATAAATATCTAACCTTTTTACCAAAAGGTAATCTAACCTCATCAAGCCCCACCACACGTTGGTAATTTTTGGTTTCAATATCAACCTCTTTCATTTTTATTGCTTTATTAGGCTCTTTACCTGTTATTCTTGTTGGTGTATTGTTCAAAGTTTTCAAAATATTGGGCAATCGTTTTACCCATACTCTAGATCGATTATCACTAATCATTTCTTGTGCATATTGATGACTAAATAATCGTTCACTTAATGTTCTATTTGCTCTTTCAACAAATGCTTGGGCTCTATGGTTTCCGGCTTCACTTCTCTGGATTTTTACATTATGGTAATTCATAAGTTTTGTAACATCGCCCATAAATTCTCTTCCTGGATCAACAATTAATGTTTTAGGATATTTCATTCTTCTGGAATATATTTTTTCAAAAGCATTTGAAATTTCCCTACTTTCTTTTGAGGTTAATGGTTCAGCATCTTTGTATCTTGAGGCTACATCAACCACAACTAATGCGTATTTATATGTTTTTCTTCCAACTCTATCATGAGTTAAAAATAATAAATCCGCTTGGTGAATCTGATTAGGTTTATCTACAGTCCAATGTGGTCTTGGAATATATTTTGGAGCTGGTAGATATATTTGCCATATTGCTTGTTTCTGAAGCCATTGTTTGGCCAAATTTTCACTTACTTTCGCCTTCTCAGCTAATTTAGTAATTGCAGAATATCCTTTCCAATACCCAAAAGTTGAATAATATATACTACTGAAATTTTTTGATAACCTTTGGGATATGTTTTCGTTACTCATTTAAAGATTACTCCTCCCTTCCTTAAAATAAATATGACAACAGTATCTGAAAAAATTAACCCAAACAGGATTCCAAGAGATCCACTAGGTTTGAAAGCGGAATCAATATTGAACCGAATTACACTAAATCCTTCATCAGCTAATCCTGGAGAAACACTATATATAAATATCCCAAAACTTTCTGAGAATTTAGTGATTGTGCCAGGAAGTGTATCTCTAGTATTTAACCTGACTGTTGAGGGACATGAAGATAACACCCTCGTGAATAATGTAGGTAGTAACCTTGTATCCAGACTAAGGGTTCTTTTTGGTGGTGAAACACTACAGGATACTCAAAGATACGATCTTTTTCAAACATACCATGACTTATTCTTAACAGATGAAGAAAGAGAGGATAGATTAAGGCAAGGTATTTCTTCTGAAAACATGAGGAAGCTACGGACAAATGCGGGTGATAAGGTAGACACAGATGCAAAAGAAGTAGCTCTTGCAGTAGTACACAACACCAAGTATAATATCCTACTAAACCATCCTATTCTCAACAATCATGGAGTTTTCTACCCAAAGGCATTAGATCATCAACTAATCTTTGAGATTACACTAGCTCCAGTTCGTGATATTGTTGTTTATTCTGACGATACTAAGACTCCAACTTATAAAATCACAAACCTTGAGTTGGAATATTCTTGCATATCAAGCGAATACTTAGCTCGTGAGGCACAGGCGGCTTATCAGGTTGGTAAAGGATTTTTTTACGAGAATGTCACTCTACACAAAACTTTCACCATATCCAGACCCACCGACAGTGTGATAAACCAGCATATTAATCTACCTAGAAGGTCAATTACAGGGATATTATGTTTGTTTACAATACCATACAGTGGAGGGGCACGAGATTCTGAGAATTTTTTCAATCCAGGTATCACCTCAATCAATATAGATGTTAATGGGGTACCAAACCGTTTTTACTCTAAAGGGATGATACCTTCAGACCTCTGGGAGTCGATAAAGAAACGTTTCGGACCAACCGAAGGTCGACATTCATTAAAGGAAAAAGATTTTTATAGTAAAAAGTTTGCTCTGTGGATAGATTTGAGAACCCACCCAGATAATGATATTCATGGAGGTGGTCTAGCCTTAAATAACGCACAAGATGGTATAAAAATAGAAATGAAACGAAAAGTTAGTGGATCCAGTATTATGACTTGTTACATGTTTGTTGTAGCTGATGCGTTAATGGAGGTTATGAATTCAAACTTAAGATCGATAATGTACTAACTTAAAAATCATGGAAGAATTAAGAGATAAAATTCCTTTTCACTGTATTATAACTGGTCCAACAAATTGTGGAAAGACAAAGTACATCATAGATCAACTCAGAGGCCCATTTAGAAAATTGTTTGAATTCATTGTTTTAATATGTCCAACTTATTCTAAAAATAAAACATATCATAATTTTGCTAGAGGAGATAAACGTTTCTATGTATTATCACCAGATGCTAGTAACATTGATGAGATTAATGAATTGCTAAGTGATTGCCAAACTTTGTTCTCTGGTACAAATACACTAATAATTTTAGACGATTGTGCTGTTTCTAATGATTTGAAAAAACGATCAAACAAGTTTATTGATTTAGCATTCTCTGGAAGACATCATGGATTATCAATGTGGGTTCTAACTCAGCAATTAACTTCAATAGCAAAACCATTCCGTGAAAATGTAGCTTGTGTTGTTACTTTCCATAATCCATCACAGAAGGGAATGAAGATGTTTTTCGAAGATTATGGGGGTGATTTAGACCCTGAAACTAGTAAAAAGTTTGTGCAACTCCTGAAAAATGAAAAATATTCTAGACTCTGTCTGTGTTTACGTTATCCATTTCAATGTTATTTGGAGATACCTGAAGTTATAAATTTAAAGACCTGACTGTAGGTAAGAAAATTGTAATATGACAGAAGTTGAAGATTATATTGAAGAAGAAAAGACTGAGGTAAAAGATAATTATAATAATGAAGTTGAAATAAAACAAGAATCACTAGCCATCCTCGCAGCTCTTGGAACCACAAAGGAATATTTAGGGGTTGATATGAGTCTTGGTGATATAAAAAAATTATCTGTAAAAGACATTGAAAAATATTATAATCGATACCAGGCAGTATTAGGTAAAAAAATTAACGGTGGGTTAGTAGATTCATCTCTTCAATTAATTTCTAAAGTTATTTCTTACATGGTTCCTGTAGATGATATAAAAGCTCTTTGTGATGATTTGAAGAATGATGATTTGATTAATCGTGAACTAACAAACATTGTTGGTCTCTTAGCATTGAAAGCAGGAAGATTGGCAGCACTTGCTAGCGGGATATTCCAGGTTGCTAAACATGTTAAAATTGGTAAAAATATAGATGATTCTAAAACTCAATTAGCCCCGCTGAACACAACTGATCAGTATACTAATCAAGGTGTTGATGGGTATGATACTGTTTACTAAGCATGATTTAAAGATTTCTTAATGATATGTAAAATAATGTCTGACCAAACTGAACAAATTGAAGGAGGAACAGAAGTTGAGCAAATTACTGCCGATCTTGCACCTGAAAATAAAGATGTCAAAAAACGGGGGAAAGACCCTAAAAAGGTTGCTGCTGGAAAGAAATTGGCAGAATATAATAGAAAAGCGAAAGAAGCATTAGCTAGGGAGACCCAACGGGCCGCGCAGCAAATGAAACGTGAAGAAAAAATGAAACAGGAAGAAGAGACTAATAAAGATGGTGAATCAAAAGCATGGCTTCCAGAATTATCTTTCACAACCGTTTTATCCATTGTAGGAATAGGGTTTACTGTATTTGATATGTTTATGAGATATTTTAAAAATAGGATAGTTGATTTATCCCAAGTCCCATCTAATGTTCCACCTGCAAATATTGTTACTCAAACACAACCACAAAATATTCCCACCCAACCCACACAACCCCCGAAAATGGGGATGATATGATTTGCTCCGCCCCGATCCGCCCCGATTCAAGGTCCTAAAGGGATCTAAAGGTTTCTTACTGATACAGTAAAAAATTATGTCAACTGAAAACAAACTTGTGAAAACTGTTACTGATTCAGCAGTACTTATTGGTTTAGCAGCTGCTGTTGGTTATGTAGCTAAAAAGGTTATGAAAGAATCATTTATGAACGACCCATCCTCAAGTATTACAAATTATGCTAAATGGGTGGCTGTATTGTCAGGTAGTATGTACCTAAAAACTTATTTAGAGGATCAAAAGATTTTACCAAATTAAGGATTTATAGACCTGAGCGAAGCGAAGAAATATGGCAACAATAGCAATGATGTTTGGAGGAGCTATTTTGAATGCAACCGCCTTTGTTGGTGGCTCATATCTTGCACGATATCTCTCAGGTGATAAAACAGATACAGAGAAAATAAGACATGATAAGGCACTAGAAAAATATCAAAAAGATTATGGTGAATACCAGGAAAATAGACAGAAACTAATTGATTGGAAAGTACAACAAAAGGATGCAAAATATCAGGCATCAAAAAATATTTCTAATACAGATGAAGCTTTGAAATTATATTCCGCTTCGCGGGGAGGGCTACGCCCGAATAGTCAAATGCATGAACCAAAATTCTCTGAAACTCTGAAAGAGCCCCGCTTTGCGGATTATTATAGACCTAGTGACAATCAAAAGATGGGTGAAATGGCATATGTGGGTGGTGGTATGTTAGCGTTGGGGTATGCAGCTAGTAAATTATTTTAAGTAATTGTATGTGATTAGTTAAAGCCTGTCGGCTTCCGACATAGTCGGTCTAAAGATTTCTTACTGATTAGTAAAAAAAATAATGGCAGAAGTAGGAGATATACCTAAAGAAATACCAGACTTTGAACCAACTGATCTAGACGATGATGTTGATAGAGAAAATATGGAAATGGATCCAATATCATCAACCACCCGTCTAATTAACCCTGATGATGAGGAGGAAGAAACTTCATTTGGTGGTGATGATAAAACTCGAGCCTTGTTAAAGAAAAATGTGGAATCGATGGAAAATAAACAAGATGAAGCATGGTATGAGATTATACGTAAATTTCCCAAAGCTGATCCTGTCAAATCTCCATTTATAGCTACTCTAGATAAATATGGTCGGGTGGTTGTTATACTAAAAAGACTAGGAGGTAAGTCCCACCTTTTTTTCAGGCGGGATGGTGAAGTGAATGATAAGTTACCAAAAACAATAATGGAGAGTCTTGGTCCTAGAGCAGAAGAAGTTGTTGAAGCTAATGATGATATTTTATCTCAATTGAATGAAAAAAAATGAAGAAATTAGGTATTTAAATAATGAAATGGCTGAGTTAAAACTAGATTTAGAAAAAGGTAAAAAGGAGATTGAAAAACAAAAAACCAAAATTGCTAAAACTGAAAGCTATTTGCATGAGTCTGATAAATATAAGCTATTTTCTAAAGAACAGATTGATAAACTTAGAGTTAAATTGAATCGATACAAAGATGAAATAGATAAGTATAAGAAGGGTCAGTCAAATTTAACAATGTTAGAACATGGTAATAAAATATTACAAGCTGAAGTTGATAAATTTCTAGAACTAGCAAGAAAGAGTATTATTTACAACCAAGAACAAATAGCTGATATTGATAGTAAAAATGAAGAAATACTTAAAAATCTGCCATTACGAGAACGTATAAAATATATCTTCAAAAAATATGGTTTTACAGTATTTTCAGTTTTAAGTGCAGTAGGTGTTGTTATTGGTGTTATAGTTTCTAATCTTTCTAGAGGCCTATCCAAATTAGGTAAAGGTGTTGGTAATGGGTTGAAAGCTATTGGTAAGAAACTCGGTGAAATATTACCTGGAATGGTTGGAGCGATTGTAAGCTTTTTATTCAAAACAGCGGGCGAGGTTATTGGTTTTTTAGGTAAGAATGCTTGGCTTTTGATAATGGCTTTTGTTCTATATTTTGTGGAACAATTTAAAAATAAGAGAAAGTAATTAGATCTAAAGATATCATATCGTTCAGTAAATAAAATATGGAAGAATACAATAGAATTTACGGCCCAGCCGGTCCCGAGCGAATTCGGGCAGAGCCCTCCCCGCAAAGCGGAAGCTCGATTTATCCACAAATTCCGGCTGATCCGGGCCCTTCCTCCGGACGATTACCTATTAATAGCGATTCAAATAATTTCAGACTACAAAAGTCCTGTGAAGTACTAAATAATCTTCAAAAGGAAATTAAACATTACGAGGAGGTTAGGAAAAAGTACAATAGAGCAAGAGGTATATTTACAAAAATCAGTGTTTGTAGTGGAGTGCTTTCAGTTATTCTATCTGCAAGTGGGCTTGGAACCTCCCTTACTGGTTTTGGTGCTATTGTTGGTATACCATTAGGAGCGGTTGGAGGTATTTGTGGGGGAATATCAGTTTTATTCGGTTCAACTTCTAAACGGCTCTCACATAAAGTTAGCAAACATGAACAAACAGTTTCTCTAGCAAAGGCAAAAGTAAACACTATTCACGACTTGGTTTCAAAGGCACTAAAAGATAACGCTATATCCGATCAAGAATTTTCGTTAATTTTATCAGAGGTTGACAAGTTTGAAAAATTAAAAATCGAAATCCGTCAAAAAACACAGAAAGAGACAGAAAAAAACTTAAATATGAATCAGATAAGAACAGAGGTTCGAGCGGAAATATTAAAGGACCTAGCCGATCGCGATCGCTGAAAATTTCATATGAAAGAACTGATGTGGGATTTAATTGTTTTGCTGGTGTTAGAAAAGAGGTTATTTAAAAGCAACATGTTATGAACAAAAAAATGTCATTATTCAATGATTACAGCAAAGCTGGGCCCGCCCTATGGGCGGATTTCAGAAATATGTACCCAAAGGCTGATATAAGTCATTTCACATTTGTGCCTGATTCATATGGTGGATATATTAAATGGCAAGTTGATGGTACAACAATAATGTCAAATGATGATCCTACTGGAAAAACATGGATTGATGATATTTCACCTGGTTTGAAAAGAATTTTGTGGAAAGATTTAGGGCTTACCTCTGATGAATTGAGTTCATTTCCAAATAGTTTAACATTGACTAATCTATCTTATCCAATACCAGCAATTGATTTTGATGACTTTTCAACTGATATAACAAAAATGCTAACCTCGCTGGATATATACGTTTCAAATACAAAGAAATTCACAGCAAAGATGAGAAACATATTTACATCACAAGTTGTTACTTTCAAATTTGGAAAACAGAGTAGAAAATGGTTGAACTCCCCTGATATGAATTATTGGCCTCAACAACTTAACTTTGCAGTTTGGTGTGCAACATCTGGTTGTGGAATAAGTCCTTTTGAAAGTATAAATTATCCTAAAGTCGTGAACAGCTTCATACATTTTCATGTTTATTTCACAATAAGGAGAATATTATATGAATTAAGTCTTCCCTTACCTGATGAGCAACCTTTTGTGATAAATAATAATCCATATAGTAAAGTTGCATATCAACGATTGTGTTCTGAATTTAGCATATCAAAAAACTCAGACTTTAGATGGAAAGGAGGTAGAAACGACGGGTTGGGAGATATATTCCTTGATTATGGTGCAGGATATCGTGGAAAAGGAGGGGGATATCAAAATGTACATATTGTAAGGAATTATGATGTTGAAGCAGATCAATGGCCCGGTGAAGGGGGTAAATTCGCTGATGAAGGTGGAAAGAAGGAAAAGGGTAATCTCATTTCATTTATACGTAATGATGATTTTGCTGATTTCAAATATGCTTGGTTTATCCCTACAATTGGACATGGGCTCACTAAAGCTGGACTTGGTAGATTGAATCGATCTGCTGAAGCTTTTGTTTACTGTATATTAGGATCTCAAGTTAACACTAGAAATTCAATTTATGGTAATGGTGGCGGTGCGATTGAGACACAACAAGAATTCTTGGCTTTATTTGAAAGTAGTGTGATCGAGAATGACATTTCTAGTTCTATCCAAAGGTATCAATTAGCTGTACAAGAAGCTAAATTACGGCTCGATTTAGCTATTGCTCCTGGTGTGTGGTTGATGCCAAGTAATATGATAATCAATACTGAAAGCGTTACAGGTTTTAACAACAAACTTATGAAAGCGAGTAATGATATGAATTTTGGAGTGAATAATTCCCTAAACACTGAAGCAAAACAGGTTGGAATAAGTCATAACTTAGGGTCTTCAAAGTTAAAGTTACCTCATATTCCTTTTGAATGTAAAACTGAAACGAATAAAAACCCACAGGAACCAAAAACCTCAAAGAAAACAGACTCGATGAAACAGGAAAATAATATTGACTCAACGCAACATGAAAAAAATATATTAGCATTTATAATTGTTGCTGGTGGATTAGCGTGGTATCTATTTCGGTAGATGACTGGATTTTTCGGCTTACGCGTAAGTCGTTTTTTATCACAGGTTAATTAACATAACAATTTTTTTTCGGCTTACGCGTAAGTCGTTTTTTATCACAGGTTAATTAACATAACAATTTTTTTTCGGCTTACGCGTAAGTCGTTTTTTTTTATCACAGTCGGTTATTATAGAAATTACGGCGTAGCCGGTCCCGAGCAAATTCGGGCAGAGCCCTCCCCGCAAAGCGGAAGCTCGATTTAAAGATGAATATGGTGTAATCAAAAAAAAAAATGTTGAGCATTACCATGTATGATTCTGAAACTAGGATTTATTTAGATCCTCCACTGAAAAATATTCGAGAGATACAACTCCTGGATTGTAATATAAAAACCAAAAGATTGATTAATTTCAAGGATCAGCAGATATTATTCAATAATAGGAATCTGGGCTTCATAATAATTGAACCTGGTACATATTCTCTTCGCAATATTCATTCTATCTTTTTTAATGATCCTGATAGGGAAAAGATAACAATAATTGAGACTGATACTGTTAACTATCTATATTCAAATAAGAACTTTAACGTTAAACTTACTAGAGCGTTGTCGATTGGTTTAGGGGTACCTGAAATCATAAATCCTGGTAAATTATACCCTATAAATATACAGATTAAGGAACCATTGAGGCTTATGTGTAGTATAGTTGATAATAAGTCTTCATATATGAATAAAACAAAATATGGAGAACTTGTGAAACTCTCACCATCACAACTACTTGCAAACATACCCTCAAAGGATTATCCGACAATTCCAGTTCAAAAATATGAGAGTGTTATAAATCACTTTGATTTAAGCATATTAGACAATGAATGGAAAAAACTTGATCTTAAGGATTCTCCCATAACTTTTACTTTAAGATTCAGATAAATTTTTTGTTATGTAACCAGTAATTAGGTTATATAACATAATTTTATTTTCTTATTAAGTTTACATAAGGCTTCCATTATCTGAATCTTCGTCATTTTCCATAAAATTAGCAGCTGATTTGCTGTTAGAAATAATTATTTCGGGATTATATTTTCTACTAGGCGCTAATCTTTTAATTTCATTTTTTGGTTCTACAAGCGCATCATAAGGTTTTACTTGAAGTGAAATACAAGAACCAATAAATATTGATTCAAATTTGATACTGCATTCTGCATGGCATCCTTTATTCATTAAATCAAAAGGTTCTATTAATTCATCATCTTTCATATTATAAAATTTAGTGAGAAATTTGTCTTTAGAGCAAATTAATTTTGCATATAGAGTTGGTCCGCGGCCAGGAACTCTACGCATAGAACTTTTACCATTTTCATCTGTAACTTTTACCATTTTCCAATATAAAGGATTTAAACCACCCTTGGTTTTAGTAAGATCTTTTCTTTCCAAGTCAAATCTGTCAATTTTTTCTCTATTATCTAGCAAATGATCAATACAACAATCTACTATTTCGTCAAAAGTATCAATCCATTTTTTCTCTTCAGGTGTGGGTTTATCTCCACTCCATAAACATAAAGGAAAGGTATGTCCTGTAATTTTATTTGTTTCTTGGCTTCGATTTTCGGAAACTCCAAATGAATATAAACGACCAGTTGGAATAACAAGTTCTCCTTCAGTACCGTCTTCATTTTTTGTAAAAATTTTAATTCTTTTAAATTCAATCTTTGGTTTGCTACCCGGAATTTCGCCTAAAATTGGTTTGGAAAATATCATACGTTCTTTAGGAATATAATTATTAATATTTGTTAATTGTGTGTTTTCATTAGACATTTTATTTTATATTTAGGTTTATTTTTTAAATAGGTTTATGAATTTTTAGAAAAAAATCATTTTTATAAAATCGTCGCATTTTTAATAAATGACTCAAAAAATGTTGAATCACAGCACGGTAAATTCTTTTGTTATTGCGTTATACAACATTAATTATCTTTTCTTTTTCTTTACAAAATCCTTTCCATAAAAAATGTTCTTTATAATTGTCGTGTCTGTTAAATTTATGATGACATTTGGAACATACCCAGAGACTTTTTAATACTTCGATATCCTTGATGAAGAAGAAGTGTTCGTTATAATAACCCATATTCACAATTGGTAATTCATTTTCGTTCTCGTCTTTACCATGCGTCAATACCCACTCATCTTTATCATTTAGTTCAAATACCCTAATATTAACACAATACATTTTTGAGACCTCATCAATTTCAATAAAACTTGTTTTTCCTACTTCCCTAACTTTCAGTTTTGTATTGTTATAAAAAAAACGAGCTAGTCTTAACGATTTTCTAGTAATATCTTTTCCAGGTCTTGATTCTTTATTCCTATTACCGCAATAAATTTGAAGACATCTCCAAAAACTTAAATTATCATAATACCCATCAACCGAGTAAATACATTTCTTATTTTTCAACCATGCTGGTAATTTTTTACAAACAATTAAATTCTCCATATTTTAAATTTAGGCTTATTCTTTTAAATAGGTTTTATTAATTTTTAGAAAAATCATTTTTATAAAATCGGTGTATTTTTTAAAAAAGAGAAATAAAAATTGGTCTAATAAAAAATCGGCACATTTTCAAAAAAAGGTTCAATAAAATGACTGAAAAAATGACTCAAAAAATGACGGACAATTTAGCCTTAGCTTATCCTTGACTTAGTCTTGTCAGAAAGACTGAAAAATGGCAGAAAGACTGAAAAATAGCAGAAAAGGGGACAATATCTACTGTATCCTACTACTCCCCCACATTCAGACCAACACGAGATGCGGCTGTTGCGGCACGATATCGCATTCAGGAAGTGCAGAGCGCAGAGACAAGTTGAACTGAACAGTTTGTTTCGTTTCAGAACTCTGAGCTATTTCTTAGTAGTAAGGTTTAGTTATTAGTTGCGAGGTTTTCTTGAATTCATTTAGCACTTGCACGATACTAGTGTTTGTTTAAGACAAACAGGGGAGTGTGTCGGAAATCGTGCACCAATAATTGAGATGATTGATAGATGATTGACAGCCGCACAAGACAATTATAACAGATAACAGTAAGAAGCCAAGAGAGATCGAGAGCGAGCGAGCGAGAAGCAAGAGCTAACTGTAGGACTAAAAAATAAACGTGAAGTGTTGAAAATCCGCGGACTTCTTTGGTCTCCTTTTCGACACAGCTCATGCAATATACTATCGCGTTTATAGAGGACATTAGAAAGAACACAACAACAGAAGCAAAATTTCATAGAGATAATGTAATATTTGTACCCCAAATATATCAATTCAAGAAACTTATCAATGAATATTATGTAAACTAGAAGTAATCAGAGATTAAAAGTGCGTTCGAGGAGTTTGGATAGCCATTTAAGAATGGATAAATGATAGCGAATAAAATTCTGGAAATTCCTATGTAGAAAAAACAAAAGTAAACGGGAATGAAAAAGTCATATCATTTGGCATGTAGGGCATTAATCATTTATTGGTTGTGATGTTGCGATGTTTATGAGGAGTGTCATTACTTTCTGTGTATATCTTTAGAAAGTTGCAACACTGAAGTATAGCAAAGAAACTCATTCAGATTACCGTAGTAATAAATACCACTGTAACAGTTTATTTGGTCGACCTGAAAAACGTGTGAAAAGCATATCGCCTGAAAACAATATTGAAAGCGAACCGAAGCGCACGAAGCACGTGCCACATGTCGGGACGCCAACGTCATGAATTTGTACCAGTCTTCTGACCGAGACATGCCCCTGTGAAAATATTTTGGTGCCGTTACAGGAATGTCAAAATCTTCTGCATAGCGGCCACAGGACATCTAACTCACGGCAAGAAATTAGGATTGCGTTCGAAATAAGTTTAGTATGTATCGGCCGCCATAGGTTTTCCTTTCTCGACATTCTTTTTTCTACGTATTATTTTTTAGTGTCGTATATTACATAATTTTGTAACATATTGTAGGGGGTTGATGTCAATTGGGGCTTGCCCTGTTTCTTCCTCCTGTAATGTTTTTTTTTTCTTTGTGCAATATATCTAATTTTTGTGACCAAAATAATAAAACAAAACAAATAAAACAAATAAAATGCTTTTCTTAGCCGTGTCACACATTTCGCTTTCTTTGTCTTGTGACTGTCGCGTGACTGATCAAAGTCCGCTGTACAGGGTTTCGTCACTCGTTGCTGCCCCACGAAGCGTCTGCTGAATTGAACGGCAACTTCCGTTCGTCGACTGCGGAGCAATCAGAGGCCGTTTCCCAACTTTGGGTAAACTCGTGTTTGTTGTTTTAAAAAATATTACTCGGGACAACATGGCGGATTTGAATGTGGTGTTTGGTCATGTGTGCGAAACTTTTAGTATCAGGGAGTTGAATGCGTATAAAATAGAAGCCAAAGTGCAATTTGTGCAGGAGAAAACTGATGTATTCGTAAACCTTCCAAACTGATTATGGGAAGAAACTTATCTATCAAGCTCTACCGTTTGTTTACGACTCAATTCTTGAAGCTGCTGGTCATATCATGTTACTGTTGTGGTTTCGCCGCTTGTAAACCTTATGAAAGACCACAGGTAGACAAACTGCCCGCGCTGGCCTTCCTTGGGCTCATCACACCTTCTTTTCAAGCTCGTCACGTTCGTGGGGAGGATTGCGTGACGAGCCCCAAGAAGGCCTGCTGGGTGGCTAGTATTATACAGGTTCTTCAGCATTCATTGGTTATTGTTTACCTATTTATGTACAACCATGCGAAGTGAGGACATTTGAAATACTTATGCATATTTTCAACAAGTATATTTGATGGCTTTTATTTGGCAAGGTTATTAATGATTACTTTGGATTGGGACTCTGTGAGCATGAGCTTTTCCCGTAAGAAATCTCTCAGATCTCTCAGTTTTCTACTAACTATGCTCAAAGCGAAAACTAAATGTAGGAGCAAATTTACTATTTTGCAAAATCTTTCTTGTTTAAAATGTTATCAAATTATGTATGGTCCATTTCATGTTATGTGCACAAAACTCTATTAGCTATTATTCTGAAAAATAGCAGGAAGAATTTGATTTTTGCTTAGCTCATCAATGTTGCTGGTTCTGACTTTGCAGGCTTAACAGGCAGCCTCATTTAAAATCAGTATTAACTTTGGTGTGTTTATACACTCCTTCCTGTTTGGTGTGTTAATACACGCCTGCTTGTTTGGTGTGTTTTATACACGCCTTCTTGTTTGATGTGTTTCATACACGTCTTCTTCTTTGGTGTGTTTATACATGCCTTCTTGTTTGGTGTGTTTTATACACGCCTTCTTATTTGATGTGTTTATACACGTCTTCTTGTTTGGTGTGTTTTATACACGCCTTCTTGTTTGATGTGTTTATACACGTCTTCTTGTTTGGTGTGTTTTATACACACCTTCTTCTTTGGTGTGTTTATACACGCCTTCTTGTTTGGTGCGTTAATTACATGCCTCATTGTTTGTGTGGCTACACTCTGTGTACTAGTGTTTTTTTTTGGTTGACTGATTGATTTAATTCAGACTACATTGTAATGGTTTCGTTTGAATTTCCAGTTCATTCCGGGGTTGAAGTACTTGCAAAAAGCACCAAGCCAATACAATACAATCACTTTTCATCTATTCCTTTGGTCTGGTATGTCTTATATTATGTTGAATGCGGTCAACTGAAATAATTACATAAGTGAAAGTATGAAAGCATGAGGATAATTAAGTTGTGCAATACGCATGTGGTATTTAAGAAACAAAAGGAAACAATAAAGCAAAACAAATCTGGTTGTAAAATAGCAGATAAACTTTAATTAGCATAAGGGCTAACGCAAAGGCTAAATTGTCACTTACCAACGTTGCCAGGTATTGCAGTGGAAACCGAAAATTCACTCTTACAGGTCTAATGTGTCTTGATAACAGGTCTTAATCCTAACTGAAATGCGAGCTATATGGTTTGTAACTAAGCAGTAATCAAACGTCAATCTGTTACATATATTTTTTGACATTTATTTTTACATCAGACACCCAAGCAAGTTCATCACAATCTACCCATCTTACCCATGATAAGAAGTTCCTTTCCTCCACACAGAGCTACTCTTCAGATGTGCTACTATAGACCAGTAAAACGTAATAATTTTGATCATCATTTTCTATTTTTGTTCTAGAACCCATTGTGGCCTATGTGCACAACCTTAGTGACTTGAAAACCAGCTCTAACAATAACATGTAACTTGGATCTTCAAACTAAAATTACCCATTATCAAAGAAAGAAAAATAAATATTCATCAGAAGATGAAGTTCACATAAACAAGAGATCAACACTATGTGATCCACTAGAAAATAAAATTAACTTTGATGTCAAATAATTAACAATTATTCGCCTCAGGCTCAGTGATTCTCGGTGAATATTCACTGAGACGAAGTCGAGGTGAATATTCACCGAGAATCACTGAGCCTGAGGCGAATAATTGTTTTAGTATAAATACACAGGTGATTATTTCAAAAAAGAAAAGACAAGCATTTTACCACACAAAAAAGTTTTATTTTATCAAAAGCGTGCGAACGACTGCCAGCCATTTTGTTCGTCGAGGTGATTATCGGCTGATAATCCGAGAAAGCGAACCAATCAGAGCGCGCGATTTTGTATAATCACCTGAGTATTTATACTAAAAATGATTATTGTTTGATGATAATTCATTTTCAGCTGTATCAGAACTGTTACATGAAACTCGGCAGAAAAAAGTAAATGTTCAAGACTGTATCACCTTTCAAGGCAACTCTGAAACGGTGACTACAAAGCAGAAAACTCTGAAGAAACAAGAAGCATATTTAACAGAAGACACAGCCACTATCAGATTAATCTTATGGGAAAGCAACATAATAGAATTACTTCCAACCAGGCATACCAAGTTATGAAAGGGTTAGATTTTACTATCATTCCCAGTATGTCACCCTAGACATGCAATCAATTGTAAATCCAGCAGATTTAAATGTTATTTTCAAGGCAAGACGATGAAGAACTTATAGCTGAACTAAACAACTACAAATATGCCAAAAGATAGAGGGCAAAGTTTGAAAACATACTTATCCTGCAATAAATGCAGGACAAGAATTAAAGACAAAAAAGTCCTGAGGTGCTCCCAATGTGGACTCTCCCAACCTAAGGAAGAATTACCCAACACGAATTTGACGGAAAGTGCTATTCAAAACGGAAGGAGAGTGCATCACAGTTCTTTTCAATTACAAAAATTGATTACAACATTGTATGACTTAAACAAAGGTGACCACCAGAAGTCATTTGAAGAGCCTAATGATCAACAAGTCGAGGAACTGCTTCTTGAAGCACGAGTCACTGTTATTTACAAAAAAATAATGTAATCAGAATCACTACTTTTATGTCCAGTATTGTACAGTGGCAACGGAACCAGAAAATCCCTGGGGGCACAATAAAATTCCGAACATGCAAATAAAATACATCCAAATTTATTCATTTTCCCGCGCTTAAGCAAGTTTAAAAATCTTTTTGGTAAGATTTCCGCACAGGTCCCTACTTCATTATGCATGCTTTAGATATACTATTTCGTTCCTCCAAAATATGTAAAGTTTGCGCGTACAATGCCCAAGACAATACAGCTGCAGCATGCATAATGAAGTAGGGACCTGAGCGGAAATCTTACCCTTGACGTTGCCGCATCGAATTAAAACTGCACCGGAAACAGTCGACACCATCGCCTGAAGAAGACTAGCAGCAAGCAGTCGAAACGTCGCGACCACCACCCAAGTGACTCCGGTCTTCAGTCCATAGAAATAATTCATATTACAGACAATGTGCGAGGTTTCCACGTAAATGTACGTAAGGCCCAGTTCAGACGCCGCTCCACTCATGTGCCGAACCTAAAGGTTCGACTTTGGAGGGACATTGGCGCGACAGCTGATTCAGACGACATACCGTATTTCGAATCTGGTATGTATTTATATACGGAGAAGACATTAATACATTGTCATGATTAATGCATTTGGTTCGGCACATGAGAAGAGCGTCGTATAAATCAGTTACCGCTCCAGTGTCGAATAATGCGGCCGACTTTGTCGAACTTAAACGTTACCGCACCGAATTAAAACTGCCGTACCGATCTGATTCAGACGCCGCTCTTATGCCGGACTTAATTCATCATGTTAAGTTCGGCACTGTCGTGAGTGGAGCGGCATCTGAACCGGGCCTTATTTGTTCATAGTAATTTAATACCTCTTCGTAGCTGCACTTCCATTACTTGTACTTTGAGATGAACCTGGGCAGAGTTGTTCAAATGATGGCAGTTCACTTTCTGCAGAGAATGGAGGATTATCAGTCATAAGATCTGCGCTATCAGCGATTTACTTGTGCCGTGTGTGAGCTTGGCTGGTGTGGCTATGTATGGTGCAGAGATTTGTTTTCATACCTGCTTTACTTCTAAACCAATTATTATGTCTGTCCTCGTGTAACAAATCGAAACGCTTGTAAGCTGCTTCCCGATTACAATATCTACGACGATTTATTTAACCTTGAGCTTTCAAGAGGTTTAGACTAGCAAACTTTCAAGATGGAGGACAGGTGAATATCTCACTATCTTGTAGGTTTACTATTGTTATACATTGAACTCACTATCTCTTTTCTGATTGGCCGAAAGCATATAGTGAATTTTCGAAATCAGCGCCTGTGACGTCATAACTGCAGATTGCACAATAATCATGTCAAGGGCACTCAAGGTCACGGGTGATCGTGTCATGTATGACCGCGTTGCATGATTTCTAAGGGTAATCATGTCAAGTTCGCGTTGTGGTGCTTGCCGTCAGTGAAGAAACAAAAACATTACTTCCATTTTTTTTCGTTCAATGTATAATAAAACAATTATTAGATTCGGTTTTAGTGATAACCAGAATAACCAAGGTTTCAGTAAGTGTTATCAGCCTTCGGCTTCGGGTGATAACCCCTTCCGCGACCTTGATTATTCTGGATATCACAAAACCTCACCCAATAATTGTTTATTATTAGCAATTCGTGACGTCCTATCTTCTGAGTCAAAATTATTATCTTTTTTTCAAACGGGAACTGACCAATCGCATTGCGTAGTACCCTTCCTAGGATTATGTGGATTTCCGTTAATTATTTTCTCACAAAATTCTTCTCCCGCTCTCTTTTCTTTCTCACCTTGGTCCACTTCTCGACATAACAAAGTTGGTAACGGGATCAAACGGTGCCGTTATTTGACTCATCACGCACAAACGGTGGAGCCTGTACCCGTGCCACTCAAAGACTGAGCTAATATATATAAAGGCACAACATGAGGCTCGTTGATCGTTTCATTCTCAATATCAGACAAGTAATTTTCGAAAGTCATAGTTGGGAGAGTCTAGAGTTATATCTATTTGGTCCTATTTGTTATCGCTTTTGTCACTCCTCGTGATAAGCAGAAAAGGGGAAATGAGATGACGATCAACTTAAGGGAACTGAACTGATCTAATATCATATTCTCCAAACTTAAATATAGGGTAGTGTACATCACTCGATAAGGAGAATTACTACAACGAACAGTCTCTCTCCTGCTTGCTTTCCGCTTTACGTCGATTTGCCAAAAATAGTACTGACTGTAGTTTACCCATAATGAAATGACTTTTTTCGGTGCTGTGACAAGTACACGGTTTGTGTCTCTCTCATTAGGAATCCTCTTGCAAGCAAACAATAAAAAAAGGAATATATGTATTCTGATGAAGCACCTGTCGAAGTATGTTTTAATTGTTAAATTTCGTGGCTTTGCCAAAGGTGATAAACAATTTTCATAGGCAAATACTTGGTTTGTCTCTTTCGAGGGAACCCTTAAAACGGAGCTATAAAAAGTGGGTGAATATAATTATACAGCGGCTGTCGACGTACTCTTCCAAGACTTCCAACTGTTTTTTATTTTGTGGCCTGGGCAATGTATAGGGTTTTCACAACGAACTTTGAACTCGTTTACACCTGATCGAATGTGGGCAACGATCAAACTTCATTTGCATATCAATTGTTCATGGCCGGCATCCGGAATGATCACACCACCAGATGAGAGAGACCTTTGTCGAACGCGACCGCCGTTAATCTCTACTGATTATTGAAAGATCGGCCAGTTCGCATGGCTTGCGAATTTTTAATATGACAATGGCGTTTGGAGGTAAGATTTTAACCGATAAAAACATGGGTTTAACTCGGATTCGACTTACAAACTGTTGTGTAATTGCAAGTGTGATGGTTCGTGTTTTAGTAGGCTGTTCATATGATATGTGGCAATCGGCTAGCGATCTGTCGCTAGCATCTACTATATTGCTTTCACTCTCAAAATACAAAATACAACTAGAACTTACAACTAGACGAATCGTCACTGCCGAAATGCTCTAGAAGTTTTCTTTTAAGATTCATAAAAAATGAACATATTGTGTTAATTATATGTACAATGTTTTGTCGTGTTTTGATATCGAAATTGTTACGTATTGGCCAACCAGAAGAAATTCTGTCTTGCTTGAAATGGTTTCCTTTCAATCCAATTAAATTTGTAAAGAAAAAATGAAACCCTGTGATTTAATTCTAACTAGACCAATATTATTGCTAAGCCTTTGAGCTGCTACGAATAATTATCGAGAAATATTTGAATAATTAGTGGGCCGTGGACTTGAACCGAAGCTTTGAATCACTCACTGAGTTTTAGCCTGTGTACAGCCGCCCCTCCCCTCTTTCCGATTTTTTTGAGGGGAGGGGCGGCTGTACACAGGCTAACTGAGTTTCTGAAAACCGTTCTCCCCAACTTTATTATTCAAAGCAAAAATATGAAAGATGATTTAAAAAAACCCAAGTTAATTGCATAATGTAAAAAAAAATCCTTTATAGATAATGAGCTAAACAAGAAGGTTTCATCATCCAAGTTACAATTGAAATATTTATTTAGCATTGCTATTTAGATTCGGTCACTGGGAATGGGAATTTTTTTCTGAATTTTCCCAGGGGAAATGGGATTTGAGCACTGGGCTGAGAAATGGGATTGGTACCCCACTTCAGGATCCTCGATAAACTGTTGAGTACCGCGTGACTCAACACGTGCGTCACGCAATACGTTACGCTTTCTGCATTTCTGGTGACAATGTTGTATCTCTTCTAGGCCTTCTCCTCTATGTAGCACATGCCTTGTTTCTAGGACAAGAAGCAGTGTTAGTTTTATTGTTTGCAATGTATTGTTTTATCTAGCACGGGACCTTACGACGAGCTCTGCATAAGGATTATAGATCTTATCAGGTGCTTCGGTCGATATGTCGGTCGTTGCTCGGTCGACACTCGACCGACTTGCCGATCGACTATCGACCTCTAGCCAACCGTCGAAAACCGGTGGCGGTCAATGATCTCTATCGGTAGGCCAGCTGTGGGCTCTCGGTCGACAGTCAATCGATATCTCGGTCGAGTGTCGATCGAGTAACGGCAATCTTGTGTCGATAGAGGCACCCCCTACGATACACAATTGCTGCAGAGCCATTCTCTGATTGTATTCCAGGCTATGGGTCGATCCGCACTGAGGACAAATCTGTTTGTTTTAGCTAAAAAATCTGTCAACACGTAACTTTTCTCAGTGCGGATGGTTTGTCCAGCGAGGACAAAATAATTTGACTCGGACAAATTTATCAATTTATCAATTTTTTTGTCCGCGTTACTTTCTTTTGTTTTCATGACAGGCGTCAATGACAAGTTCCGGTTCCTTTCTGACCTCTCCTGACAGATTGTGACAGCATGCGAGCAGATAGTGCGGACGCGCCAGGGCAAATAATTTTTGTCTAGTCGGTCAAATTCATTTGAATTTGTCCCGGACAAAATGGGATTTTGTCCTCAGTGCGGATCGACCCTATTTCATCACAGCAAACCCGTAAAAGCTCTAGAAAACACTTAAGATCGTAACCATTTTAAGACTAACTCTCCATTCCGTTTTCTCACTGTGCAGTTTGTTAAGATTTTATTGAATGGGTAGAGAATGTGACTTAAAAATTCTCTTTTAATTGTTTTGCAGAATTTTTACAAATCTTTTTTCAAGGGGTTTTTAAACTGGATTGCACTCCAGTGGTTGGTTTGTACTTGTTATGTGTCGCCTTCGCTCCGCTTTGGATCCGCAATGTTCGTCCGTTAGGCCTCCATAAGGTTAGAAAACACATCGCCGAAACAATTTCACACTCTTGAATGATCAAAATGTGATTTCTCCTGGCATCTTAATAATAATAATAATAATAATAATAATAATAATAACAATAATTATTATATCTCTCAGTTAGTACGCGCGCTATGATTGGTCAATTTAGCGGGCCGTACTTCACTGAACGGCCCGCTAAATTCAAAAGTTTGGTTTGAGATATAATAAATATCTTGCAAACCTCGTTTTCTCTGAATTACAGGGATAAAACACAAGCTTCAAAAATTAACACTACCTAACAGTGCTATGCATACACACTACTCAAAATTCTTTACAGTACTATAAATTGTATTTCCATACACTGTTGAACAACAGATGAGAATAATGCAGCAGCTATCAGGTTGAGGATTTTGAACTGATCTGAAATCTAATTCTTCCAAAAACTAATAGAAAAAGAAGTTCCTTCACCAAGGAGAGTTGCTATATTGATCTTGGGAGTGAGTGGGTTCTTGGTTTTTTCCCCACCCCCCCCCCCCCCGCCCCATCACTTTTCTAATGGTCCGTCCCTAACACGTGAATGATCGTCGCAGTTATGTACGCAACTTAAGCCGTTGCAAAGATGGGACCTAAAAAAAAAATTCAGGCTTGAACGGGATTGGAACCCATGATCTGCAACCCACTAACCAACTGAGCTATCAAGCCACCTAGAGCTGACACAGCGGTCAAACGCACGCTCATGCGCACTGTTTGACCGCTGTGTTCCTAGAGCTGGTCATTTGCGAGTTCGTAATGTACTCGTTGAGGATGCAGAAATAAACCTGATGTTATGGAAATTAGGGACGGACCATTAGAAAAGTGATGGGGGGTGGGGAATTTTCAGCTTGCACGAATTTTTTTTTTCGCTCACTGCTTGTGCAGGATTTTTTTTTTTCAGGTGAACCCCTTTGCACGAGTTTTTTCTACTACGTGTTAAAAAGTTACAATTGGACCTTCCTTCTGCATTAATTTTTTTTTACCTTCTTCTTTGCATGAATTTTTTTCTTGGAATTTTCCCTTGCATGAATTTTTTTTTTTTGTTTTTTTCCCCACTTCCCTCCCCCATCACTTTTCTAATGGTCCGTCCCTTACATATATATGATGGATGTTACGCGAACCCTGTTTTATGGGCTTACATCTTCTACTTCATTTCCTTTTTCAGGTTTTAATTATCTACAATTTCACTTGTAGTCTGATCAGCTTATACTCAGTTGTGTTCATCATTAAAGCTCTTGCCCAAGGCTGGCCTTACTCTCTTGTGAGCATGGAGGAAAATGCTTTAGTAAGGCATGCTTTCTTGGTGTATTACATGACGAAGTATGTGGAGCTACTGGACACAATCTTTATGATTTTACGTCACAGGCAGCGACAAATATCAGTTCTTCATGTAAGTATCCGCGATATATTTGAACATTTGACCTTCGCGGTATCCAACGCGAATAGTGCATCATGTAAGCCTGCACAAGACACCCGGGATGTTATGGAAAAGATTATTATTCATCGTGGTAACTTCAGTGGTGGTCGCGACGTTTCGACTGCTTACTGCCAGTCTTCTTCAGGCGATGGAGAAGACTAGCAGTAAGCATCCCCGGATCTTTTATGAAATTTCCAGATGCGATTCGCACTTGAAAGCCCAAAATTCCACCTCTTTCAAAAATTCTGTTCACTATCAACTGTTCGCTGATGCACTACCATCGGCGCAGTTGTAAATGATTCACCCCAGGAGTCTCAGTAGTTGATTGTTGAGTTTGATCGTCCTGGTGTAAGTAGTTCTATAAAGGACTGTTCATGACGTTGACTAGTGTTCGACAACCGGAGCTGAAGTCATCATCAGAGTTAAGTTATTTACGTGTCGTCAGGTGGTGGTATTTATGACTCTGTTCCAGGGACCGTTCATTTTTTACTTGGAATGGGGGCTGGTGTGATTCGGGAAGCACCATTTACAAATTGCACGACCCCCCTTGAAGTGGTAATTTTTTCGGATGACCCCCCCCTCGAAAAATTTCTGATACCACAGAGAACTGTTTATCAGAGAGCAAATATAAAAAAAGAGAGGTCAATTTTGGATTAAAACATTTTGACATAAAAGTACTTCACGTGATTCCCCTTTTCCCTAATTATTTTTTTAGGTAACCCCCCTCAAAGGCAGTTTTTTTCGTATAACCCCCAAAATCCCACCAGCCCCCCCCCCCCCCCCTCCCTCGTAAAAATGAACGGTGCCCAATGTCGTGATTGACGATGTTATTGGCTGTTTGTCAGTGAGGCCATGATTTTGTTGGCTGTACAGATTCAGTTGTTACTGGTCAAGCGCAATTTTTAACTGAGTAAGTTAATAGAGAAGTAAAGTAAATTGAAAGAAATAGGCTGGTACAGGATTCGAACCCGCTACCACGCGAAAACCGATGCGACGCTCTTCTAGCTGAGCTAAACCAGCGGTGCACGCTGGGAGACAGCAAAAGACGACAACCAACAAATGACACGTACAACGCTTACGAAAAATTGAGCCAAGTAAGGAACCAGACAGTAAACAGACCCGAAAATGATAAAGCCTGGTTTTCACTACTACGCAAGCATAAGCAAATAAAAACAAAGAAAAACGTGTTCTGAGGGGCTTTACAAGACAAAAGGACGGTGTTTTTCTTTGTTTGTTCTTTTGTCTTTACTTTGCTTATGCTTGGTGTTATGTCGATGTCTTATGCTTATGTCAAAGTCTTATGTCATACGCTTGACTTCAATCCTTTGTTTTCTCCTTTGTTTTCTGCTAATCCTTATGCTTGCGTCGTAGTGTAAACCAGGCTTTAAGCTTGTTTTTTTTTTAACTTCCAGGTTTACCACCACGCTTCAATTCTTATGCTCAGTGAATACGCGTACAGGAGGGGTTGTTGGCCTGCTATCGCCGTTCCCTTAGGCCTGAACGCCATCATCCACGTGTTTCTGTACTTTTACTATGGACAATCAGCTCTGTATCCCGGGAACAGACCGGCATGGAAGAAGAACCTGACACAGCTGCAGCTGGTGCAATTTTTTATCGGCTTGTGTCAGATGATTGTGGGTTATCTTCATCATGGCTTCTGTTTTCATGGAATTCTTTACGAATTAAGCATGATTGGGCTTTTTTCCAATTTTTATTACCATGCATATGTTAAAGAAAAGCCAAGTATAAAGAAACTTGAGTGACCCAAGGTAGTGATATTCTTAATGCAGATAGATTTCTATTGGCGTAAAGCTTTATTAACATTATACTCTCGGATGTTTTTATCTTATGTGGAACTTCTATATAAAAGGGACAGCGTTGCACCAGAAACCCAGAAGACTCGAAATGTGCAACTCACGTTCACGCCTTGTCCAGATTCAATATTTCTCAAGTACCATATTTGGAAACTGCTTGCCTCAGTCCTTAAGACGGTAGGCACTGATTGGTTCATTTGATTTCTCTTGCTTTCCAAACATGGCAGTTGGTAGATTGAATGTGGACAAGCTGTGGTTAAAGATATTTAAAGGCAGTGGCACGTTTCAAATCTTATGGGCTTCTTGTTGTGAATCAGAATTTTTTTAAAGAAATCCTCAAACTGTAGTAGGCACCAAAAGTCTCGTTTCGTGGGCCCAGTCCTTAATTATTTACCGTAAAAACTCGTGTATAAGCCGCACCTTTTTGCTGAAATTTTGGGCTCAAAATGGCGGGTGCGGCTTATATACGAGACCATTACTTTCAGAGGGGGCTAATTGCCTAGTTAGGGGTCAGATATAGCACTTAAAAACGTAGGTAAATAAACATTCAACATTTTGAAACTTGTTGCTGTTGTTGATCATTGCTTTTGATAGAAGTGGTGGCTCCTAAAGGAGCCGTTTGTCTCTTCAGGTTTTAAACCTGAATCTTCTTCGCGAGTAGTTCTTTCAAGCGATTCATTTGTACTTCCTTTGCGCAGCTAAACTCTAACTGGCATGGAATTTCCATTCCTCCACAAAGCTGCTTACAATGCCTTCTGCGACCGATCACTTCAATACTGATCTCTCCGCCATGTGCAAGAAAATACCACGCTATTCGTGAAAAGTCACGGGGCAAATGACCGACTGTTTCGGTGTTCTTCACGACTTGCACCGCGTGTTTATCCATAGGATTGTTAAACTCGTGTCGAGCAACAAGTTTTTCACCAATTGAAGGCTTCCATACATGTTTATAAACATGGTATCCACGCACACCTGATGTGAAATGGAACTTTTCCATGTTGTTTATCGTTCGTTCGATCGTTTAATTAGCCTCCCACGCAAACGTTCTTAGGCGTTCGGTTTGCGTGTGAGGCTATCGTTATATTCGATCGATCTACGATCTATTTTCCAGACTCTCTCTTTAAACGACTGCGTGGTTACCAAACAATCATTTTGCATCGATCGGTCAGAGATTGTTTTGCTCAGATTTACGTTTGGATTTCATCGTTTTCCACTATCGCCTTTAGCAATAAAGGCAACATCTTGTCAAAAGAGCCTCTCTTTAGGACGATATCGGAAATTCCATTGAAGAATAGCTTGTAAAAGGTATTTCAAGAGTTATTTAGCTCGCAGCAAATAACACATCATCAGATTTGACCAAGCTTACAATGTAAAAGTAATCACTTTCTTTTGCTCAGCGCTTTTTAAGAGTTTTCTTTTTTCCAAAATCAAGCTTGAAAGTTGCAGGTGCGGCTTATATACGAGTGCGGCTTATACATGAGTTTTTACGGTACTTATTTTCTTCCCATTTGAAGAACCAGTTCTTAAACCAGGTGATTACTTAATTGGTTCCTCCAGTGAGAAACCTTTTTAACAGGATCCAAGGACCTAAATGTATACTCTCTTATTCAGTTATAAGTATCAAATGAGCGGCCCAGAAGAGTTCTGTTTAGTGGCTTACTGGTGTACACTCAGAAAAAGTATTGTAAATTTGACCTTCACACCCCCCCCCCTCCGATCCCTACCCTACCCCCCTCTCTGAATGGCCAATAAAACTATCATAGATCAGGTCATGGGCTCCGGCGAATTCTGCGTTCTTATTGGCTACCCGCGAGCGTGTAAGATGTCGACCTCCGTTCGTGATGCAGTCCCGCCTTATCACCTGAAACAAAACAAAACCCAGTGACCAAAACCCAGTTATTGACCAAGCTTGTTCGGTCAATATGAGTACTACTATATAAGCGTGTTTATAAGTACGTTTTTAGGTTATTTTTAAAATTTGACTGAAAATCTCTGTCCTTTTTTTAGCTTACGGGTTATTTTTTAAAAGTACGTTTTTAGGTTGACTGAAAAGTACTTTTTAGCTTAAAATTAAAAGTACGTTTTTAGGTTGACTGAAAATCTCTGCCCTAAGAGTAATTGAAAAAGTACAGGAATTTTACCAACCATGTCGGAAGGCGGAGGGGAAAAATTGACGATACAAAAAAATCCACATGAAAACTGATACTAAGCCTATGTGAAAAAAAAAATTGAAAAGAATATGGTTTAAAAGAAAAAACAGTGAAATAAAATATGAACATGGAACAACAATTACGAAAATTAAATGTACCACAATTAAAATTTATTGCAAGACAGTTGAAAATTAAAGGAAGGTCTAGAATGTTTAAAAATAATTTAGTTAATGAGTTGGAAAAATTTACAGATTAGGGTATTGATAAGTTAATTACAAAAGCTATTTTAATGTATAATTATCCTTGTGTACATGGAATTAAAAAATATTCTTGTAAAGAATGTGAGGGATCACAAATATGTATTCATGAAAAAATAAAGTATCAATGTAAAGAATGCGGTGGATCACAAATATGCGTTCATAGGAAAAGAAAGTCTTACTGTGTATTATGTGATGGGTCACAAATATGTTTTCACAACCATCAAAAAAGTTTTTGTAAAGAATGCGGCGGATCACAAATATGTATTCATAATAAACAAAAGTATCATTGCAAAGAATGTTGAAAATTATGTTATATAACCCAAATGAATGGTTACATAACAAAAAATTTATCTAAATCTTAAACTAAAAGTTATGGGAGAACCCTTCAGATCAAGTTTTTTCCATTCAGTGTCTAAGATAGTTAAATCGAAGTGGTTTATGAGACTCTCATATTTTTGAATTGGAATTGCCGGATAATCCTTTGAGGGTATGTTTGCAAGTAGGTTTGATGGCGTGAGTTTCACAAGTTCTCCATATTTGGTGTTATTCATATATGACGACTTATTATCCACTATACTACACATAAGTCTCAAAGGTTCCCTAATCTGTATATTTATGGGGTATAATTTACCAGGATTTATAACTTCAGGCACTCCTAAACCAACCGCTAACCCTCTCGTAAGTTTAACTTTGGTGTTCTTATTTGAATAAAGATAGTCAACAGTATCAGTCTCAATTATTGTTATCTTTTCCACTTCAGGATCATTAATAAAGATCGATTGAATGCCACGAAGAGAATATGTGCCGGGTAGAATTATGAAACCCTTATTTTTTTCATCTAATATTGTCTGTCGGTCCTTGAAATTAATCAATCTTTTGGTTTGTATATTACAATCCAGGAGCTGTATCTCACGAAGATTTTTCAGCGGCGGATCTAAATAAATTCTAGTTTCTGAATCGTACATTGTAATACTGAACATTTTTTGTTTTGATTACATTAAACTCATCTTTAAATTGATCATGGCTTGAATAATCAAAACATTAACGAAATAAAAACCAAGATAATAATCCCCCAGCAAATATTAAAACAATAAGATTATTTTGATGAGAAGATGTTTCTATATTACTAAATTCATCTGTTTTGTCAGATCTATCGTTATTGCTTAATTTAGGTTTCTTTGGTTGAGGATTGATATTTAATAAAACCTTTGATGTTCCTAAACTATTAGGTATTCCAACATTTTTTGTTTCGACATTTATTGAATTATTTACCCCAAATTTCATATCTTCTGTTGCTATTTTCAGATTATTATTGTACCCAACCGTGCTCTCTGTATTTATAATCATATTACTTGGCATCAACCAAATACCAGGAGCGATAGCTAAATCAAGCCGTAATTTAGTTTCCTGAACAGATTGTTGGTAATTTTGAACAGATTTAGAAGTATCATTTTCTATAACACTACTTTTAAATAGGGTTAAGAATTCTTGTTGTGTTTCTATTACTCCTCCCCCATTTCCATAAATTGGGTTTCTAGTATTAACTTGTGCTCCTAATATACAGTAAACAAAAGCTTCAGCGGATCGATTTAATCTTCCAAGCCCCGCTTTGGTTAACCCATGTCCATTTGTTGGAATAAACCATGCATATCGTAAATCGCCAAAGGCATCATTTCGGATAAAAGATATTAATTTAACGTGATTATAGTCTGCATTCTTTTTAAAAAATTTTTGTAAACCTTGAGCCATTGTTTTTTCTTTTTCAGTGAGTTCATCAGAAAATTTATTATCCCCACCAGGATATTGAATTGCTTTGGGATTATTTTCATCATATTTATAAAAAATATCCCCCAAACCATTGTTTGTACCAATTTTAAACCTAAAATCACTTGTATTACTAATTCCAAATTCACGACACAATTTTTGATATGCTACTTTATTATATGGGTTATTATTTATTACAAAAGTTTGATCCTCGGGTAAATGTGCGTCCAATTCATATAATATTCTCCTTATTGTAAAATATACATGAAACTTTATAAAACTACTCACTACTTTGGGATAATTTAAACTTTCAAACAGACTTATACCACACCCAGAAGTTGCACACCATACAGCAAAATTAAGTTGTTGTGGCCAATAATTAATATCTGGCGCGTTCAACCATTTTTTGCTTTGCTTTGCAGATTTGAAAGTTACAATTTGATTAGTAAAAATATTACGCATATTTGCTGTGAAATTATTTTTGTCTGAAACATATATATCCAGCTCGGTTAGCATTTTTGTTACATCAGTTGTAAAATCATCAAAACTAACCGCAGGTATTGGATAAGATTGTTTTGTAGTTGATAAACTATTTGGAAACGGGCCAACTTTAAGTTTCTTTTCTAACCCCAAATCTGACCATAATAATGTTTTCAAATCATTAGAAAGATTTTCAGTCCATGTTTTTCCAGAAGGATCATCATTGGACATAATTGTTGTTCCATTAACTTTCCATTTAATATATCCGCCAAATGAGTCATTCACAAAAGTAAATTTATTTAGGTTCGCGTTTGGGTAACGATTTTTGAAATCATCCAATAACATCTTATTCTTTGTGTTACAAATAATGTGATCTTTAGATCTTTTAAGAATAAGATGTAAATTCAATTAATGCCCGCAAAACAATTAAAACCAACATCAGTTTTCTCATATGAAATTTTTAATGTCCTTTCCCTCCTGTAAGTTCTTTTAATAGATCTTCGCGAACTTCCTTCCTTATCATTCTCATGTCCAAGTTTTTTTCTGTATCTTTTCTAAATTTTTGTCGTATTTCTTGTTTTAGTTTTTGGAACTTTTCCAACTCTGCCAAAATTATGGAAAATTCTTGATCGGATATAACATTATCTTTTAAAGCTTTTGAAACCAAATCGTTAATGGTGTTTAATTTTGATTTTGCAATTGCGGAGGTTTGTTCGTGTTTACTAACTTTACCAGAAAGTCTTTTTGATGCATAACCGAATCCAACCGATAATCCGCCAAAAACCCCACCAACAACACCCAAAGGCACACCAACAATAGCGCCAAAACCAGTAAGAGAAGTTCCGAGACCGCTTGCAGATAGAATAACTGAAATCACCCCACCACAAACACTTATTTTTGTAAATATTCCTCTCGCTCTATTGTATTTTTTCCTTACATCTTCGTAATGTTTAATTTCTTTCTCTAGATTTTGTAATACCTCGCTTGATTTTTGTAGTCTGAAATTAACCGGATCAAAATTATTAAGGTTCCTCCCTTCGGTCGGTAATTGAGGATAAATTTTATTGTAGTCATCCATATTGTATTTTACTGATCACCATGATATCTTTAAATTTGTTACTTTCTCTTCTTTTTTATACTTTCCACAAAATATAGAACTACAGCCATTATCAATAACCAAGCATTTTCACCTAAAAATCCAATGACCTGCCCCGCCGTTTTGAATAGAAAGCTAACTATTGCGCCAACCATTCCGGGTAATATTTCGCCTAATTTTTTACCTATAGTTTTCAAACCATTACTAACACCCTTACCCAAAGCAGATAAACCCTTTGAAAGATTAGAAACTATAACCCCAATGATGGCACCTACCGCACTTAGAACAGCAAAAACTGTAAAACCATACTTTTTGAATATATACTTTAATCTCTCCCTAAGTGGTAAATTTTTAAGTATTTCATCTTTTTTACCGTCAATATCTGATAATTGTTCTACTTTTGAAATTGTAATCTTTCTAATTCGTTCATTTAATTTATCAACCTCAGATTTTAATCGTTCATTGCTTTGTTCTAACTTTGATAAATTGGATTTACCCTTCTTATGTTTGTCTATTTCTTCTTTGTATAATTTTACCTCTTCCAAAAGTTTTTCTGCTTGTATTTTTAATTCTATATTCTGTTTAACGGTTTGTTCGAAAAGGCTTTTAGTCTCTGCTTTTTGTACCTGTTGCCTCTCAATGAATTCCCTAAGTTCTTTTTCTCTTTCCACATATCGTTCAATCTCCAGAGGATATACTTCTGCTGTTGCTTTCAATCCTTGCAATGCATTATCTAATTCATTATTTACTTCAATAGATTTCCTCAATTCTAACTGGGTATTATTATATTTTTCCAACATTGTTTCATAATCAGCGCCCAGTTCTTTTCTAAATGTTTTTGGTAAAATTTCTGTATTACGAACCCCATTTTCATCAACTAATGTATGCCACACATTATTACCTGCGGTACTTAATTTTCCTTCTATACTTCTATTTTCTCCAAATCGAACATTAAATGAGCCATCATTTGGATCGTAATTTGGATAATACCGTTTGAGTTCTTGCCTCGATTCTCTCATTCTATCATATTCCTCATCTCTTAAAGCATCACCTATATCCCGCTCTGGCCTTCTATTTTCTTCATCATAATCAGGATATTCCGGCTGGTTTGTGGATGTAATCGTGCCCATTTCAAATGTTTCATCATCTTGATTTTCATTATTTGTGTCATTTAAATCAGTTGGATCCAAATCTTCTTCCTCCATTTTTTTACTCATCAGTATGAAATCTTTAGACCCCTTAGAGTTGAAAAAAAAAATGATTTAAAAAGAAAAAAAATATAAAAGAAAAAATAAAATGATGAACGAAAATACTCAATTAATAGATATTAATAATTATAACCCCAAAAAAAGTATGATCTTTTCTAAACCAATTTTAGGTGAAGTTCCAGGTAAAAAACCAAAGGTTGAATTTAGAAGAATAAAAATTTCTACAAAAAATGAAGATGGAACTGAAGGAGAACTAGTTATTCCAACCAACCGGTTGTATTCATTTGGAGTTTCTGAAAGTTTTTCAACTTATTCTTTTCCTTTATGTTTATGGAGTGGAAATAAACCCACTAATGAAGAGGAAAAATGGATAGAAAAATTTAATGAAATAGTAGATTGTTGCATTGATCATATTATGGAAAATAAAGAAGAAATTGATAAATTTGAGTTGGAAAGATCTGATCTTACTAAAACAAAGGGAGGTTTTAATCCTCTCTATTGGAAAATGGTAAAAATTGAAGATGGTAAAAACAAACCTTATATGCAAAGAGTTTCTGATAGAGGACCAACATTATATCCCAAATTAATTTCATACAAAAAAGGAGAATTTCTTACAAAATTTTATGATATTAGAAGTGAGGATTGCAATGAAACAATAAACCCCAAAGATTTAATCAATAAAGGTTGCCACGCAGAGTGTTCAATCAAAATTGAATCAATATTTATTGGTGCTCGTATTTCATTGCAAGTAAAACTTTATGATGCTCTTGTTGAAACGAAAAAAGAAATTAAAAGATTAGCTCCACGCAAAAAATATAATCAAGAAGTAATTATTTCTGACAGTGAATCTGCTTCTTCCCATATTGGTTATGAATATGAAGATTCTGATGATGGGAGTCTCATGTAAACCCAATAATAAATATACTTGTGTTATATAACCAAATTACTGGTTACATAACAAAAAATAATTTATAATATTTTACTGACCGCGTAACCTAAACCTAACATTCCAGCCCCAACATATACCATTTCTCCTGTTTTTTGATCATCGCTCGGTTTGTAATAATCAGAGAATTTTGGTTCAGTAATTTGCCCGTACAATTCAAAAGCCTGATTTGTAGCAGAAATATTTTTTGATGCTTGATATTTTTCATCTTTTCTTTTCAGTTTCCAATCAAGCATTTTTTGTCTTTTTTCCTGATATTCTGCGTAATCTCTTTGATATTTTTCCATTGCTTTGTCGTGTCGTATTTTTTCTGTATCCTCATTACGTCCAGATAAATATTTTGCAAGAGCATTCCCGCCAACAAATGCAGTTGCATTCAATATAGCTCCACCAATCATCATCGCTATTGCTGCCATTTTATTTTGGTAAAATCTTTTGATCCTCTAAATATGTTTTAAGATACATACTTCCGGATAATACAGCTACCCACTTTGCATAATTTGTAATACTTGAGGATGGGTCACTCAAAAATGATTCTTTCATTACCTTTTTAGCTACATAACCAACCCCAGCCCCTAATCCAATAAGCACCGCCGAATCAGTTACAGTTTTCACAAGTTTGTTTTCAGTTGACATGATTTTTTACTACATCATTAAGAAACTTTTAAATAACTTTATGTATTACATCATTCCAATTTTTGGCCTATCCTCGGGTTGCGGTAATTGTGGAACTTGCGATAAGTCAGGAATCCTATTAGAATATTCACACCTGGCTTTTTCCTTATATCTCATAAAAAGATCAAATGCTGTAAACCCCAAGCCAACAACAGATAAAACAGTAGTAAAAGATAACTCAGGTAGCCATGATTTAGCTTCGCGGTGATTTGATTCATCATTTTGCTCCTCTTCACGTTTCATTTCCCTAGATAATGCTTCTTTTGCTTTTTTATTATATTCTGCTAATTTCTTACCCGCTGCGACTTTTTTAGGATCTTTCTCCCTCTTTTTAGAATCTTTATTTTCAGGTTTTGGATCGGCTGTAATTTGCTCCGCAAAGCGATCAACTTCTACTTTAGATTGTTCAGTTTGTTCAGACATTATTTTACATATCATTAAGAAATCTTTAGACCGCTTAGGAATGATATGTAAATAAAAAAATAGTATGCTTAGTAAACAGTATCATACCCATCAGCACCCTTCTTAGTTTCTTGATCAGTTGTGTTAGAATCATCTGTAATTGTACTTGTAACTTGTTGAATTTTGTTGAATTTTATGTGTTTAGCTACTTGAAATAGACCGCTAGCAAGTGCTGCCAATCTTCCTGCTTTCAATGCTAATAACCCAACAATGTTTGTTAATTCACGATTTACCAAATCATCATTCTTCAGATCATTGCAAAGAGATTCTATATCATCAACCGGAACTAAATATGAAATAAGTTTAGAAACTAATTGAAGTGATGAATCTACTAACCCGCCATTAATTTTCTTACCCATCACCGCTTGGTAACGATTAAAATATTTTTCTACATCTCGTTCTGATAATTTTTTTATATCACCCAGACTCATTTCAACCCCCAAATATTCCTTTGTTGTTCCTAAGGCCGCGAGAATTGCAAGTGATTCTTGTTTTATTTCAAAATCCTCACTTTGATCGGTATCATTTTTTCCCTTCTGTCGGTCAGTTTTTTCTGTTCCTCCCTGTGGTTGGTCAATGTAATCTTCAATATTAGCCATCTTTTTTAAATCACTTCGGGAATCTCTAAATAGCAATTAAATGGGTATCGCAAACTCAAACATAACCTAGAATATTTTTCTGTTTTCAATAATTTTACAAACTTTTTACCTAATTCATAATCCAAATCACCACCATAATCTTCAAAAAACATTTTCATACCTTTCTGCGACGGATTATGAAAAGTAACAACGCAGGCAACATTTTCCCGGAATGGTTTTGCTATTGAAGTTAATTGCTGGGTTAAAACCCACATTGATAATCCATGATGCCTTCCGGAGAATGCTAAATCTATAAATTTATTGGATCTTTTCTTCAGATCAGTGGATACTGCGCAATCATCTAAAATTATTAGTGTATTTGTTCCGGAGAATAAAGTTTGACAATCATTTAACAATTCATTAATCTCATCAACGTTACTGGCATCTGGAGATAATACATAAAAACGCTCATCCTTATTAGCAAAATTATGATAGGTTTTATTTTTAGCATAAGTTGGGCATATTAAAACAATGTATTCAAAAACTTTTCGGAAAGGACCTCGGAGCTGTTCAATTAAGTACTTTGTTTTTCCACAATTTGTTGGTCCTGTTATAATACAATGGAATGGTATTTTATCTCGTAAATCTTCCATGATTTTTGTATCATAACATTATGTTTTTAGATTCTCAGTACTTAATTGATCTCAAACTTGAATTCATAATCTCCATCATTGCATCTGCTACAACAAACATATGACAAGTTACGGTTCCAGATCCGCTTTGTTTCCTTTTAATTTCTATTTTTACACCATCATGCGTATTATTTAGAGCAAGTCCACCACCATGAATGCGATTATCTGGATGAGATCTAGTATCAACCCAAAGAGCAAACTTATCCGCGTAAAATTCTTTTTCTTTCAATGAAATTTGTAAACCATCATCCCTATGAAAGCGTTTTTTCACGGATTCCCAAAGATCAGATGGAATCATTCCCCTAGAATATATTCTATTTGGCACGCCATCAACATCAATTTCAACGGAAGATATACCAGGATTATAAAAATTTTCAGAATCCCTTGACCCTGCAGCTTGAGGCAATAAAAACAAAAACAATATTCCTGTCATTGATCTTCTCGGTAAATTAATATGCTGATTAATAACACCATCACCACCAATTGAAAAAGTAAAAGTTTTGTGTAAGGTAATATTTTCATAAAAGAATCCTTTGCCAACTTGATAAGCTGCTTGAGCCTCACGGGCTAAGTATTCGCTTGAAATTGAAGAATATTCTAACTCTAAGTTTTTGATTGAATAAGATGGTGCTTTAGTTGTATCAGAATAAATAAGAATATTATTGATTGGTGCAAGAGTAAGCTCAAATATTAAATGGTTTTCCAACGCCTTCGGATAAAAAACACCATGATCGTTTAAAATAGGGTGATTTATTGGTATTCTATACTTTGAACCGTGAACTTTAGCAAGAGCAATTTCTTTTGCATCTATTCCAGTTTTTGCATCTCCAGATTTTGTTCTATGTCTTCTAATATCTATAGAAGAAATGCCTTGTTTTAATCTATCTTCTCGCTCTTCTTTGGTTAAAAATAAATCGGAATATGTTTGAACTAAATCATATCTTTGAGTATCTTGCAATGTTTCTCCTCCAAAAAGAACTTTTAGTCTGGTTACAAGATTACGGGCCACATTATTCACAAGTGTATTATTCGCATGCCCCTCAACATCTAAATCAAATAGAAGAGATACACTTCCTGGCACAATCACTAAATTCTCAGAAAGTTTTGGAATATTTATATATAATGTTTCTCCTGGGCTTGCTGTGGATGGATTGAGCGTAATTCGATTCAATGTTGATTCCGCTTTCAAACCAAAGGGTTCTTTTGGAATTCTGTTTGGATTAATTTTTTCAGACGTCATTGTAATTTATAAGATACTTTGGTTAATCTTTAAACCTGTGTTGTTCTATTTTCTAACTTGCCAATATGTTTTAATAAACCTTCTCTCGCCTCGGGAATTAAAATCATAATATTAAAAATTTTATCGCCATCTTCCATATATAGAATTTTTTTTCTAATAATTTTTTTCATAAGATTAATTTGGTATTCGCTAAATTTTGTTTTTTCTTCCTCCACCATTTTAATTTATAAGATACTTTTGATAATCTTAAAAATGAGTTCTACTTTATCAAAAAAATATTATTCAACTGGGGGGTATTGGAAAGGATATTCTGCAATTCCTAAATTGGCTGAGAAGGCTAAAGTAAGTGAAAATGAGGCAAAACAATGGTTACAGAAACAGGCAATATGGCAAATCTATCTTCCTTCGCCTAAATATATACCTAGACCGCATTGGACTGTAGATAAACCCAATCAGATTCACCAAGCGGATTTATTATTTTTACCGCATGATAGAGTTGGAAGAAAAACATATAAATATGCGTTAGTTGTGGTTGATATCGCCTCGAGATATAAAGATGCAGAGCCATTAACCTCAAAAGAAAGTCGAGAGATATCAGAAGCTTTTACAAAAATATATTCTAGAAGATTAAAATATCCCAAAACATTAATGGTTGATCCTGGGAAAGAATTTATGGGAAAAGTTAGTAAACTCATGAATTACCATAATGTGAGGATACAAAGAAGTGAGGCTGGTAATCATAGAGCTCAAGCATTTGTGGAAAACGCAAATAGAATATTAGGAGAAAGATTATTTAGCCATCAATATGCGCAAGAAATGGTTAGTCATGATCGATCAAGAGTATGGGTGAAAAGATTACCAGCTATTCTAAAAACTTTGAATAATACAAAAAAGAGAATAACCGGTAAAGAGCCTGATGAGGCTATAAAAATGAAAGAGGTGAATATTAAACCTAAAAATTACAAACGTGTGGTGGGGCTTGATGAGGTTAGACTACCAATTGAAGTTAGGGTTAGATATTTATTATCTCCGGGTGAACTTGAAGGTGGTGAAAGAAGAAGAGCCACAGATCCCATTTGGAGCATAAAAGTTTATTATATTTCTGGAAGTAGAATTTCTCCTAATCAACCGGTTTTATACTTTTTACAAGACGGCCCAAGGCGAGGTTTTGTGCGTGAAGAATTACAGGTTATTCCGTATGATACTGAGTTACCCCCTAATTCTGTTTTAAAATGATCTAATATAATGGTTTTGTGTGAATTCCATCCTCATAAACCCATCTTTTATCATAATATGCATTCAAACCCTTTTTAATTTGTGTATATGTCACAATTTGGTTGTCATTGACTCTAAATCCTGTATTTTGTGACATATCAATTGACCCTTTCAAAGCTGACATGTATCTACCCCAGTTCATTTCGTTTTGTCTATGAATTGTACCTTTACAACTATACTTTGCCTTTCCTTTCTCATCCTCCGCGTAATAACATTTTGAAGAAATTGCAATCATTCGTATACCATCAAACTCTTTTTTGAACAAGCCCGGGGTCTTGTCATGATATTTAGAAGTTGATAGGAATTTTTCTTTCCCCCCATTAAAGTATTCTTTTATCATTTCGGGTTTTATAATATCATCCAAGTTTTCGGCTGAAATTGCCATGTACATTGAATCTGTATCCATTTGTATCAACTCAAAATCCTTTCTATCTACATATTTTTCTAGAAAATCGTAATAGAATTGCAACATTCTTAATTTTGCTAGCTGATACACCGCGATGCCGCATTGATAGGGTCTATCTATTTTTATTAATCTTTTTCGTTTTATTATTTCATATGTGTCATTTATTTCATTAAGATCCTCAAAGAACGCAGATCTTAGGGCTTTTTCAACCTCTTCCTCATCCTTTGTATACCTTGTAATATTATGTTTTTCTTTATCTTCTATCATTTTCCCATAGAAAGAATTTCCCCTAAGTTTATTAGTGTCGGCTAATTCTTTACAACCTTTGTACTTTGGTTTTAGTTTTTCAATCAATACCTTAATGTCTTTATTTTCTTCAATAACTTTAAATATATCAGGAAATTGGTTTAATTCATTGGTAATTTTTACTACATCATCAATTTTGTTTTCTTCAAAAGCTTTACTTAATTTTTCCAACAAAATCTCAATATCTCCATCTCTTCTTGCGTCTGCCACCTCTTTTGGAAAAAATCCAAAGGGGTTTCCCGATTCATACTTTAAAATATTATGGATGGCGGTAATCTCCAAGCCATGATTAAGATACCATTTTATCATGGGTGTATATAAAAATATCTTTTTTGCCTTGGTAACACCAAGCAATTTTTTATTGTCTTTTAGATGTTTTCTACCTGTCGCTCTTTGATATTCTTTCATGTGCTCTGGTACTAAATATTCAGGAACTTCATCTACAATAAATATAGGAGAAAACTCTTCAAACTTTTCTTTTAGATGAACGGGGACATGGATATCAACTTGACAAAATCCGAAAAGATTACCTGCAAGAATATCTTCACAAATCTTATTAATAAAATTAGGATCCGATGGATTTTCAACCTCAATGCATTCTTCTTTTCCGCATGGCATTTCTTGTCCAGAACAGTATAGATATAACCCATTTGCATCATAACCAACAATTCGCATACATTTTTTCGGGATTTTATATTTATGTGGTCGAATCTTTGTTTCTTCCTTTTCTGCATAGCGAGTAAATAAAATACTAGGCCCTCCAACCATACCCGTTTTCAATAGTTTATAAATCTTGTTTTTGTCGCATATTTTACAATCCTTCTTGATTTTGTAGCATTTTTTGCAAAACTTGTTGTTACAAATTTTATTGCATCTATGAATACAGTATTGTCCTGGGGCGTATAATTCAGGATCACCTTTCTTCTTCATTTTTTGGTATTTATTTAGAACAGCCCTCATTGATACTCCTGGGATGGAAACAGCATCTTTTAATATATCAATTTCATCTGGATAATATAAACGCCTTGTTTTTTCAAGGGCTTCTAGAAAGGGAATAACATCATTCAAATTATACTCTTTCAACCAGTCTAACATTGTAACACAGCCCCTCTTTTCGAATTCGAGCAAATATTCTTCATATTCTTCTTTGGAAATGTTTTTCTTTTTCAAACTAGAGTAAAAATCTTCATGTTTCACAGGTCCAACTAAGGAAAGCTTATCATATCCGTCCAATTTTTCATAAGGAAGTTTAAGTTTTTTGGCTTGACAATTGTTTGCTTTACACCAACCATCAAAAGAAACTCCAGGCGCAAGGTAGGACATTATATCTAAGAATTTGAAATGCGGTGTTGATAAAAACATATACCTATTCTGTTTCTTTGCAATAAAAATCTCCTTAGTTTTATCGGTCATGTGTTTTATAAAATGTCTTTTAATCAAATTGATATCATATTTTCCACTATTAAACCCCAAAACAGGTACTTGATTACACCATTCTTCATATTTTTGAAAAACATGTTTTTGCAAAGAATCTTGATCAGGTAGCGAGTATTCTTCTCTAACCTTTTCTACTATAATTTTTCTTATTTCCTCCAATTTTTCAACGAATTCTTTTATAAGCTCATCAGGATTTTGGTTGTAAAGAAAAACAGGTTTGTTTGTTAAATTATCGATTATTGCAACACTAACTGGAATGTGGGTATGGGTGAAAATTAAATCATCGGTAATCTGTTTATCTTCTTTTTGTAATAGTCCCTCAAAATCGTAATCAATAAAATAAGGGTATGGATTAAATTTCTTTTTGAACCATATTTTGGGTAATTCAGGATTTTCACATTCCCAAACCGATACTACATTATAACCCAAGCTTTTTATCATCTTTTCTCTTTCAATAGTTTCATTATATTTAATTTTGTCGGTTGATGAACACGGGCACCCATGCCATTTACAACCATAAAACTCAAAAACAGTGTTTGTCTCGGGTTCGTATCCATCAAACAAAATCTCATTCCCCTCTTCATCCCTATAACACCTTTCACCACCATGACCACAAAGCCCATGATGAATATGTTTACCTATAATTTTAGATTGGTTTTCTATCCACCTACACGCTTTATAACTAAAATTTATTTTACCCCCATAAAAAACTTTGTCAGATTCATTCATGATGTGTTTTATCTTTTCTCCTGTGCATAATATTTTTGTCTTTCCTCCTGTGCATGTTTCATTAGTAAAATGCCTTTTTAAATCTTCGTGCCTGGTAAATTTTTGTTTACATCCTTGGCATACCCAGTTTTGAGCAAGAAGATCTAGATTTTTAATGAAAAAACCATGATTATTATAAAGACCTAAATTTAAACTTGGTAAATTGCCTTTGAAATTATTTTTCCCAAACACCAGTTTCCAAACTGTAAAATTTGATATATCTTTCTGCTCATAAACCCGGATATTTATGGAAAAAACTTTTGAAATTTTCTCAAAATCAACCAATTTTGTTGATCTAACATCTTCTCTTTTTAATTTTTTGTTGCCATAAAAAGTTCTAGCTAGATCTAATGATTGTTTCTCTATTCGTTTTTCAGGATTTTGTTTACCAGCAATAATATTCATGAGAATAGCTAAACACCTCCATACACAGAGATTATCATCTTTATCATCTACAGAGTAAATACATCTTTTCTTTCGTAATTCATCGGGTAATCTTCCGCACCCAACTAAAGGTTGTCTGGTATTAATAACTTTTATTTGTACTTCTCTAAACTCAACTCCGCCCTCATTAACACCTGATTTATTAATTTTCTTTTCTGGGGGTAAATATGCTCTCATCCAAGCATCTCCTTCTAAACTCAATCTCTCACCCTCACACCTCTCTATATATTTTTTTATTTCTGAAAGGGAGTTAAAAGTTCCTCCGCTTCTAAATGTGTGTACGTGATAAGCTATTTCTCCATTTCCTCTTTGAATCAAAGCAGTAAAACTGAAAACAATTCTTGCCCCCATTTCTATTTGGGGTTCCAACTCAATATAAATTGTTTCTGTCAAATCATTATTTAGATTCCTCCTAATTCTAATAATATTTTCATTTATTCCCCGATTATTTTGAATTGGGGGATCATCTTCATGTGGATTTATTGAAAATATTTTGAGAGTTGTTGTTCTTTTCTTTTTAGTTTTTTCCTTCAATTCATCTCTTACACTATCAGATATATTTACCTTTCTTTTTGTTTTAATTTTAGTATTACTATTATTAATTTTTATGGTGTTTTCATTTGCCAATTCTTCAAGCCTTTTGGAAAACTTGTCTTTATCCATTACCCTAAATGAATAATTTCCCCAATTAAAAATTTTCTTTGGTTTGAGAATTGAAACATTAATTTTAGGTACCGGCTCATCAAGAATTGGTTTTTGTGGTTTTATAAAAGTTGGTGCTAGTTTCCTTTTTCTTGCCGGGGGGAAACCGGGTGGAGTTCTTGGTGCTAGTTTCCTTTTTCTTGCCGGGGGGAAACCGGGTGGAGTTCTTGGTGTTTGTGGTTTTATAAAAGTTGGTGCTAGTTTCCTTTTTCTTGCCGGGGGGAAACCGGGTGGAGTTCTTGGTGTTTGTGGTTCTAATTTCCTTTTTCTTGCCGGGGGAGACCCAGGTGGTGTAACAGGTGGCGTTCTTGGCGGAGGTGATCCGGGTGGTGTAACAGGTGGAGTTCTTGGCGGAGGAGAACCGGGTGGTGTTCCCACCATTGGCGGGTCTTCATTAAGTCTCCGCCTATAATTTTCCAAATCCTCTTGTGTGTTTATTCCCATCTCACGTAATGCCACTATTTTCTCCGGTTTTCGCATACCACTTCTCCCCCGTACACGTAATTCCCTCAAAATTCCTTTTAATTCAACGTCTTTTAATTGATCCATTTTCGTATTATATTTCACTGTTTTTTCTTTTAAACCATATTCTTTTCAATTTTTTTTTCACATAGGCTTAGTATCAGTTTTCATGTCGATTTTTTGTATCGTCAGTTTTTCCCCTCCGCCTTCCGACATGGTTGGTAAAAAATCCTGTACTTTTTCAATTACTCTTAGGTCAGAGATTTTCAGTCAACCTAAAAACGTACTTTTAAATTTAAGCTAAAAGTACTTTTCAGTCAACCTAAAAAACGTACTTTTAAAAAGTAACCCGTAAGCTAAAAAAAAGGACAGAGATTTTCAGTCAACCTAAAAACGTACTTTTAAAAAATAACCCGTAAGCTAAAAAAAGGACAGAGATTTTCAGTCAAATTTTAAAAATAACCTAAAAACGTACTTATAAACACGCTTATATAGTAGTTGAGTGCATATTGGTCAAGTTCTTTTCTGGGTTTTTTATTAAACGAAACACGTACTAGTCGAGGTTAATAAAAATGCATAAAAGAACAAAGTCAATATGCAGTCTTATTGACCTGGTTCTTGTATATCAGGAGGAGCCTTTTACGTACCATTATAGGCTCCTGGTATATGGTCTTTTTCAGGTGTAACGAGTGGGGTTTTCACGCCGCTTTTTGGGATAAGTATGCAAGGTAGACGGTTTCTCCCCCCCCCCCCCCCGAAAAGGGGCCTAGAAAATATGTTCGAGAGGGAGGGGTTTGCGGGACACGCGAGGGGCTCGCGCTAAATGCGAGGGTGGGAAACTCGAGGGCGAGGAGAAGGGAATACCAGCAGGGGAAGCTTCCTGCCCTCGCGCGCGGCGCTCGAACTCCTCGCACTCGGTTCCCGCCACTGCTTCAACTCCGCGTTATGACTAACAGTTCTCAGCCGTTGATAGAATTTTTAAAATAAGCTTTATTTCTTGGCCAGTTGGGAATACCGGTAAGGTGCTTTTTGTTAAGTAAAGCCGGTCAGAGAGAAAACCATTCGCTGTATACAGTATGAACACTGTCGGGATTTCCTGTTGTCACGAATTCACTTTTGCTACAACCGACCGGTGAGAAACATTACTGTTTTTTTAATTTAATCCATGTTAAATCTCATTCAACACAAGGCAGGGTTCTGTCAAATAACGATCAATAAACGAGACACGTATCCTTACACGCCCATAAAGATATTGTCTCATTTTCCATCTGTTTTGAAATTTGCGATAAAAGCAACAGAGACAGTAATACTTAGATGAGAAAGATAGAGTGAGGAATGTTATTTTTATGGAGATAGTGTCTATACCTTGGTTAAACTTAATTTTTTCCAAGGAAACAAAACAGTTGAAATTAAAGCTCTCACAGTGACAACACTAAAGTGCAGTGTGCGATGGGTTGTAAGGTTAATATATAGGGTCAAAAAGGAAAAAGTCTTATTTCTGCTGAGTTGTTTGTGCAAACTTATGTACTGTAGACCTTATGTGCCGACAAGGTCTGTTGCATTAAAATACCAACAAACTGGCCATTCATGGAATTACGAACATACTAGCTCAGCGGAGGTCTTCTCCTCAGCTTTAGCTGCTGTTTTCTAGCGTCGTGGCGATCCGAAAACGGCAGCGAAGGATTAAAGCCAACACCCAGCGTATAAATGGTATAAAAACTGTCGGTGCTAAGTCCAGTAAAGTAAATCACTCGGGGTTCGATTTAGCAAACAGATAGGAGAAATGAAACAAACACATCGTGCGCTCTTGTTTTGGAATTTTTTCGTGCCAGTTTTTGGACAAATATGAAAGCATTTTCAAAAGATGGGAGACATCCTCAGGAGTTGTAACATTTGCTATCAGTTCTAACAAACTACGGTAACTCTTCATTCATCTCCATTACAGTTGAAGGCTTCTCTTCGCTAAGTAAACAAAGCAATCGAGAACTCGAACTCTGGCTTTTAGCTCTTTTATAGAAATAAAGAGATGCGAAATTTCAAATTACGGGGTTGTAAAAACATGTGTCCCTTTTTGTCAAGATGGTGCCTCAAACAGCGAAGACAGGAATAAATCATCCTTGCCATATATGGTAAGTACCTCTCGACCCTTGTCAAACCTTTGTCAAACCTGTAAGAACTGTAAGAGCGGTATTATGGGTAATCGGTTGCCATTTCGCAATGGCGTCTTCTGAGGTGTACGAAGTTGTCCTGAGTGGTGGAGCTCCTTGGGGCTTTCGACTGCAAGGTGGAAAAGAGTTCCGAGCACCTCTAAGAATTGCTAAGGTGAGTGCTTATTTGTTATCGAATTTTTTCGCTTGACACTGAGTAACTGCTGAGTAATTGAACGCGAATTTCGTTCGGGGCTACAAGCTTCTCTCGACGCTGTAACAAAGGCGTGAAGTTGATGATAAACTCGGCATAATATACACGATTTGGGCCTCTAAGTCCATAAATCAGATTTCCTTCCAAATTGTTGATTAGGCGTGTCATTAATTTTCGAAACAAGAAATCAGATATTCTCATATTCATTGGAATCTCGTAAACAGGATTCGTAAATATCGAAATTGACAAACAAGCGGTTCCAAAAGCTTTCTTCTTTTTATAGAGCTTCGATTTTGGTGACCTCACGTGCAAACGATTTTTAGCATTAGATTCATGTTATTCGTTCGTTCTTGAGTTGATGATAACAAATTTCCCCAGCATTAGTGATACGAGATGAAAATCCCAGCTTGCAAGGGGCTTGTAATTAGGCAGTGAAAGCCCCAGTATATATTTACGACAAGGTAACTTAAGTAAGTTAAGTGCACTTTGAGTTTTTGTAAGCTGCAAGTTATGCGATGGCACACTTCTCGGTTGGACCCATTGTTTAATGCCATTGCAATGACAAGCATTTCAGTTGTTAGCGTGATTTTTTGACGTGCAACATACAGAAGATGCGCTTCCGTTTGTGGCTCATCGACATGGATATGACGCTATCAGGCTTCATGCGAAAGTGAACTTTATCAATAAGAGATAAACTGAATTATAAACATGTGTTAATTTCGGCCTCTTAAAGTATAAAAGTTTTCGAGTGCTTGAAAAGACCTGGGAATTCCTTGTTAGGGACGCTTCGTCCGTTTTATGTTCTACTGTAATTATTTATTTTAATCAAACTCAATACGACGTTCAAAGTCTTCAAGCTTTTTGAGACACAACATAGTTTAAAAGAACTTTGTAGAAAGGAATGACAAAGAGATGTACTTTTTGCAGATTTGATTTAGGTTTGTTGTTATAATTACAGTCTGTAATTTATAGTTTGAAAGGCTTGGAAGCAGACTGAATATTGATAATGATTTGACAAGAATTATAATCCTTCTAAATTCCCATATCATTGAAACTAATCCTGAAAATTGTTTTTGGGAGTTTGGAACGTCTGCGTAGTTTAATCGCCTTTTACATGTAACGAAAGGTTGCCTGTGTATAGGTGTGTATAATTATGTTGGGCTCTGGAGAGCATTCTTTGATGTCATACTGTGGGAACTGCATAACGAAGTAGTTACACAGGCTGTTGGTTTGCAGTAATTTCAACTAGAGGTTACTGAGGTCATTTTTATTTTGTTATTCAGTTACAAAATTAGTTGCTTTTAAAATGGAAACAACATGCACTAAAATTTTAAATTTGTATCAGTGTGCTTTTGGTTTTGTAGGCCACAAAGCTTTGTGTTTTAGTACTGTTTTTGTTATTTTTTTTTTGTATTATCATGGATTAAAGTTTGGTCTCTTGAGACTTTAAGATTGATTATGACATTAACTATTTCTGGGAGGTTTTGAATTGTTAAGTTTAATAAATTCAAGTGCACATAATCATTTTACAATTGAACTACTCATTTGTTTAGTGTTCCAACCTATTTCTTGCTGGTTATTGAAATGAATAATTCCGTAAATCGTTTTTAATTATCAGAAATAGCTGTCAATGTTTTGCAAACTTTTCATACCATATTTTATATTTTGTAATCTTGCTCTCTAAGCAGTGACATACATGCATATAGACCTTATCTTTCTTTTTGCCATCTTGGCCAAGCAAGCTTAAAAAATTATTTATTCTGATATTTACAGCAATTAAAAATAATTAATAATCTTTTTCAATATCCAGGTCACTCCTAATAGCAAAGCAGAAAAAGCAGGCATTGTTGAGGGATGGTTAGTAAGATCAATAAACAGTGTCAATTGTGAAAATTGGACACACAGTGATGCACTCAACAATATTAAAAGGACTGGAGGGATGTTAAAGCTCATTCTTTGTAGGTAAGTATGTACAGATAACATTATGTTAATGCTTCAGTACACTGTGAAATAATAATGTTGTGGTTTACCCTTTTGACATTAAAACCACAATGTAAAGAGAAAGCTGGTTGCCAATGTCACAGTCTGTTTATAAGCTTTCCAAAGAATGGCCGACTGCATTGCTTGACCCACAAAATTGATAAAAAAAAATTGGATCTTTATGTACAGTAAAACATACAAACCACAATACAGTAAACTGTTCCGTAACTTTCCAAAGAATTGTCACACTGCATGGTTTGACCTCCAAATGAAAAAGTTAGTAAGAACCATACTATTATAGTAAAATAAAGAGTTCTTCAGTAAAGTACTTTACAGTAGCTATCTCTCCAAAGAATGGTCACAGAACTGTTATTAGAATGGCAAATTTTAGGCCAGGATTACTCTGCTGGAGGTAAATACTGGTCATGTCATCACAGTTTTCAATGACCTTTTTACTGTTGATAGTCTGATAACCACTGATTGGGGAAAGATAATTTATTTTCCATTTTTGATACAGTTTTCCAATAATTTAAGTTACATATCATGTATGAAGGGATGACTAGCAAGTGCATAGGGGCTTTTCTAGTAGTCAACCTTGGTGAATTTCACAGTTGTTATAACAAAATAAGGTATTTGTGTCAGATTCAGATGAATTATTTACATTTCCATATAATGGTAATTATACTATAATGTAATTAGAGTATTATGTGTGAATATAATATTATTATAATTATTTGATGTGACTGTCTTTCATACTCATTGGGAGCTTATTCTATGCTGAACTACATCTGCTTGAAAATGAAACTGAAATTGAAAACCCGAATGCTAGCAAATAAAAAGCTAATTGAAAGTTATTTGTCCCCATAAGAATGATCTTATCAAGCAAACTTTCTGCTATTTTGTGTTTATAATTATGTACTTACATGTACAGTGCGTGTGTGCTTTGCTGCATCAAAAATGGCTTAGATATACAGTAATTTTATTTGTTTGCCTATGTTAAGCTTTTAATACAGGAAATTGGGATAAAAATGTTGAATAATTACTGTCAACAAAAGTTGAGATAATATGGATACATCCATTTAGTTCTATGCATTCAGTGGTAGAGATTCTACATGTATATGTTCCTAGAAGCCATCCATTGTTAATTTTGGTTAATGTATTGTTAAAACAGTAGCTCCTTTTATGGCATGTGTTTGCCTTGGTTTGTTATTCAAAGGCCAGAGTGATTAAATTACAGGCTTGGCTGTGTGACTAAATGGAATGCTGATTCTATGGGTTGATATTCTTCATGATAATCTGTTTTTGGTTATTCAAACTTTCTGGCTGTATTCTGCCATTTTACCTCAAGAATGGATAGTCCAACAACTGTTGTTTCAAAGGCAACCTTTAGTTTTACCAGGTAACATTGCTGTCTTTCTGTTAAGTATTGATAAATGAAACATTGTATGAGGGAAGTTTCCTACTCAATCTCTTCACTGTAACAGAGTTTTCTATCTAAATCTAAAACAGTTTGTTTTAGTTTGTATCATGCACATTTGTACACTGTTTAAGATTCAAATTCCATATGTTTAAAAGCTATTAGACGTCACAGGTGATGGTTTTTTGACCTTTTTGTGAAGACTCTACTGCATTATTGTGATCCCTTTTGTTTGCATTCTAAGAAGAGAATGATGTTTAAAACTTGAAGTGAAGTAAACATGTTTTGTCATTGAGCCTTATTCAAATTCCTATTTAAACTGTCCACCATTTATAACCATGATATTTTGTAACGATTTAATTGGTAGTGTCTCTTAACAAGGATGTTGCTCATTTTGTAAGCAAATTTGTGTTGCAGCTTTTACTCTGTTGAAAAAAAAAATAATGTTAAATCTAGTGTCAATATCACAGCAGTGTTCAATCACTCTATATCTGTTCTAAAACAGAATAATCTGTCGGTAGATTAAGTCTTAAAATGTCACTAAATAGATACATGTATAGGCCTATGTTTCCATTTATGTAGTTTTATTTCCTCAGTTCTGACTTACAGCAAAATGTTCAGCTTATTTGAGCTTAGATATCATCAAATTTTGTTAATTTTGTTAGAATTGCTTAAATTTGTATAATTCTGCAGTGTAACATCTGCTGCTAATAAACAGGACTAAACGTGGCTTTTGCATAATGTGTTTTGACTTTGAGGAGGATTCTTTGTTCTAATTTTTTTAATTTTTGGCTTAGAATATGTTATAAACTTGTCAGTAGATCAGTTTCTTTGACATGGATGATTCTCTGTTCTGCAGAAATTATTTTCAGTTATGAGATGAGCATTAAATTCTGTGTAGGCTTTGTTTCAGTCAAATTTAAATTTCAACGAACATACATTTTATTGTAATTCATAGTCGTTTGAAAGGTCATTTTTGAAATTTTATAATTGCATGTTCACAGTATGAGAGCAATTATCTTCTTAGGAATAAATTTCAAAATTGTTTTTGGTATTCTGTATGACAGTATCTTATTGCAATCCTAACCGGGAGATTCACTTTAACTTGAAGATGTTGGTTCAATTGAAAATGTTCAAAAACAGTAGACAGTTATTGTGTATTTACATAAATTATCTTACACAAGCCTGGTTTTGTTCTTAGCAAGGTACAGTATTCACAGCAAATGTTTCTCACTCCAGGCAAATGGTTGCTGTTTAGAGATATCTAAAGTTCACCTTCAATTTGACTTATAATTGCGGATATTGTAGCACACTTGGTGATAAATTGTTTGAGGTACTGGAGTATGGCATACTACAATTTTTCTGTGGTAGGTTTTTGTTTTGTCTGTTTGCATACCTTTAAGAATCAAATGCATGTACAGTGTAGAGAGGTTGCTAGAGCTTTTAAGTTTTATCTTGTAACTTTCTAGTTGATATGGAGTTACAAAATTTTTACAGGTAGGCAAAGATGATATTTAGAATGGCAGTGACTGATTATAGTACCTGTAATATCAGTGTTACTGTTGAGTGGTTACAATCAGGGAAATGTGGAGGCAATTGAAAAACTACAGTAGAAGTTTTATTTTTGCCTAATATTCATGTCTTGCAATGTTTATGTGTAATTTACTGATGCATGAGTGCCAAAAAAACTATAATGGAATCACTTGTTACTTAAAGGTCGTTTAAGGACAGCTGATTGTTTTACACCCAGAACCATTTCAGACCCGCCTTCAGCATTGAAATTCTTGGTGTGGTCGTATCACTTCACACACATGTGGTCAATTTCCTCATTTAATTGAATGTTGTTTTCTAAATTTCTGTTTAAAATTGCTTGAAATTGGTTGAAAGGATGATGAAGAATTTTATGTTTAAAAAATGCTGGTCTTTCTTCCAGTAAATTATGTTTAAGTCAGCTTTTAATTGCAGAAATGCAGGTACACTGTAGCTGTTCTTCAAACCTTACATGGATGAAGTATTGCTTGTTAAAACCCAGAGATGCTGCTTTTGGGTTTTGAACTCAACAAGAGCAGACTGAAATATAATTCAGTTTTAATTTTTAATCCATTCAAGAAGACACTGAAACAGAAACTTAGTGATTTGATTCATTGTAATACATTTTTTTTAGTCAGTGCAGTCAGTAAAAGTTGTTACTTTGTAAAGAGAAAGTATTGTTATAGCATAATCAGTCTGTTACCTTGTTAGTAGTAATCAGTGTTTTAAATAGCACAAGTGCCAGCAGAGGACTTTTGTAAGTGTGAGTATTCATGATAAAGAAGGCAAGATTTTCACAGCAGGATCTGGATATCATTTTTAAAAATTCAACCAACAACTGTGCAATTCTTGTGTGATCTCACTGTGAGTTCTGTAGTTGAATAAGCCTTTTGTTTGAACCCGATCAATCATTGTGATGTATATTGTGTTTCTAAATGACAGGAACTGTGATTAAAGTTGTAAACTACGGTATCACTACTTCAAATTAATACAATCTGTGATGACTCTTGACTCATTTTGATGCTTTAATAATACAGCATGGAAAACCCTTGAAGGGTCATGTTCAAAGTTGGTGCACAGTAGCAAATTTTGGTCAGTGTTGTTCCAAATTTGTGCCAATAATCGATGCAGCTTTGCTTAAGAGTAATCTTGATCTGTAACACCAAAACAAAAGACAACAATGAAATTTTTCAAGGCACGCAATCCAAAATTATTGTGAACTGCTTTCCCTTGAAAAATTTTCATTGAAAGATGGTATTTGTAAGGCATGGTGAACAAACTGGAAATTTTAGCCTAAACAAATCTTGGGTTTTTGTTGAAACTGTTTGCTTGACAGTGCATTTATACATGTATTGTAAAGGGTTGTGGCTGGCCCACTGATCAACAACTGTTAGACTGCGTTTTAAGCATCAATGCAATTAATTATTTGCTTCAATTAATCTGTTTTTGTGGCAGGAAACCTGTGTCATCCTCAACGGAGCAATTTCAGTCATCTTCATACACAACAGATGATATCAACAGAGGCAGCTCAACAACTCACATTTCCAGAGCAACATTCAAACCGTCATCAGGTGAAGTGCCGTCTTTTGCAACCATGCCCAGAGGAGGCGAACGAGCGAGTAACGATCTAAAGAGGTGGAGAGCGACAGAAGAAAATAACAATGAAGATGCATTTATTTCAGAGAAAGGTTAGAGTGATAATGCAATCATTACATTTGTTAAAAGCTACAGTATGTGACAAAGTTAATTAGATATACAAAGGTATGCATAAACAAAGGAAGTAAGAAAAATGTAAGATCTGTTTAAAAATATTCAGGTTTTTTTAAGTAGTATGAGGTTGGTGCTGGAAAAATATTTACCAAGTTCTCTTTTTGCAAATTGTGGAGGCACAGTTGTGTAGTGGCTAGCGTGTCAGACTTCCAAGCAGGAGGTTTGGAGTTCGAGCCCTGGTGCTGGCACTGTGTTGTTTCCTTAGGCAAGAAACTTTACTCCACACTGTCTCTCTCCACCCAGGTGTGTAAATGGGTACCAGCGATATAATGCTGGGGGTAACCCTATGTTGGACTAGCATCCCATCCAGGGGGGAGTAATAATACTCCCAGGTGCTTCATGCTACAGAAACCTGGATAAGCTCCGGCTGTGTGGGCCTTTACCTTTTTGCAAATTACAGTTTGTTATGAATTGAACTGAAAGGTGAGGTCCATAACTTTGTAGAACCTTTTTTCCCCAGTCAGGACTAAACAGCTATGGTTAGCTCAATTTTAAATGTGCATTCTCATGTCTCCACTGCAAGCTATGCTGCATATATCCTTTGTTAATTGTGTGTGAGCCAGTATTCAGAAAAAAAAAAAACACTAGAATTCTTTCTTTGGATCATTTTTGCATAGAAAAGCACAAGGTTTTTATTAAATGTAAGGCAGTTTGGTTCTAATAATTCTTTCAAAATTTTGAGTTTGTTAAATCAAGTAGGAAGCACCTCTTCCTAGAAGATAATAAAAGAAAGTTTGGACCAGGCACACAGGGTACCAAATTATATACTCCTTTGCGATTGACAAGCTCAGTCATACTATAGGAAGATTTATTTTTAAGTATTTACACACACAGGAATGGTTTCTACGTCTTTGTTTTTTTAAGTAGTAAACTTTTATTGCCAGTTGTACAACATAGCTGTTAAGTATGAATTATTCTGTTGATCTTTTAGATGCACATTTGACATCAGGCTCCAATGAGTGGAACCCAGACATCATATCTGGCGTGGTTCGCCCTCCTGAACCAATCAAGTTGGTCCATAACTCAGAGGTCATTCGATCTGTCACAAGTTCTTCTACGTCATCAGGTCTGCACATCTTCAGATTACAACAACTTAATCAACTGGGGCCACTTGAAGATTTTTATCCCATCAGAGACCAATTCAGAAACAAGGAATTTTCCCTTTGCAGTTTCCCCATACAAATCAAATTTTATCCTACCATTAACAGTGGGTAACTGACAGAGTGAATAAAAATTATCTCACTCAAAGTTTTACTCTTTTTTTGCAAGCTCAGTTGTCCATGTTTGGTCAGTGAATAAATGTTGCTTAAATTACAACCTGCTCAACCAAAGAACGCTGGAGCACCTCTCTGTGGAATCTCAATAGATTAGATAAGTCCTTCAGCAAAAGATGCATAATAATAATAATAACAACTTTATTATTCAACATAATGTTCACTAAAAGGATAAAATCTTTAAAAGTTCAAAGGCTATTATATATACAAATTAAAAATATAAAACCAAACATTTTTGACTAAAAGTCATCTGATGATGGTTGTATATATAGTAGCCTTTGAACTTTTAAAAAACTTTATTATTATTACTACCATTTGCGTTCAACCCTGAAGCGTGACGGTTTTTTCGCGCAAGTTTACTTTTCAAACATAACGGTTTCCTAGACAACTGTCTCGCATAATCCAATGAAAGTGTCTCGTTTAGAGCGCGAAAGTGCTCACATTCCAATGTAAATACTTGCATGTTTTGCTCTCGCTATGTGCAGGTTTTGAAAATATATTAGAGGGTTTGCTGGTTTCACCGAGAAGTTAAGAAGTCAAAAGTGCGATGTCTTTGGTGCAGATAAGAGTAGTTTATGATTATTATGCTTCCAAAAGGACAACACCATTCTTCATCACAGAAGACGAAATTCTGGAATGTGACTTTGATTCCTTCAAAGCGCGACTTTTAAGAGAGGTGCCTTACCTAGCCAAGTCAACTTCCGCAGCGAGCCTTCGATTAACCATGAATGACGAAGACTTGGAGATTGACCTAAGTCCTGTATATTTTAATTTGCAAATGAAAGAGATGCTTGGAAAGCAGCGAAATCTCACGATACAAGCGTTCTCGTTTGACAGTCCGTCCGTTCAACAGGTGGATACCGAGAACCGAGTGCAGAGGCAAGAGGCTGACAAACACGAAGCCAAATATACTAGGCCAGAATCTTTGAAAGCCAGAAGGTCTCTAAGTCTTCAAAATAACTCCAAGTGTGACGATCTGTGCGACGGGGAATTGTGTGAGTTCGAAAAATCTGATAGGATCGTGGTTCGTGCAACTCACAAAGCCGGCGATAGCAAGCAGCAAACCCCTCTCGAGCGGTATATAGCAAAAACCGAAGAACAGATCATTCACATGCAGGAGCGCAATGATCAACTTAAGCAGAGAGAGAACTCGATCTTGGCTAAACTGGAGCGGGTAAAATCTGATCCACGAGATGGAAACATTTGTAGAAGTTGTCATTTACGACTGGGACATTCCGCGCGCACATGCCAGTACGGGCGCTGTACATCCGTATTTAAGTGCGGCGAAGAAAAGTTCCATAGCGGGGAGGTTAATATGAGAGAAATGCGAAACCAAGTACGTAAAAACGAACTAGAACTGAGGAAATTGCAATCCGAGTTAGAAAATAAAAGAGCGGCATTGCAAGCGATGAACGACAAGCAAACAAACAGGATCGAGAGTGATTTGTTTCAGGCAAATCGAGAAGGTTATCTTGTCAGTGGGAACAAGAACTGGTCTTTACTAAGAAAGCATGTATACCTTGTAGAACAGTATTCCAAGAAACATCTAGGAGGCAAGATACCTGGAAAGAACGATGTTACTAAGGTTCTGGAAAAAGCGCTTTCCACGGAAGATGAAGACAAACCAGTCGCCAAGTTGTCAAGGTGCAAGAAGCGCGAAAATAACCCTGCAAAATCTCAACTAGAGCGGCAGGGGATCAAGTTTCCTCGTGCAAGCGCACAAGATTGTGACTTTGAAACGAGAGAATTTAAAGAACCTTCTGCGATTTTGTACACTGCTCCAAAAAATGAAGAAGAAGAAGCAGAGCAACTTGCCATTGTAGTGAGAGAAAGTTTGCGCCAAAAGACCGATTCCCCTGTTCCTTTTCGAATCATGGGACACCCTTTCCTCACTCCTCCATTTGTACCACCGATCCCATTTTATGGTCGCCATTTTGCGAACAGAATGAACAATGCTTCTTTGGATCAGGAGCAAGTGCCCAGCACAAGTACTTCAACATGCGCGACTACAAACACTAACCCGAAGTCTACCGTAGAGCCTACGGCGGCAGAAGAGGCGGCAAACCTCCTGTTGAGCTTAAGTCGTAAAAATGCTGCCGAGTAGTACACCCCCGGGAGTACACCGTCACACGCAGGAAGTCTGTAAGGTTATCATTTTGCTTGGGAATCTAATCACAGCACTGATTTGTTCACAAAAAATAAGTGTTTTCTTTGTTCCGGCGTGAGGACCCTGTGTTGTGTTTGTAAAATGGCAAGTTCGAAATCCAGAGAACCACGCTCTTTTCTTGTAAGTACCTCTTTTACAAAAACCTTGAGGCTGAGATTGACCTAATTTTATGAACATACTAAGAAAAAAACTTCAAGAACGTACCTAGTTTGCTCATAAAGCCAACCCAAGCGTGTGACAGGCAAACTTCATACCGCACTTCGGTATTGGTTTGAGTTGTTGAAAACGTTCAGTCCTTGTATACCAATAGCGTACTGCTAATGTTTTGTTTGCTGCTTTACAGAAGGAGCAGGAATCAGTGTCATCATAAACTAGTGAGCTATGAGTCCATTTGAACAACGAGCTCTGTATCCAGCTTTAATTGGCAATCTTTAAACAACTGTACGCTGTGTTTGTACACGTTGTGTTAACTCAAGTTTGCTTCACCAAAATTTACAAAGTTCTTGTGTTAAGTTAAACCCGAGAATCTGGGAGGGATTTTAGAACAGCTCTTGCACTCGGTGAAATCCTAAAACTCAAAACGGGATCACGCTGTCTGCAACGGCGTTACATTCACCTACGTTTACGTGACATTTTTGTTGTGTTTATAACATGTTCGAAATATGGAGCTCCACTGTTCATATTTTATTTGCTGAATTACAGAAACAACAGAAAAGTAAACTTATCTTTTAAGGTTCAATACATAAACCTGTGAGCTAGAAGCGAATTTCAAATGCAGAAATAAAGTTGTATTCATGGTCTTACGTACTGGTTAATTCATATCTACAGATACAACAAAAGTATAGGGTTGCGTGAAAAAGCAAATCAAGTTAAATGAACTCTCTTATGACCTAAGCATTACTAGTCAACAAATAGGTATGAAGTGGCCTCATAGAAGCCTACCATATCCTGTGTCGTTATTTTTTCCACTGCTTCCATTATAGCTACCTTCGAGTTCGAATGCACACGTTCTTGTAATTCCCCATTCAACACAGTTTTTATCTTGTTGAAGCAAAGTTCGATAGGATTGAAGTCTGGAGAGTAAGTAGGCGTATAAAGAAGTTCGATTCCCATTTCAGCGAGCCATTCTTCTAAGACTTCCCCACCATCATAGTGGTGTAAACCCAAATTATCCATAACTAATATGTCACCAACTTCCAAACATGGTCGGCCGGTTTTAACGTTCACAGAGTTCCCAGCTTCTTGAAAAAACTGCAAAAAGCGCACTGTATTTGTCGCTCCATCCAGCAAATTATAGTATTCCGGGCCATCCAGTGATACTAGCATATTCAGTGTTATGTTTGGTGATTCTGTTTTTCTCACCACCTCAACACACCGAGTTCCCAATGAACTATGACCATATAATCTTGTCCCTACATCTGGCAGCTTAACGCCCGCCTCGTCGAAAAATTTGAGCCGCCTTGGATTTTTAGTTGCCAAATAGTTGATGAAGAGCTGCGTGTAAAATATATTTATGGGCGTAAATCGTTCAATGGCAATGTTTGTAATCTTTTTCCTAGTGTATTGGCCAGATGGCAACCGTTTAAGCGCTCTCGAAACAGCAGAAAGGGACACATTTTTACCACCCATTTCTTCCACACAACTTATTATTTCTGTGAGAGAAAGTGAGGGCTTCTCGATCTTTAACACTTCGATCAGTTCGAGGTCGTCTTCTGTAAGTTTACTCCATTTTGCGCCTCCTCTGGGTCGTGGAGCTAGCGAGTAGTCGTCGCAGTATCTTCGCCATATCGCTTTAATCGTGTTGACATGAACATGTAATTCGTCAGAAAAATATTTGAATGAACGTGGAATATAAGCCGTAGTACTGTCACCTCCTTCACCCAAAATCCTATCTATAATCATCCCTTTCAAGTTCTCATCTAGGGGAATCCCTGGACGATAAGTTCTCCCAAACTTATTAACTTTTCTTGCCTCCATCGCTAGAAATGACCGTCTTCCTTTGAACGAATCGAGGTCGTATTCCAGAATCCTTGCTCCGTCGTGACCTTTTCGAAACGGAAAGTGCTCTTACAATATATACACTAAAGAGATCGCGCTTTTGACTTTTCAACTTCCCGGAGCCAAACCCGCAAACTCTCTGACATATTTTCAAAACCTGCACATAGCGAGAGCAAAACATGCAAGTATTTACATTGGAATGTGAGCACTTTCGCGCTCCAAACGAGACACTTTCATTGGACTATGCGAGACAGTTGTCTAGGAAACCGTTACGTTTGAAAAGTAAACTTGCCTGAAAAAACCGTCACGCTTCAGGGTTGAACGCAAATGGTAGTATTATTATTATTATTATGCGTCTTTTGCTGAAGGACTTATCTAATCCATTGAGATTCGACAGAGGTGCTCCAGTGTTCTTTGGTTGAGCAGCTTTTGCTGAACCCTTTCACTTCAAGAAGTGATCAGCATGGAACTTCTCCATACCAGAACATTGCAATGTATGGCTAATTGTTAATGAGAATCACAGAATTGATCAACTCAGCCGTCATGAAGTGATCTGACACCAAATTCTCCAAACTAACTTAAAGCCTTATGTGTGTCAGGCCCTTAAGAGAATTGCTTTTTAGATCTTGGGAGTGAAAGATATATAAGTAGCATTTAGTTTCCATTACTTTCCATGTTTTTTTAAATAGTCATTCAAGTTTGTGCTGTCACTTTGGAAGTTGTATTCATTTTGTTTGATTTATTGTGTTCTCTTACCTTCCTTAGAACCTGGCATCCTTATGAGAGCACCAGAGGGGTCACGGGGGTTCACAGATAAGCCACGCCCTATTGGACGGGGTGGAAGGAGGTGAGTTTAAGTGTTTTGAAGCTTTTGTTAGATGCAGAAAGCACATGTAATTTACCAGTGTTTTAAAAAAGTGAGCTTAATCCTTTAAGCCCCAATATCAATATTCATTTTCCCGTTACTGTTCTCATATATTTGTTATAGTACTAGTGAGGAGAATAAGTTTAAATATCAACAGTCAACTCTTTTTTGGTGATCATTTTCTTTATTCTCATAACGTGAATGGTTGATGAACAGTGATTATAGTAATGAGAAATTGGATGCTGGTCACTACTGCAACGTAAAGGGTTAGGAGTTTTGGAGTTCATCATCATTTTTTATTAATCTAAGTTGTTAAACGTACAAACATTAATTTTATTTCTCCTATCTGAAATGAAATGTTAACTTTCAAGTTTGTGGTTTTTTGTGGTGCATTAGACATGTGGCCAATCCCTTGAACATAAAAATAAACTTGATAAAATTAAAAACCCATGTCAAAAGCTTCATAAGTTTGAATCTGAAATCACAGAGTGTGGTGAGCTTTTCTTTTGATTCTGTCTGTTTTGACTGTGATATTTGTTTGTTTTGATTTTGTCACTTCGTAGATTTGATGACGGAAGTTTTCACTCAACTGGATTTAACCCACAGTTAGTATAACCGCTATCGTCTTCATTTCTTTTTTCATCTGCATTGATGAGCTATAATTATGTTACTAAACCTGGGCAATATTTATGCTATCTAAGTAATTGTCATTAAGCCTGAAAAAGGAGCAGGCTGGAATGGAGATTGAATGGTTGTGATTTTATGGTGCATCATGTCCAGTTCTTCACTGAGTTCTTCTTGGTTGGTGCCTTTGGTTTTCTTGATGTGCAAGTCCTTCTTTGTGGTTCATTAGGTCAGGTATATTTTGGTTGCCGTACTTAAACTCTTTAAAGGCTTGATTATGTTTTCATTGCTTGTGGCACAATTTGTTATTCCATGTAAGGTACAACATCTGTCCTGCTTCAGCTCTTAACTGCATTAATTGCAATCATAAGAGACAAAACCCATAAGACTGTTGTTCCTGCCCTGATGGTATCTTGCTGCTTGAGTAAACCAGTATTATGTATTTAATTTGCCTATTGAAACTGTTTTGGTTAAGTTACTTGAGACGTCTTGTTACTGGTCTGTTAAAATAGAAATACCAATAAGCTTCAGTTAGTTAAGTACAGTCCATATTTTTATTGTTTCTCTGCAGCGTTAAACTTAAAAAATGAGATTGTCTTGTCATGTGAAGTCATTGTTAAAATTTAATGCTTTCCTTCAAGCTCTTTTGTTAAAATCCTTTAAGTTATACTTTGAGGTTTCTTTTGCTTCTTTAAGTTAATATTAAACGTCAGCTTCAGTGTTGCTATAAACTTGAAAAGCCTTTATTACATGTAGGTACATGTAATATGTGGAATTTATACCAATTAAAATGTCATAGATAATGTAAAACTGTTTTAGTGTTTAATGTTTTTAAAACATAAATTTGCCTAGGGCCAGTTTAGTTTGACTTAAATGCTTCTCCTTAGCATGTGCTAATTGTATGTTGTAGAGGGGATATCTCTTTAATTTGTATGATCTGTTTCCATGAAAGTGTATTGCAAGTGTAGTTTGACAAATGAGCAGGAGCGCTGTGCTATGAAGATCTATTCATTATTACACTAAACTTTGGATTTGGTTGTATTTTGATCCAGAAAATTGAACGCAAATGTTTGCGGTGTTCATGTTGTAGTTCAATTTTTTCCTTGGTTCAAATTTTATTTTCCTTTGCTTTTTTGGTATGGTAATGTATGATAATGAGTTTGAAACAAAGGAAAATAAAATTTACAACATGAACTACAACATCTATATCAGATATAAAAAAGACATTAATTTCCTCTGTATGTTCCTTATAAATTATTAATGTCTTTTTGAACTAAGAAGAAACTGCATACAGATCAGTTGGGGGTCAAGCAATTACTGTACGCTAATCCACTCACTATTAAATCAGGTTATGTCAAATTGTGAGCAGGTTGGAGGCAAGCAATTCACAGGCAAGGACTGAAGAGCTGTCCCCCTGGGTCTCCTGTGGCAGATTCCCTTACTTTGTCTAAAGTAAAGTATTTTTTGCTCACAGGTTGCACTCTGGTTCGGTTGGCTCTGAAGATGACTACAACATGCAGTTTGCAAATGGCGATGCCAGCAGTTCAGATTCTGCGCCATCTGTCACCAAGCGACCAGCCATGCAGCAGTTCAGAAAGCAAAAGGAACAAGCTGCAGTAGAAGGTGAAGCAAGAGAGAGGCAGAAATTCTAATCTCCTTTCACTTTTGGGTCCACAATTCCTTTGCTAATGTTATCTTCAGCTGGATTCAATTTTTAATGTAGCTGTTGTAGTTCAGTTTTTTCCTTGGTTCAAATTTTCTTTTCCTTTGTTTTCTGGTATGGTAATGTGTGATAATGAGTTTGAAACAAAGGAAAATAAAATTTAAACCAAGGATAAAATTGAACTACAACATAGCCACTGCAACACACCTCAGTTTAGCACCTGTGTCCTCCGAAGGAGGAACCTTGATATCTATAAGAAGTAACAAATGCTTTAACTGTGGGTGTTTTTCATCCAGAACATTAGTTTTCAAGTACTTTTGGTCAAAACCCCAAGTCATTAAAGAAAGTAAACTTTCAATCACATTACATACACTGCAGTACAGATTCATGTATGTTTATTGTTGGCTTCAGTTGTGCATCACTTTTAACTGTTAGCCATCACAAAATGTACTTATTATTAACTCCAGTGCTTGGTGGCCAGTCGGGCCAGTTTTCTGGAATTCTAAGTGGCCCATCCCAAAATGACGTAGCCCTCGATTTTTTTTATCAGAGTCATGTGACAATCACAAAATCAAAATGGCGTCTATATGTTGTGAATGTGGATCGCTCGTGAAATCACTGTCAAAACGGCTCGGAGTTTCCACTTCAGAACTAAAAATTCGCTAACATGGATGATCTTAGAGTCCAGGCAAAGATACGAAGAGAAAAGTAGTCCAATTAAACTACATATTGAGTTTTATTTTTAACTTTGTACTTCGCATAATTTGCATTGCAACTTTTCGAAATTCTGTAGCATAGTCGCACATCGGGCGTTCAAACCTTAACTGTTGGTAGCCCTGGTCAGTTTTAACTCGCCACTGGCGACCGTGCGACCGCCAGTTTTTAGCCCTGGTTCATGTTTTTGTTGTTAATTTTGTTTTTCTCTTGATAAAAAAACTTTACCTCTAACCAGGAAAAACTTCGATCTTTGTTGCTATGTTGTATGGCTGTATTTTGTTAAGCTCAAACTACAGTATTTTGTTTCAGTATTATTCATTCTCAACCTTTGTAGCCACTAAAGATCCTCGACCAATAAGAACAATAACACCTCCAGTCCAGAGCAAACCTGCCAGGAAATACAGTGACGAACGAAAAATGTCTGACTCCAACCCCGCTGGACCACATCGTCCAGTAAGTAAAAACAACAAATAAACAGAATGATTAAACTAAAAGAATGTTTAACAACATTTACTGCTGCTCAGTAGATTTCACTGAATTTAAGGTTTAAAGATGAGAAAGTGTTCAAACTGTAGTGAGCTTTTTTCTTGCAGTCAATCCAGAGAGGAGGAAAGTGGTATAAGGAGATGTTTAAAGAACTGCATTCAAATGCGGGAAGTAAGTGAAATCAGAAACTCATAATACTTGAAACATGTAACTGCCTTTGAATGTCTTCAACCACAGCTTGTCCACATTCAATCTACCAAGCACCATATTTGTGTATGTAATCAGAAACTCATAATACTTGAAACATGTAACTACCTTTGAATGTCTGCAACCACAGCTTGTCCACATTCAATCTACCAAGTACCATATTTGTGTATGTAATCAGAAACTCATAATACTTGAAACATGTAACTGCCTTTGAATGTCTTCAACCACAGCTTGCCCACATTCAATCTACCAAGTACCATATTTGTGTATGTAATCAGAAACTTATAATACTTGAAACATGTAAATGCCTTTGAATGTCTTGAACCACAGCTTGCCCACATTCAATCTACCAAGCACCATATTTGTGTATGTAATCAGAAACTCATAATACTTGAAACATGCAAATGCCTTTAAATGTCTTCAACCACAGCTTGTCCACATTCAATCTACCAAGTACCATATTTGTGTATGTAATCAGAAACTCATAATACTTGAAACATGTAACTGCCTTTGAATGTCTTCAACCACAGCTTGCCCACATTCAATCTACCAAGCACCATATTTGTGTATGTAATCAGAAACTCATAATACTTGAAACATGCAAATGCCTTTGAATGTCTTCAACCACAGCTTGTCCACATTCAATCTACCAAGTACCATATTTGTGTATGTAATCAGAAACTCATATTACTTGAAACATGTAACTGCCTTTGAATGTCTTCAACCACAGCTTGTCCACATTCAATCTACCAAGTACCATATTTGTGTATGTAATCAGAAACTCATAATACTTGAAACATGTAAATGCCTTTGAATGTCTTCAACCACAGCTTGCCCACATTCAATCTACCAAGTACCATATTTGTGTATGTAATCAGAAACTCATAATACTTGAAACATGTAACTGCCTTTGAATGTCTTCAACCACAGCTTGCCCACATTCAATCTACCAAGTACCATATTTGTGTATGTAACCAAAAAGTCATAATACTTGAAACATGTAAGTGCATCTGAACGTCTTGAACCACAGCTAGTCCACATTCAATCTGCCAAGTACCATATTTGTGTATGTAACCAAAAAGTCATAATACTTGAAACATGTAAGTGCATCTGAACGTCTTGAACCACAGCTAGTCCACATTCAATCTACCAAGTACCATATTTGTGTAGTAACCAAAAAGTCATAATACTTGAAACATGTAAGTGCATCTGAACGTCTTGAACCACAACTAGTCCACATTCAATCTACCAAGTACCATATTTGTGTATGTAACCAAAAAGTCATAATACTTGAAACATGTAAGTGCATCTGAACGTCTTGAACCACAGCTAGTCCACATTCAATCTGCCAAGTACCATATTTGTGTATGTAACCAAAAAGTCATAATACTTGAAACATGTAAGTGCATCTGAACGTCTTGAACCACAGCTAGTCCACATTCAATCTACCAAGTACCATATTTGTGTATGTAACCAAAAAGTCATAATACTTGAAACATGTAAGTGCATCTGAACGTCTTGAACCACAGCTAGTCCACATTCAATCTATCAAGTACCATATTTGGAAAACAACAGAAACCTAATTAACCAATCAAACTGGCTTCAGTAGTGTAAGCACTAGGAAATTCGCGCCTCTGCTCAAAACATGGCGGAAAACATGTTGCAAATGCAAGTTGTGTACGACGCGCCATGGAAGCGAGACAGTATCAACAAGCTCAAAGACTGGGGAAAGCAAACTCCAAATATGGTAGTTGGGAAATATTGAATCTGAACAAGCTGTAAACGCACGTTACACATTCCAAGTCTTTAAGGTCTTTAAAACCAGTCAAGTAAACAAAAGCATTTAGGAGTATATTTAATATTGTGCCGGGTAGCGCAGTACATGTATATGGCTTAACAGAGAACTAACTGTGATTGTAAATTTTAATGTCATGGATCAACCTTTAGTTTTCCACTAAGCTTTTTTTCTTAGTACTGGAAGTCAAGAGAATCACAGAAGGAGAAAGAAAAATTCTTTGACCTCGAAATCTCTTGGCTCAGTGGTGAGAGCGCTCGCCTTCCACCAATGTGGCCCGGTTTCGATTCCCGGCCCCGGCGTCATATGTGGGCTTAGTGTGTTGGTTCTCTACTCTGCTCCGAGAGGTTTTTCTCCGGGTACTCTGGTTTTCCCCTCTCCACAAAAACCAACATTTCATTTGATTTAATTTAATTAAATATGATTTGATTTGATTTGATTTGTACTTTACAGTGTGCCCTAGTACGTCAGTGCTAGATACAGTTGACACTCAAATAAAGTTCATTATTATTATTATTCCTTTTGTTCCCAGCTTCCTCGAACTTGTCGGGATTGCTCGCCAGTGACGTTGCCAGGGGAACTGTCAGAGATTACGAAGGAGGCTCGGGCTCGTCGTCACCCCCTCGGAGTGCTTCGCCATCACCCGATTATCGGGAAAACGAGGTGTTCAGCAAAACAAACAATGTTTACGAGGAGCCAATAAGAAATACTTACAGTACTGAAGTGTCATCTCGACCGTCACCTTCTTGGTCGAGCAATGAAAGAAAGCCTTCTCGTCCCAGTGCTGGCCATGTCCCAGCCTGGTACAGGGACATGCAGAAAGGCGTGGAGGTGCCCGTGCAGAAAATAGAGGAGCCGGAATCGTATATGGTGCAAAAGTCGCGACCTTCAGGTACTAGAAACTGGGTAAATCAAACGAGTTGATTAAGTAAGTTATACCACCATAAGGTAAAAGGGAGGTGCTGACGTTTCGAGCGTTAGCCCTTCGTCGTCGAAGGGCTAACGCTCGAAACGTCAGCACCTCCCTTTCACCTTACGGTGGTATAACTTACTTAATCAACTCGTTTGATTTACCCAATTTCTTGTGTTTCAATTTCCCACCGACGCAGCACCAGTTTCTAAAAGAAACTATCCCCACAATACTTCAGGTACTAGTATTCATCGACCCCGAGGGGGTTAGATGTTGAACAAATTAGGAAAACAAAAATTTCTGTTTTACTTATCAACTAGAAAATCGAGGAACCGTTGTGGTTCAAAGATCATATTCTACTGTCACTGAGAGAGTAGTTCTGATTTGGTTAAACAACTTTAATTAACCAGGAACCCCTCGCTCAGGAGATTATGTCGACTACTTCCTCTACTACCAAGTTAAAAATTCTAATTCAAGAATGAGGCGCCATTTTCACTGCCGTTTCAAAACAGTGAATAGGCAATGATGTTCTGAGTTACGGGAGCCAGTCATAATGCGCAACTACCACCGACCCGTGGTAAAGACCAAAGTTGTTTATTACCTCCGCCAAGGAGATAATGTTTTCACGCCTGTCAGTTTCTTTGTTTGTTTGTCTGTCTGTTAATCGTTTTACGCAAAAACTAATCAACGGATTTGCACCAAATTTGGTGGAAAGGTCGCAAATATACCCAGGATCAATCGATTAAAATTTGGGATTTATCCGGATTTAACTCCGGATCTCATATCCAGATGAGTGTAATATGAGGTGTACATTTGACACAATACGGGGCGGAAGTATGCGCTCTACCGAGTGCCCTTCTAGTCTTACATGTATCTGTTGTGGTTCAATTTTTTTCCTTGGTCTAAATTTTATTTTCCTTTGTGTTTTGGTATGGTAATGTTGATAATGAGTTTGAAACAAAGAAAAATAAAATTTAAACCAGGAATAAAATTGAACCACAACATATCCAACAACAATTCACCGCAACAAGGTTAGGGCTTATGGGCACAAGGATACAATTAGAATGTCATAGATAGATATGCGTCCTTTGTTTCTCTAGAGCAGCTTTTATAGGCTCGACTACCCATGTCTACTCTCGCTTTCAAAACTGAAAGTTTTAGTCTCCATATTTGGTCAATAGAAACGCTTTGACCTCGAACTATTTTCGAAACTTGCGATTAAATTTTCAATACTGTTTTCGTTTCAGAGATTTCATGCAAATTTGGAAATTCTCTAATCTGTAATCAGCCAACGCATGATCGAGCTGCTTACGTTTTCTTTTCAGTGGATACAAGTAAAGAGCGAAGATTTGCCGAACCGATCTCATCATCGCCAAATGCCGTTCACGTTTCACCGTCATCACATACAACTTACAGCGAGCTGCAAAGATCACCTAACTCTGTGACAGTTCAAATGGAGGAGAAAAATCAACCGCCAACTGCTACGAGTTTGTACGAGAGTCGTTTCCAAAGGAGACAGGTAATGGGAATTGAACAAAACCAGCGCTGTTTTACATCCCGAAAATGATGAAACACAGAGTTCACTTCTTGTGTAAATTTTGTTGATAGAAACCACTTCCTGAAATTTCCACCAAGCGTTAGCACTAGTATTGAAAATATGAAAGAAAAAACACACGAGAGAAAGGCAGTTGGTAGAGCGCCGGCCTGTCGAGCGGGAGGTAGCGAGTTCAAACCTCGGCCGGACCAAGACTCGAGGTCTTCAAATAACTGAGGGGAATGTGCTGCCTTTGTTATGACATCTGCAAATGGTTAGACATTCTAGTCTTCACGGATAAGGACGAAAAACTGTAGGCCCCGTCTCACAGCACTGTTATTGTGGGATGTTAACGACCCCACAACACTGTTCGAAAAGTGAAGGGGGCGTAGACCCCTGTGTGTGGTTGACCTTTAATAGTTGGGTGGACTAGCACGTATGGTTCTCCGGTTCCCTTCTAGTCCTTCCCTGCTGCTTACTTGTGTATATACTGTATGCAGTAAAAATGGATTTAATTAAATTACAATTTGAACTTGATGGGAATTGAGCGCACGAGCTTCTGAACTGTTTTGCCGTTGTTCTTTCGACCGAGAAGGGCGTAACAATGGAGCCAGTGCGACTAAGTTTTTCACTTTTGCGACCAAATCCTTAAAGTTAGTCGCCAAATTGGCGACTAGAATTTCTAATCACATCTTACCTGGAGATCTAGTGATTGTTCAAGATTTGTAAAGATAAATCTACAGCAAAGTTAATCATCAAACTCATTTCCAAAACGCAGCACATGTACGAACGTAAGTCCACTAGATGCCATCTTGCATTTAGGTAACCTTTGACGTTGCATATGAACCATTGTAGTGTCCTCTTTGTAGCACGTGCAAATTTCGGGCTCATGTTTCATCGCGTTTGACAACATGTCGACCATGTGAGCTCATTTAACATAATGGCCACCAACTTTTTGGAATTGGATACCACTTTAAAATATTTAAACTGGACGACGGCGTCGAGGACGGTTCTAGTGAAAAAATAAATTTGTCTTCCCTCTGTGCTAATAGCAGTAGGCCTGTTTCACTTTGTCTCCATTTTTCATTCAATCTGTAGAATTTTTTGAATTTGTCTTCCCTCTGTGCTAATAGCAGCAGGCCTGTTTCACTTAGTTTCCATTTTTCATTCAATCTGTAGAATTTTTTGATTGCTACTGATCATATTTCATTCAAAATTTCTCTTGGCAATTTCGCCGTTGTGCCGTCGCGTGTTCGAGAAAACTGGAAAAATGGTTACATGATGTTTTGCAGAGGACGATAAAGAAACCTACAGGGGCCGGTTGTTCGAAGGCCGATTAGCGTTAAGCCAGAGTTAAATTTTAACCCGGGTTTCTTTTCTTCCTGTTAAAAAAGCATTTCGTCCGATAACTTTCTCTATTTTTTTCAGAGCATACAGTCATCAAATTGCATTCAAAAAGAATTATACTGATTGTGCTTTTTAAGTTCTCGTATTTGCATTTAAATTTCGCACTAACCCTTGGTTACCTTAATCCCGCTTCGAACAACCCGGCCCTGAACGGTATTTTGCATGTTCAGTTTCATTGTGTCGTGCAATAACGCTATTGTTTGTTGCCGTCCTTGTTGACCTCGCCGTCGAACACTTCTAGTAGCTTCACGTTACAGAATCCATAAGCTCTGGCTCCCTGGGCCTCCTGTGGCACGTGTGCGCCTTCGCAGTTCTTTACTTTTCTGAACGTAGTAAGAAACTGGTTAATATGAATCCTGAGATCTAGGAAGTAATTCTCCTTAGTGAGCATACGTTATATTCCCCGTTATGATATTGATTGAGCGCAGTTATGTACATAACTTAGCAGCTGTGAAATAAAAGCCTGAAAAAAAACTCAGGCCTGAACGGGATCTGAACCCATGACCTCTGCGATACCGGTGCAGTGCTCTACCAACTGAGCTATGAAGCCTACTGGGAGCTGGTCATGTTGTGAGTTCGTAATAGACCCGTAGATGGAGATGAATGCAGGTGAATATAGTGAATGCAAGTGAATACAGTGAATATATATATATATATATATATATTGATCTTTCATATATTCACTTGCATACTCTCCGCTATGCTAGTTAGGAGAGCTGGTTCAAGACTAACACTTTCACACACTAAGTTCAATATGAACGCGAATCACAATTCAGCTGGTTTTCTCCTCAAATCGTGGGCTTTCTATCGACTACAAACCGGCAAAGTTTGAGAATCACAAATAGTAGGTTTAGAGAACTTATCAATACGAAACTGTTCATCAGCAGATGCAGAATCCGGATCAATATCAGTTTCTGGGCAACTGTGCACCTACCCCTCCCCTAATCCAACAAGTTATAATGAGTTAAAAAGTTAGCGTTAATGTTGGTTTAGGGGAGGGGTGGGTGCACGGTTGCCCAGAAACCCATATTGATCCCAGAATCCTTGGGCTAATTATTTAAACGATGTCAAACTTAAGCCGTGGTTTAAGTAAAATCTAAATGATCGTAACTGACCAATTAGTAATTGAATAGATGAATCTAATGACTACTTTTTCTGTTGTGATATAAACGAGATGGAGATGTTAAGTTGGACCAGTTCAGACGATGAGCTGCTCACTACGGCTGGCATGAAATCCTTATATTGTAGGCGCATACACCAGGCGTTAATACTTCTTTTTAAATGCTTAAATGGTACGGGACCTACTTATATTGGAAGCCTTTTTAAATACAGGCATACACCGTATAGGCTAAGAGGCGAGGGCTTGAATTTGGAATTACCTAAGAATTCTTTCACTTATTCATTAGTTAAGTTATGGAACAGTTTGCCTTCTCAAGTGCGTCTTTCAAGAGATGCTAATGACTTCAGAAGTAAATTGCACTACTGCAGCTTTCTTGAACGTATCTTATAGTGCACGATTGTGGCTTTTAAATTGAATAATATTATGTAGCTGTAATTATTATAGATTTTATTTATACACGTTCGTATTTCGAACGAGTTTTTTAGCTCTTTGACGTAACGTGTTAAAATAAATGATTGATTGATTGATTCAATTTTGACAACGGTTTTGTCAAGCTTGGTGTAAACCTCGCTTAATAACCAGCCCCTTGACTTGATGTTCTCGATTCTCATCAACTGTTTTCTTGGCAGTGTACTGGTGTCTTAAGGAGAATTTGTCTGTTGTTCCATTTCTCACAGGCCCCGGCAAGGAACGCTTCTGAGGAACTTCAAGTCAGACAGCAACCTCCGTCAGGTGAAGAAATCGCACGAAGACAAGAGGAAGAGGCACGAAGAAGGCGGGAAGTAGAAGAATGGAGACGGAGAATGGAAGAAGAAGAAGAGAGGAGACGAAGAGAAGAAGAGTTGATGATGAAGGAGGAAGAGGAGCGACAGAGAAGGGAGTATGAAGCTGCCATGAGGAGGAGACAAGAGGAAGAAGAAGCTGCCAGAAGAGAGGCTAAACCACAATTTGTAGCTAGAGCGCTGTACAGCTTCCAAGGACAAACTGCAAAGTATGTCGTTTCACTCTGACAAAAGTCTAACCCTTGAAACGGTGGCCTAGTAATCGTCTTACCTTGTATATGTGGTGGTTCAATTTTATCCTTCTTTTATGTTTTATTTTCCTTTGTTTGTGGGTATGGCAATGGTAGTATATAATAATGAGTTTAAAACGAGGGAAATATAATTCAAACCAAGGTTAAAATTGATCCTCAACATACACAGTGGTTTGACTGACAGGCCTGCCTAATTAAGGGACGGACCATTAGAAAAGTGATGGGGGTCGGTGGGGGTGGGGAAAAAAACGAAAAAAAATTCATGCAAGGGAAAATGCCAAGAAAAAAAAATCACGCAAAGGAGAAGGTAAAAAAAAAATTCATGCAGAAGGAAGGTCCAATTGTGTCTTTTTCACACGTAGTAAAAAAAATTCGTGCAGAGGGGTTCACCTGAAAAAAAATTCCTACACAAGCAGTGAGCGAAAAAAAATTCGTGCAAGCGGAAAATACCCCACCCCCCCATCACTTTTCTAATGGTCCGTCCCTAATGTACTGCTAATAATTAAATTATTGATTATTTACGTTGTGTCCTTTCTTTAAAATAGAACCTCTGTCCCCTCTTTGCCTTCCTTTCTTCCTTCCTTTTATACGAGAGTTCTACTTATTACTTTGTGGATACCTGCGATTAATCATCCCATTCGAGATATTCAACATGGCAGGAGGACAAAGCCACGTATGGTAGGAGGGAGGAGGGGACGAAGAATGTGGCAAAAATACCTCCCCATATCACCCTTTCCAATCCTCTGATTACCCCCCTTAGAGTAATTTTTGTCACATATTTGCAGCCTTCTCCAGAAGCTCCGGCGACAGGCGAAAACCGGTTAGTCGTCACGAACACCGGTTAGTCGTCACGAACACCGGTTAGTCGTCACGAACACCGGTTAGTCGTCACGAACACCGGTTAGTCGTCACGAACACCGGTTAGTCGTCACGAACACGCCGGCTACTCAAACAAATGAGTTCCTTAGAGGGATATTTAAAATAAATCCACCGTAGTTTGTTCTATAAAAACAGATATAATAAAAACATACTGATGTGTTTGTGCCATGAGATTCACTGATGTGTTTGTGCCATGAGATTCACTTTGACAATTTCCGCTGTTAATTAGTGATATGTTTATTTAGCGCCCCCCCCCCCCCCCAAATTAAACTTTTCTCACGGGAGCCCCTCCGAAGCCGCCCCCACAACCCACCCCCCAATTGGAAGGGGCGACCCCACTGCCGTTTACTTTCATTTCCTCTCCTTCCACTTAAAATTTTCTGGAGAACCCTGCTATTTGGTCAGCATAGTGTCGAATATTGTTAACAGTGCATTGTATATGAGATTTAGTTTTTACTGTTTCCTTTTCTTATTCAGAGAACTCTCGTTCAGGAAGGGCGACATAATCAGCGTGAGAAGACGAGTTGACAAGAACTGGATCGATGGAGAACTGAACGGACGGCGTGGAATCTTCCCCGCGAATTACGTTGAGGTGAACAGCCATTCAATATTTATTTCTTTATGAAATGGAACAGGTATAACGCACGCTCTGATTGGTCAAGGCGAGTGCGTTATAACACCATAAAGCACGCGGCGTACGTCACGTGAGTGTATTATCGTGCAACATATGCACGTATGCTACGTCACTCACAAATCGTCTTGTGCAAGCTCGATAGTAGTGCTTTTATTTTTCGCCTAAATCATTTCGAAGAACGACTTCCTATTTTATTGACCGCCTTACATTAATTTTAGCAAAGAACATGAACGTTATAAATCTAGCGGGCTTTCGATTTTCTTGCACACTCTCTACTCCTTTGGCAAAGCAAGCGTTCATTCATTGGGCATTTTATAAAAGGAATAAAAAAAACTTGTTCCTCGTTCATTGTTGAGTTATATGAGCACTTGGGAATTTTTGAGAACACTCGAAAAGTGCGAGAAGCACTCGCCAGGGCCCGTGCTTCTCTAAGCCCTTCTCTCATGTTCATGCCTTAAAAATTCCCGCGTGCTTAAATAACTCAGCAATACACTTTTCTTTATTCCTTTAATAGTTACTACCCTCGAGGACCAAACTGGAAGAATATCGGCTTGCGGTCCGTCTAAAACACCATTCATTCTCAGCGTTAAATTTATCATACAAAATACAGAAATTATTTTTCGTCATGTTTCCGGAAATCGTTGATAACAAACTTGACTAACTGATATTGTCGTTCGTGCAGCTTCGTCCCATAGAAGACGACGAAGAGGACGATCCATCCCCATCCCCACCCCCTCTCAGTCAGCAACAACTTCCCCGTGTCCACGTGATAACACAGGAGCAACAACCGCAACAACAGCGCTTACCGCCCGTGGTTCAACAGCAAACGGTTCAGCGGCAGCCTGCTATACAAGCTGCGCAGTCTGTGACTGTGGAAGGGGAGGCACGAGTCAGATACACGTTCAAGGCGGAGACTGCACGGGAATTGCCCTGTAATAAGGTAATGAGTAGATGGGCCAACCTTGCACGCTCGTGATTTCCCACGAAACAAAACAAAGCGAAACGACCATATAATAAATCCTTTATTGACCAAGCTTTATTCCAAGATGGCTGGATATAGGACGGGTTTCCTTTTCGCTTTTAATCACCCGCCACAGTGAATTCACAAATCACTCAAATATATAAAGTGTGAAATAATATGGCGTGCAGTTTTGGTCATGGTGATATACGTGCAAATTGTTCAACGCGCTGATTCGCTGAGAGCACGTCAATAATCCCAAACAGTGCAGAAATTTGAAATTATATTTTTGCATGTAAATACATTTTTTTACCACAATTGCAATCTGATTGGCTAATTTGCCGTCGTCCATAAGAGTCCAGACAACGCTGCTCGCGTCAATGTGTCACGCAATGCAATAGCGAATCAGAAACGCTCATTGTGGGGAATAAACCAAACGAAAGTTGTAGATAACGCTTGCTGTTTCTTTGTGTCACGACCTTGGTCACGTTCTGAAAAAAAAAAAACGTTTTCTTTGACGTTGATATTGTGGTAAAACACAGGTCGAATGTGAGTTAGCGTTGTCTGTACTCTTATCGACAACGATATTCGTCATCATAGTGGTTGAAATTCGTTGTGGACTATCTCGGCTGCGCCTCGTGAGTCCACGACATTTTGACCACTGTCTCGTTGTCGATAACAGTGCAGACAATGTTAATCCACATTCTATTTAACAAATCGCTAAACCACATTTGATTTGTTTTTTTTACCACAATACAGCGTTTTCACTCACGTGGCCAGTAGCCATGCAAATGTTTTGGAACAAAAGAAAGTTTTTACGTAAGAAAAGAGTTCAACTCCCAGAGGATTAGTTTGGAACACCAACATGGCCGCCGTTTCATTGCTTTGGAACACCAATATGGCTGCTGTGACGTCATGTGAAAACGCTGTATAGCCACATTAAAAACGTCAATGAAACTGGTTTTTTTTCAGAGCGTGACTTAGATCGTGACAAAAAGAAAGAGCAAGAGTTGTCTATAACTTTCTCGCAATCTGATTGGTTTATTCTCCAAAATGAGCGTTTCTGATTGGCTATTGCTTTGCGTGACACATTGACGCTAGCAGCGTTGTCTAGACTCTTATCCGCAACGGCAAATTAGCCAATCAGATTGCGAGATTAGTAGTATTTGTGGTAAAATTGTTAAATGGACCACAAATTGCACTCGCCCCAGGGCTTGTGCAGTTTTCTGGTCTGAAAAATTTAATTTTTTTTTTACTTAATTCAAATTGCACTCGAAATCGTTTTATTACCCATATTACAGCGGGACTACAGGAACTAAGGTCACCCCAACCAATTTTCATACAAATTATCCAATCACGATCGAGTATCTAAACAATAGAATCTCTACAAATGATTTATATTTCGCTTGAAATGCATATAATTTGCTCAGTAACTGTATAAAATATATCAAGATTGGAAGAGAATTATCTTAGTCGGTAGAAACTTGCCATAAATCTGTTGTTCAGAGTAAAAAACAGAAAATTTGTGCGAAAATATATTTGGGTGGCGTCTGTTCGAGAAGTCGCACCGTAAGTGGTCGTGACCATTATGGCAACCAATGAAATTCCCCTATTTCTTGGCTGAAATCTTTGTTACTTCTTCTGTTTTCAGGGAGACATCATTGTTCTGGTTCGTAGAGTGGACAATAATTGGTACGAAGGAAAAGTTGGCGACAGGAAGGGTATTGTACCATCGTCTTATTTAGAGGTAAGTCGCTTCAAACCATTTCTAACATTTCAAGAATTAACTCAAACACGAGATTCAGTGTTTCATCGTGGATCAGTCATCGAGAAGACAGTTGAAAATATGTTGTGGAGCTGAGTAGTTTTGGCGAAATTCGAAATTCGAAATTCGAAATTCGAAATTTGTATATGATGGAACGCATCTGTCTAGTGTTCAATATAGATTCTCTCTAGTTATGATTCAGAAGGGGAAATTAGAGATGATTGAAGATGCTAAAACAAGAAGTGTTTCAGTTTTGGCCATCCTCTGTGATAATTTTTTTAATGTCGTATTTTCTGCAGTCAAAAGGAGTGTTTGAAGGCCATGCAGTAACTGCAAGCACCGTTGTATTTTTGTTTCCAAGCCACATTCAGTGTTTCCTCTGCTTTTCCCAGTTTAGATAGTCGCTTTTCTCTTCTAGAAAATCCAGAAACATCAAATGAAACTCCGCTGGTAAAGAATGTCAAATTACGTGTCATCATTCTAGTATATTATTTTTTATTCGCAGGTGTATAGAGAACCTGTTGTCCAAGGTAAGTGATGTTACCACGCAATCTTTTTAACTGAGTCAACAAAACAAAAACCAAGTGAATGTTAGTCCAACTGAGAAACAAACAGAACCACAAAAGAGAGCTCACACTGCATGGTTTGATCCACAGATGAAAAAGATAGAACCACACTGTATAGTAAAACAAACAGTACCACAGTACAGTACTCTTCAGTAGCTTTACAAAAAATGGTTACACTGCATGGTTTGATCAGCTGATGGAAAAGATAGAACCACACTGTATAGTAAAACAAACAGTACCACAGTACAGTACTGTTCAGTAGCTTTACAAAGAATGGTCACAGTGCATGGTTTGATCAGCTGATGGAAAAGTAAGAATCACACTGTATAGTAAAACAAACAGTACCACAGTACAGTACTGTTCAGTAGCTTTACAAAGAAATTGGTTACACTGCATGGTTTGATCCACAGATGAAAAAGTAAGAACCACACTGTATAGTAAAACAAACAGTACCACAGTACAGTACTGTTCAGCAGCTTTACAAAGAAATTGGTTACACTGCATGGTTTGATCCACAGATGAAAAAGTAAGAACCACACTGTATAGTAAAACAAACAGTACCACAGTACAGTACTGTTCAGTAGCTTTCCAAAGAATGGTCACACTGCATGGTTTGATACAAAGATGAAAAAGTTAGAACCACACTGTATAGTAAAACAAACAGTACCACAGTACAGTACTGTTCAGTTGCTTTACAAAGAATGGTCACACTGCATGGTTTGATACACAGATGACAAAGCTAGAACCACACAGTGTAGTTAAACAAACAGTACCACAGTACTGTACTGTTCATTAGCTCCACAAAGAATGATCACACTGCATGGTTTGATCCACAGATGAAAAAGTAAGAACCACACTGTATAGTAAAACAAACAGTACCACAGTACAGTACTGTTCAGTAGCTTTCCAAAGAATGGTCACACTGCATGGTTTGATACAAAGATGAAAAAGTTAGAACCACACTGTATAGTAAAACAAACAGTACCACAGTACAGTACTGTTCAGTTGCTTTACAAAGAATGGTCACACTGCATGGTTTGATACACAGATGACAAAGCTAGAACCACACAGTGTAGTTAAACAAACAGTACCACAGTACTGTACTGTTCATTAGCTCCACAAAGAATGATCACACTGCATGGTTTGATCCACAGATGAAAAAGTTAGAACCACAGTGTGCAGTAAAACAAACACTACCACAGTACAATGCTGATCGGGAGCTTTCTAAAGAATGGTCACACTCTGTAGTTTTTCCTGGGAAGGGTTCAACTCTGGTATCAACCTCCATTGAATCGCTGTTTTTCCTTTGTGAATTTGAGCCCATTTGTCTTCTTCAGTTGTTCACCAAGAACAGGTTCAACCGATCCAGTCAACACGTGTTGAAGAGGTATGCAGTGATCACTCTCTATCTTCTCCTTTTAACACTAGAAGAACGCTCTGAAGCTAAGTTAGAGAAAGAAACGGAGTGATCTTTTGAGCAAAATTCTGCTAGTGATTTAACCGGTTTGAATGTTGTCACAATTGAACAAACTTTGTTACAGCATTTGATGTTCTTCTTTGGGCACCGGACTCTTACGGCACAAGACAACGGGAGAAAGGTTATTAAAGAATTTGCGCACAAGGTCGAAACAATGCGCGCCCATGTTTGCTCGGTAATCGAAGTTGGTGTGAACATTTGTGTGCGCTGCGTGTTCTTCCAAACAATTGTAGTGTGACGGTGAAGTTTGAGATTTACTCTTTGTCTTTCTTTTTAGGTCCCTGACTTTAGACGGATAGAACCAAGCTACGATCAAAGACAACAGGAATTAAGAAGGTAAAGGTGAAATTTTCGCGACATGATTATTTCGCGATTTTGGTGTGCGTTTATTTCGCGACACATAAAGTTCGCGATTTTACGAAAAATTTATATCTTGGATCACTTCAATTTCGCGTTTTTGAGTAAGACACAATTTATATGTCATTGGCAATATGATTTAACATGTCCTAGAATGAAATAAAACGTCATTATGAAGAGAATAATAACGTCAAAATTAAGAAAAACGCAACAGCGGGACTAAATGTCAACGGTAACAACAAAGCAGATCTCACCATGTCCATAGCAGTTCATGCTTGTACGTGAATTATTGTTCTCGTGTCAATTGACCACAACAACGATTTACAATGAAAATTCGACAATATGTGAGCCACTTAATCTTGTCGTCATGTTATGTTCGCGACACTTATTGTTCGCGTCACTTTAATTTCGCGATTTTTTTTTTGTATCGCGAAATTTGCGCAATTAATGTGTCGCGAAAATTTCATGTTATAAGGTACCGTATTCACCAAAATAAAGTACCAATAACATCTAAAACGGGTGCGGATATCGCACATTTTTATTGACAAGTATTTTCGCTCGCCCTCAATTTTTTAAAACGTGTGATGCAACATACTCCACGCGATACATTATTGTTTTAGTTTCATTTATGTAGGTTTTCTAGCTAAGAAGTAACAGAGAAGAAAAACTAACCTTTTAGGCAGAAGAACCGTGGTTCTAATCACCAGAAACTGCACCGTTCTGAACTGTACATGTTTGGTTGCTTTTGTTCATTCCAGTCCTCCAGGGGTATCGTATTCAGGCCAGGTTGCTCCTGCTAAGCACACCCAGGTCAAATACATCGAGGAGCCTGAGGAGTCGTACTTTGGTTCCAGCGGTGTTGGTGTAGTTGCGCATGCCGTGGTTGACGAGCCACTAAGATTAGGCCACGTACAAGGAGAAAGGTGCAGTTGTTTGCTCTTCTGTGTTTTCTTTAAAATACCTTTTTTATCTGAGTATGGTTGAGATTTATCTCTTAAAGTTGCGTTCTCGGGTTTTTGAACGTTCCGTGTGATTGGTCAACCACACCTTGCTTGGGTCCAGTAATCCCACTGCTCCCCCCACCCCTTCCCCCTTAAAGTAGCTTAACAAAATGGCCATTTTTAACTCGCTTTAAAGAAAATAAACAAAGGACTTGATAAAAAATGTAGTGTACGGTTTTTATTCACTAGCTGAAGTCTACCTTCAACTCCTAAACGAGAATAATCTGCTAGCGTAATGATCATGAAATAATCTCTTCACATTCTAATTTACTCGCCAGACGACGGGTATTTAGTAAGTGAGAAATCGTACTTATTTTAAAGACGCTCGACGTATTTGTCTTGTGTTAAAAGAATAAACTTTTCGGCAGGAGTATTCTTGTTTTTAAATGGCAAACGCAACCCTTTTTTTCTTAAACCACAGCTTCCTCTGTATTATTGCTTTCAGATACCGCGCCTTATATAGTTATGAGCCGGAGAATGAGGACGAGCTTCGCCTAGAAGAAGGGGACGAGGTGATTGTGTTGGAAAAATGTGATGACGGCTGGTATGTGGGAACGTCGTCACAGACCAACTTATTTGGAACGTTTCCTGGAAATTACGTCCAGAAAATTCCTTAATGGTGAGTTTGATTTCTTTTTTTAGGATCCGATTACAAAGTGTACTCAGACGACCAACCTCGTTCCCAGAGTCTCTTTTCCCCCGTCCCATGGGAAAAGAGAGGTCCTGGGAACAAAGTGTCATGCTAGTGAGGCCGTCGTCATAGCAACTGATATTAGCTTTCCATTGAGTGTTATTGTAGTGGCATATCAAACGTTCAAGCCAGTGCTCGGCCGCACCAATAAAGGTTTTGGCTGTTCTGCGTGGCTCGGTTTCTTGTCGGTTCTCGGTGGTCGGTAGAGTTTACATACTTTGTTTCTTTTTTGATGTTGAACGTGGAGATGTTAAGGAAGTTTTAAATTTTGTATTTTCTGACCTTTTTTTTATTCCATTTCTTTTTTCTTTTGTCACAGGTGGATAAGAGATGATTTAGCAATAAAAACGGAACGTTTTTACGGCACGTGGATCCGCCTTGTGTGATGGACACGCCCTCCCTCCACATGATCCTCCGTTAAAATCTGAACATTTTCTATGAAAGTACCAGTAATTAAGTTTTTATACGGATAAGTGATGTTTTGTAGCAAGAAGCAAGTTGGTATGAATAAGGAAAGAAATGTTCCTCTTTTTTCGAGGAGCCTGTTCTGATGTACAGTGTTTTCCAAACCTGAAAATAAGTGGAGTTGATTCTCGAATTTGGTATCAAAATAACTATGATTATCTCTCGCAAAAGGTCTGCTTTTATAACCTCATGTTATTTTTAAATCCTTCTCTCGCGATTACGAAAAATAATTACAATAGCAAGTAAGCTTTTTTAACCTAACTTTTTACATTAAGTAATGGTCCGCGTAAGAACTAGGCAGGTCAAACGCAAAATCGATTCAAAAGTGTGAACTCTTAATTGTTAATATCAATTAAATCGACGAATCTGATTGGTGGACGGCCAAAAATCGCCGAAAAAACAATGAAAAACCCGACATAAACAACATTTTTCTCCTTAGTTTTCCCCTGGTCCCTCCTGTCTACCTCACGGTCAAATATTAGCATTGTTCTATGCGCCAATCAAAAGTTAGAGCTATTGCACTAGCCTATTGTTATTTTGCCTTGTTCTTACGCGGACCATTACTTAAGACAGTTGTTTAGCTAGATTTAAATGACGCGAAAATGAGGCATGTGACTGTTACGTCTCTGCGGATGACGAAGAAATCCTCGAAAGTAAATCAGAGAAAGGCTGATCATGGGCTCAGCTGTAACAAGTACGCAAAGTTTCTTGGTTCTTTTGGCTAATATTTTGGCGGAAATGACCAAATTAAACGCATTTACTTCTATGTACCCGTTTTTATTTCAAAGTATTTTTTGAGCCGTTTATCTTAAAACAGAGGTCTTAATATGCTTTTAAACTTTTACACTTAGAGCACTAGTTTTAACTGCAAGGATTCTACAGAGTAACAAGGACTGATTTTTTTAATACGAAGTCTCAATCGGTTATAACTGTTAGTCACACTATTGGAAACAAAAACTGGCGTGCACTCGCACGATACTCGTACTAGAATCCGAGGGTCCCGATGACAGTTCCCAAGGAAACGAGCTTCAGGTGACTGGTAGAGGCGTTGGGCAAATGACTCCAAACTATTTTGCTATGAAGTTTATGAACTTTTATTCTAATCCCGAGAGGAATCATCCAGAAATAAAAACCGTTGTCACAGTAGATTGTTGTCTATTTTTTAGTTTTAGACAATTGGTTGGAACAGATGTTTAAGCCAATGTCCTTGGTTGGCGAGTAAATAGATAATGAGAAGTTTCTTTTTGTGGCTACAAGCCAGAAGACTGGTACCCACAATGTCGCCGGGATGTTAAATGAGTGAAAACTTGACGCGCGAGGGATGCTGGGATTTCAAGTGATTGGACTAGTTTATTATGCACCAACATCAGACTCAATTACCTCGGAAACCAACTTTAAATCTTAACTGCAATGACTTTTCAAGTCAATGTTAGAAATTGAAAAATGTGGTGCATTATGACTTGACAAATCTTGCTATAAAATAAACTGCACAGCGTTTAAAAATTACTAAATTGCAGTATTCACATGTAGTCCTAGACTACTTATTTCCTTTTAACGCAGTCCGGCGCGCGTGAACAGAAAACCAGGCGGGAAAGGAAAAGGACGCTCAACTTTGCCGCTTGTTTCTCGGATCTCGCATTTAAGAATTAGAACTAGACGCGTATCTGCGTGAACTCGGGCTTCCTTTCTTTAGAAACAGTATACTGGAAACGCCAGTCATCTTTGCAACCTAGCGCATGAAAGCGTAATTTGTACTTCCTCAAAACTTGCTTCTTTGTTTTTCAGTAGAAGTTTTTGTTTGCGAGTTGCAAGGGTGGACCTTGAAGTGGAAGCATTGCGTGACATGACTGAGAACTCTTCCAGCTAACGCAAGAAAGTAATATTGACCATGTGCTCTTATGAATCATTCTACGCGTGCGCACGTTGAACACACATGCGCTGTAAGCACCAGGGTGAGTTGATGAACGCAGAAAAAATAGGTCCGCTATGCGTACATGCATGGCTTACTAGACCTCGTGACAGGCGCTTGACTCTCGTGTACCGAAATAAATAAGACGCCTAGGGGCGTTTCCGTGGAAGGCGCGGGGCCTATTAGTCATGGTTACCCATGGTCACAATCAGTTCACAAAAATTTACCAGTCACAGTAACCTGCCATGGTTAGTCAATGCGACCAGGAGAAGAAATCATGGGTGAAGTAAGGGAAGTGGCGAAAGTTACCAGACAGATGAGCCAGTGGAATACTCAATGGATTTCGGTCTGAAACCAATGTAAAAAACAATCACTTCCTACGAATATCATACCACAGAGAAAACACCGGGGCTCCGCCGATCACCTAAGTTAACCGCTGTTGTGTGCGGGGTTTGTACTTGGATGGGTGACCGCATGAGAATACTCTGTGTTTTCAAGTGTTTTAGGCTTAATGATATACTATTAATTGCCAAAGGCTAAAACAAAAAATCAACATAAAGCTTTTTCTGCTAACACCTTTACAAAAGCAAACAACACGTTTTCCATTAGAGGCATAAAACTTTCTATTGTATTGTGTTCGTGCAAAAGACATTCCGTGTTTGTTCAAAGCGATCACTCGGCAGTAAGTTACGATGAAAATTAGTCACTGGAGTTTGGTTTAAATGATCACTTAAACTGTCGGCAAAAGAAAATCAACATTTGCAAACAAAACATTTACTGTGCTTTAACGATTACCTTAGTCCTGCATGTAAAAGTCCGTTTGAAGCCCGAGGTTTGGCTTTTTATAGGGCCGTATTTAGGAAGTGTCCGTGAAATCGAAGAAATCGCAACGCGAAAAAAGCTTTTCGCTGCTTTTAAGGCGTCCTTTTCTTCTTTTTTGGTGAAAGATTATTCTTGTGAGCTTGTGAGCTTAAAAAAGGATGTGCTTCCTTTACAAAAGATAAAAACAATGTCTTTAAAATTTAGGATCGATTCACGCGCCGGGCCATGTTACACTTTGGCGCAATGCGTACCTCGGGCATTCCTTCGGAAGAAGCCAGAGTAATTGAAAGAGGAACTGTTGGTAGTAAAGGGAACAAGACGTTTTCGTGTGTTTCTTTAGATCTCTGAAATTGTATGGAGAAGGAAACTCGCCTGTTTTGCACTTACAATTGTGGTACTTACAATTTCCAGCGCTTCAATTTTCTCGGGTTGGACCACGAGGGAGTGTTTGATATAACCAAGAGGTCGTCCTTTGTGATGAAGGTTATGTCAATATTACATAACTGAAGGCACATCACCACAAAGACAATATTTAAAATATATTTGCTGATGATTTCCCTGTGCAACATGATTGTAATTCAAAACACGTGGTGCCCCCATTTAACAACTTCATACAACTAGATTCGTTATTCGAACCTCTTTGCGTCCACTGTTCTTTATAATATGGTCAAAACGCGTCTTCCTTGCGCGAAAGAACAAAAGCGCACGATTCATGCATTTTACTTTGGTGTAATGCAAGGTGCTATTTTGTCCTATCAGTTTTCTTGGTACAACTAGATTCCTTATTCCGAACTTCTGCGTCCACTGTTCTTATACGGTCAAAACGCGTTTCTCTCGCGTGATGGCTCTGACGCGCGCGATCCACGCATTTCACTTTGTCTGTTCTAAAAGGTGCTATTAACTTGCGATACTTTACTGAAAACTTCCACGGCAGACAGTGCAGACTCAATGCACCCATCAAAATTGCTATGTGTAAATGCGTCACCACAAGCTATAAGGAAAGGCGTGTCACTCAAGACTACACTGCCTCGTAAACCCTCCACAGGTTGACTCACTTGAGAATATCTCCACCGTAAGCATCGACGATCAACTGGTTCGGGAAGACCAGGAAGTAATTGCTTGATGTGTTCTATGATAATCTCACCAACATCTTTCAAGTCCATTTCTAAATGTTTTATTCCGAATGGCACACTTGTATGGATGAGTAGAGAAGGCCCAATATCTTCTGGGTCTGCAAGGGGACAACCGAAAATCACACATCGATCACCAACTTCACATATGGGGCATTTGTAATTCACATGATTCAAATCACTTTGGGCCCTTAGTGGTGTTGGAGTCAGTTATTAAGCATTATTTGACTAATTGTAGCAATACCATGTTATAGGTTCAAAGCAACCTCATCCACAAGGTCCTCCTGGGAATGAGGTTGGGTGCAAAGAAGAAAAACAAATGTCAACTCAGATTCATAAAATGTCTGGCTTGTCTCTAGTGTAATATAATTTATTAATTTTCTTTGTTAGTTAGGGTTAGGTACATTGTTAAGAATGTTTTTTTTTGTCCTTTGTTTTACGTCAGTTGTGTGAATAAATTATATTACATTGGAGATGAACCAAATGTCTGACCAAAAACAAAGGTTTGAAAGTTTGCATGTCTTGTCTAAAAAAAGGAATTACCGGTATTGCCTGGCAAGGTCCAGGTGCGATAAGACAACAGCTCTACACATTCCACTCATAAAAAATGGCATTTACCTTTACCAAATCTCTTTCTCGCATCCAAGGCCATAAATCGTACACAAGGGTTTCCAACAACATACTTTGCTGTCCAAGGCACATCAATCTTATCACCTAGTTTAAAATATAACGCCATAGCATATCTAGAGGAATATTGTGCTTTTTCTAGCACAGATCTCCTTTTGTCTAGAAAGTCCTGTATTGAACCCTTTAACTTCAGAAGTTGTGGAGTTGGTATTGTAATCATAACAGAGTCAAATTCACTGGTATTGCCTTTCAGGTCCATCACCTCCCATGTTGATTGTAAACCATTTCCTGGTTTGTTGCAGATGTTGATTGTATCACAATGGGTTTCATAGCAAACCTTAGCCCCTGCAAAAGAAGAGAATATTGATATTTATATTTACTGTACTCAGTTACTCACATAACATAAATTTACTTATTCATTTATCAAATAATTGGTTCCTGGATCTGCACAAGGTAAACCAATTTCTGCATCGCAATCCAGATAATACAAAAGGAATGCACTGTAAAACTTGATAGCAGTCAGTTTGCTGCAGATTGTCTATGTTAAAACAAATGACATTTACACTTCACAAGAACACACCTGAAGAATGCAGAAAATGTTTGACCACAGTGTTTATTCCAGATGGTGCGATAAAGTGTTCCATGCCATCACGTTTGCTCTCTCCCTCAATGTACCCACAAAAGGGTATCAAGACATTGCTGGATATAAGCTCCTTATAAAAACTAGAAAAATGGAAAACATTATATAAATAGTTGGTAACTGAAGGATACATTCCCATATCACTGCTTAATCGCTGAACTATTTAGGGTAATGCCGGTGCAAACATTTCTTCCTCTCAAGTATGAAACAGTAGAGCAACAGCTTGCATAATCAAGTATGGGGTGACATGGGAATCTAGCCTAGTCAGAGTTCTTTTTAAATTGGGGGTTATGTTGCTTTCTGATCCACAGGGCTAAAAATTAACTCCAGTGCTTGGTGGCCAGTCGGGCCAGTTTCCTTTAATTCTTAGTGGCTCATCCCAAAATAAAGTAGCCCTCAATGTTTTTTTCAGAGTCACGTGGCAATCACAAAATCAAAATGGCGTCTATATGTTGTGAAATGTTTGTTGCTCATGAAATCACTGGCTTGGAATTTCCACTTCAGAATTAAAAATTGACTAAAATGGATGATCTTAGAGTCCATGCAAAGAAATGAAGAGTAAGGTAGTCCAATTAAACTACATATTGAGTTTTATTTTTAACTTTGTATGCCGCATAATTTACATTGCAACTTTTCAAAATTCTGTTGCAAAGTCGCACATCAGGCATTCAAACCTTAACTTTTGGTAACCCTGGTCAGTTTCAACTCGCCACTGGCGACCGTGCGACCGGCAATTTTTAGTCCTGGATCCACACTTTACTCTACACCCCACCTCTGCTGTCCATGTCACAGGCTGAGGAACAGTGGATTTGTGAAGGGGTTAACAAGTCCTATTGTTATATAGCTGGTGTTTTTCCTGCTACAGTGAGCCCATTCATTGGCTAGTTCATGGTCACATGATATCTAACAATGAGACTGTTTACTGCCAAATGCTGTGAGCGGATAAAATTGTGAAACCTTCATTTATCTAAGTTGTTTCCCTCAAATCTTAACGTTTCTCTTGACTTCGTCTCAGGAAACAATGAGATTCTTTGGAAACAAAGGTAAGATTTCTGCACAGGTCCCTACTTCATTATGCATTCTGTAACTATACTATTTCGTTCTTCGAACACAAGAAATATTTGCATGTGCATTACACCTGACAATACAGCTACAACATGCATAATGAAGTAGGGACCTGTGCGGAAATCTTACCGAAACAAATTTCACTGTTCCCCTCAGGACCAGTCATTAAGTGTTAAGTGAAAAGGGGAATTGCCTCATTCATGGGTGACTTTTTTCTAGGAATTCTTGTTCCAAAGCTCCTAACCTGGAACAGCCTGCTTTTAGCTGTGTGTGTGTGTGTGTGTGTGTGCGTGAGGATGGGTGGCTTAAAAGCGGTTAGTGGGAGGGGGGGCGGGGGGTTGGAGTAGACTGTTTTGCAAATCTTTAAAGGGCCATTCTGTTTGTTCCATGGCCCGGAGTTCTATTTCATCCATACAAGTAAACAATTCCTTTCAACAGTAGTCAAGATTCTGCCGTTACCTCTCGTGAGCTCTTGCGTATTCTGGTGTTGCTGAAATATATTGGGCTCCAAGGTCAACTGATGCTTGTGCATTCACAGAACTTCTGTTAGTGTTGAATCTACCGCCCGCCCCACGAGATTTCTCCCACAACGTAACACTTAGAAGCGGGAACCTTTGCTTTAGCAGAGAGGCTGCAACTGATCCTGTAAGTCCGGCCCCTACGATTAGCAATCGATGAGGAAAATGCATACTTCGACTTTCTTCGCTATTCATGACATAATCTATATAAAGAAACAGGAGAGTATTTTCGGCTCCCTCATGTAAGCTACATGGAAATTACGAAAGAATTTTTTTAAAATTGGTCAGCGTTTGTCCTCATGAATGTATGAACAACAACTCGCGGTTCAGGAAGAGGAACACGAAAAATGGCCAACTCACAGGCAATATATGTATATGATAAGGTTTCTTATAGAAAATTCTGGCTGAAAGCCATGGGTTTCAAAGTGTTTACGAATCTGCTGGAATGCCAGGAGAAGCACTGACTTCTTTTTTTATACTAAAGTTTTTCACTGTTGCGCCAAAATGCAGTTTGTTCGGAAGCTGGTTGGAAAACAAGGGCGCTTAAGTTCCAATGTTGTTGTCTCGCCCTCAGCTCAAGATGAAGCTCTTTCGCTCATGCATTTACGGAAACTGTTCATGGAGTTCTTACATTCACCTGTTCCTCTAACCATACGTGATCAAGAGGCTAAGCTTTACATGATGCTGCCTCTATTCTGCAAAGTTTTTGGACAAGCAAAGCCAAATACGATGACGGAGAAGTTCAGCGATGTTTGTCAGTTTGCAGCACACGTTTCGCGACTCATGGTCAACGAAATTCGCAGGAGAGCTGCTAATCAACTCAACGAAACAGCGAGCAAGTTGATCATGGATTTTCTAATGCGCGACTCTGTTGAAGATAATGCCTCTGGCTGGAATCTTTTGAATACGCTTAATATCCTTGCAGGTGGAGATACCCCTGTTGTGGAATGCATGGTTGCGGCAAGCTTGCCTTCGAACATGGTCAAATGTCTCTATTTATTCTACGATTTACCGCCTGTTGAGAAATCAAAAGAAAAAAATGTGGCCGATCTTCGGGACGACACTATAACCGTGCAAAAATTATATACACAAGTGTTGGTAAAACTGTGTCATTGTTCGGCGACTTCACGTTTGCTTGTGCACAGCGATGACTTGTCCCTTCTCTTTACTGCTATAGCGTGTCCGTGTCCTCCACACAACATTCAATGGCGAAGCTGCGTTTCGGAAATATTGATGACTTTGACGCGGCATGGTTTAGACAGAGACGTGGTGAATTATATTCACAGTAAGTGCGACAAAATTTATAATCGAATTCGTAACAAAGATTGTGATTTGTTCTTTGTTGTTTGCGGCTTTTTTCAGTATTTAGTTTAAAGATTGTCATTTTATTATGATCTGTTGGATAATTTTTTTTTGGCCTCAGCGAGTAGAGCAATTCCGATAGTTTTTGAGTTTTGAAATTTCGTATTTATTGAAGTTGTTGTTATCGAACGTGAATTAATCAACTGAGATTGTATACTAATCATCTTGACAAAAATAATATGAGTTTTTATTTCCAGATTCGATTATAATCATTGTATTATGTTTTAAGTATAAAAAAAATTATTTTAGGATGTCTATTTTGCAATAGAATTTAGAGATTTTTGCACGTTTTCCAGCTTTTTTGTTAATATTATTAAGATTGGTGGCTATCCAGTTTATTGTTCTTTCAATCATAACATTATGAAGTGGCGGTTAGGTATTAAATAAAAGCCAGAGCATTGTAATTTTGAACTTAATCTGATCACACATGTTGGTGCAATTCGTTCAACACCAGTAGAGAACCAAAAATTATCTTTGAATGTTTCGGCACATTGAGATTTTAACAGTCTATGAATAGGTTATGAAACACCTTGAGTATACTGTGTAGAAACATTTTCAGATTTCCACTTAAAATCTTCATTCTAACATTTTAATAATAACTAATTATGTGAATGAAGTCAAGCAAATAATATTTGTTATTAAATAGGTAATTTTTGTTTCTATTATACTTCTCATACTCATCAATAATGCATAAGAGAAAGACAAAGGAAATCAGGCACCATGACACGTTTGGATATCTGATGAAAAACTGCTGATTTTTGCATCTCTGATTTCTCTTTCCAAATCACTTCTTTTGAGAAGCTGTATCAAGCATTTGATACATGTGTTTCATCACAAACCAAAACACCTCAAATTCCACCAAAAATACTTCGTTGTGCGTCATATTTTCAGCTCTATTCTCAGTGTTTTATATGTGATGAAACACTGTATTTCATGTTTGATTTATTACATGAAATTATAGACTTAGATATATATGTTGTAGTTCAATTTTTTCATTGGTTCAAATTTTATTTTCCTTTGTTTTCTGGTATTTTTTTTTTTTTTTCGTAATGACATTTTTATTTCCATTTCCATGCATGGCCGTATTTACATCACATTGTGCATTTACATTACAAAGCATTACTCAATTACAGTACATTGCCTAGACATTTAGTTACGTTTAACTCTAACTCTGCCTGTCTAACCCTAACCCTAACCCAACCTATCTAACCCTAACCACGACCCTAACCCAACCCATGTAACCCTAACCCAACCCTTCCCTAGCCCATTTCTTAACCCAATACGCAACCATATTACATTCATCCTGACTTACTATTTAATGCACTCAGCGTGGAGGAGAAGACAGCCCTAGGTGGAGTAATCTTTCCTCAGAACGAATTTAAGAAAAAATGCCGCATGGAAGCCGAGTTAAAACAGAGTTAAGAAATATTTTCAATTCGATATTTGGGGGATATCTTATCCCTGAAGTCGTGAAGAGTGATTGCTCTAGAGTGAAGCTTGTTTATATAAATATAATGACGCATATAGAGAAGAGTGTAGTTAAATTTTATGTTAAAATTTTTCTCATGTTCACTGGACGTGATTCCAAACAAAGTTTGTTCAGTTGTAGGGGAGAAGTATGTGTTGTTCGAGTCGTTAAACCACTGAATTACACTTCCTATGAACTTTTTTGTGAAATGACAGTGGATGAATGTATGGTCTATGGAATCTGGCTCACCACAGTAAAGACATTCGTCATCATCTTTAAATCCAAACCTCAGAAGTTCCTTTTTGGTTACGATGATTCTATGTATAAACTTAAAGTGAAACTCCTTCAATTTATTTTCTCTACATATCTTCTTTACAGATTTGAAAAAATTTTTCCAGTTGTCCTCATTTATCGTCAGGTTTTTGCTCCATTTTGTCGGACCAGTGTGGAATTGAGAGCTCCCGCTTTTATTGATGAATAACCAATAAAAGTCTTTTGACTTAATGTTGTCTAAATTCAATTCAATAGTTTCATTAAGGGAGAATTTGGATGGATTACCGATATAATGTTCTTTTTCAATGGTCTGCTCACAGTTTCTCGCTTTAACTAAGAGGTGTTTAGGAATGGCGCTCATTACCTGGTAGAGGTGAAGGAAATTTGAATGACAGTGGTATTTTTGGTTAAAATCTTGAAGTGATAAAAAGCAACCATTTTCATCCAAAAGATCCCGAATTGAGAGGATGCCTTTTTTTAACCATTCACTATAATAAATAGATTTTCCTTCGATAAGTATATCTTGGTTGTTGTACAAGATTAAGTCTTGCAGTTGGTCAGCTGAGCTATAAAGGCATTTCAGTTATTTAAAGAACGTAAGAATGTCACTATAGAAAGCTGGCATTTGGGTTAAGCGTTTTGGATCGTAGTTACATCTTAAGAGGAAGCTCAGGCCTCCACACTTTTTAAAGAAATGGTCTGGAATCGCTCTCCAATTTGCTGTTTGTGTTGGCAGAAGTCTCGGGATCCAGGCTAAACGTAGTGCTTTGATCAATATCTCCACGTTCACCATACGAATCCCACCAGTATTTAAGTCCTGATAGAGGCTTTCTCTTTTTATTTTATCTTTCTTATTTTTCCATAAGAACTTGAAACATTTCTTTTTGACCATTGACGCGATGTCATTAGGAACATTTAAATTAGAGATTGAATAGATTAATTGAGATAGTCCTAAGGACTTAATTATGAGTACTCTGCCAAAAAGAGTTAGGTCCCTAGCTCTCCACATATCCAGCTTTGTTTACAGTTTTCTTACTTTTAAAGTGAAGTTATATTCATTATTTCCTTTCTCGTCGTATGACACGTAGACACCAAGAACTTTGGTTGGGCAACGAACCCATTTCAGATTTAACGGAGTGGTCTTGTTTGCTTCCCATTTCCCTAGCCAAATAGCTTTAGTTTTCTTTACATTTAGACTAAGCCCTGATATACTGCTAAATTGTTGTACCGTTTTCAGAGCATTCTCTACAGAGGCTATGTTGGCACAAAAAAGATTAGTATCGTCCGCAAATTGACTTATTTTAACCTCCTTTCCAAAGACTGAAATTCCTGTTATATCGGTATTCTGGCGGATTTTATTAGAGAGTATTTCAGCCGACAGAATAAACAGGTAAGGCGAGAGAGGGCATCCTTGTCTCACACCTTTGGACGGCTTGAACCACTTTGTTGCATAACCATTATTAATCACCGCACTCTCGATGTTGGAGTAAAATAAAGTTACCCATTTCATAAGACTATCTCCGAAGCTGAACGTTTCGAGTGTTTTATGTATTAGCGGCCACTCCAAAGAATCAAATGCTTTCTTAAAGTCAAGTGAGGTTAGGATGCCTCCCTTATTTTCGATCTTAGTGTATTCCATTACGTCATTGATTAATCTAATGTTTTCTCCAATGTATCGGCCTCTTATAAAGCCTGTTTGATCAGTATGTACTATAGTTGGGAGGACTGCCTCTAATCTTTTGGCAATCGCCTTGGACGCTATCTTATAGTCAATGTTGAGTAGAGTAATAGGTCTCCAGTTGGAAAGTTCTAATAAGGAGCCGTCTTCTTTTGGTAGGAGGGTAATTATTCCTCTTCGTTGGGAGATGGAAAGTTCACCAAGTTCATAGGCGGCATTTAGACTGGCAACGAGGTCATGTCCCAATAATTCAAAAAAGAATACGTAAAATTCAACTGTAAATCCGTCTTCTCCCGGAGATTTTCCATTTTGAAAAGTCTCAAGTGACTTTTTACATTCCTCAAATGTCAAAAACCCTTCACATGTTTCACGAACATCTTTCGAAAGGCACGTGATTTTTAGATCTTTAATAAACTCGTCATAGTCCGTATGAGAAAAGGTCATTTCGGTTGAATATAACTCTTCATAGAAGGACTCAATTTGGTATAATATTTTTTTTTCATCCTTTACTGTGGTGTCATCATCGATATTAAGTTCCGTGACGGTTTTTTTATTATAATTTCTCTTCTCCAAGTTAAAGAAATATTTTGTTGGACGTTCTCCTTCCTCTAACCATCGGGATTTTGATCTAAACATTGCTGCTTTCCCTTTCTGTTCATAAATTGACTCAAATTCATTTTTAAATTTGGAGTATTTGTCCAGAATTTTATCTATGTCCGGATGCTGGAAGTTATTGCATATTATGTCGTCTAATTCATCTAACTGGCGCTTAATTTCTTTTTCACGATTGTGGTTAGTTTTCGCTTTTCTTTTAGTAAAGGCGATAGTTGCAGATCTAATTTCCATTTTTAATAGCTCCCAAAAGAGGCGTTTGTCTTCAACTTGGGAATTCAGCTCGCACGTTCTGATGTATGTATCACGTACCACAGTCACATAGTTCTCATCTTTCAATAAAGTATTATTAAACTTCCAAAAGCCTGGTCCGCGAATAGTTTCCCTCGGCCATGACAAAGATATTTGTATTGCTTTATGATCAGGTGCGATTGCCGAGTAAATTTCGCTGGTTTTCACATATTTCTCCAGATTTTTGGCAATTAGAAAAAAATCTATTCTTGACTTGACACCAAGGGACCTAGACTCATACGAGTACTTTCTCAATTTGGGATGTTTAGAACGTTGTATATCGACTAAATCAAAGATGTCCATCGTTTCTAAAATATAATTTCTGTAATTTGTGGGTTTCCACGGCGCACCACCTACTTTATCTTTCTTTGAAAGAGAACAGTTCCAGTCGCCACCCACTATAAGGGTGGTGAGTTCAGACTTATCAACTATGCAATTGTTGAGTTCTTGAATAAAAGCTAACTGTTCAGCCTGACTGTTGGGAGCATAGATGTTGCAAAGTGTTAGTTTTAACGAGTCGAGGGTAACAGTAATTAGCACTATTCTTCCCGAAGTGTTCCTATATGAAAAATCAACCTTGGCTTGTTGCGATGGATCAATGAGGATGCAAACACCTTTGCTGTGGTGTCCGCCGTGAGAAAAAACAATTTCACCACCCCATTCGTTTTTCCAAATAGCTTCATCATTAGCGTCCGAGAAAGTTTCTTGGAGAAAATAAAATTTTGCCTTTTGATCTTTAAGAAACGAAAAGATACTCCTCCTTTTGACTTTGTCTCTCAATCCACGCACATTAAGTGATAAAATTGTACATTTTTCTTCTGATTGCATGATGGATGATTAAGCAGACGCTATACACCAAACTGAGTTTATGAAAACACACACAACTTACAAACAAACAAACAAACAAACAAACAAATAAACAAACAAACAAACAGAAACCCTCCCCAAAAAAACTGGAACTGTGAGCTTCCTTCTGCTATGTAAGCTTAGCTTACCTTAGCCCAAGACCTTCGCAAATTTTGATAGGTGAAAGAACTTTCATTTAAAGATTATAAAGGTCGCCTTCTTCATATATTCTAACCGGTTTTCCGTCTGGAGATGTTTTGATATAAATTTTCCCGTCTAATGTCCAGCAACTGTTTATCAAATCGTCTTTCCGCATCTGGTTTGCCTTTTTCACTACTTCTCTTCTAGAGGAAGTCAGACTTTCGTTAATGAAAATACGGCCGCCTGTACGTGTGGCCACCGAGCAGCTTGGAAATACATGATTTACGCGAACATGTTTCAACTTTGCTCTTGACTTATACAATTGGGTTTTAACCTTGTGGCTTACAAATTTCACTATTATCGGTTTGATACCTTTTTCTGATCCTTTCCTGTTTACATGATGTGAAATCTCGATGTCCTCCGGGCCCATTGAAACTTCAAGTGTTTCAGAGAGTTTTAAAGCTGCTTCCTCGGTCGAATTATAAGCGCTTTCTGGTATCCCGCAGATTTCAATAGTTTTTCCGAGTGTATTGCTCAAGTTCATCTTGAAGATTGTACAATTCCGTAATTTCCTCGGCTTGTTCTTTAATTTTCTTCCGAGCCAGCGCCAGATCTTCATTCAATTTGTTGTTGAGGTTCATTGTCTTTTCAACTAACACCTTCATGGCATTCAGTTCCCTCTTTTGTGACTCGAAATTATTCTTTAGTTCGGCCATCTCACTGGATAGTTTGTTGTTGCATTCGAGAATGGCGGCTGATGTGGACTGGAGGTCGACGAGCATCTTTCTTATTTCAGACAGGCTTGGTTCTTCATCGTCGTCTTCTGCTGAATCTTCCTGCTCGCTGGCCGCCGTGTTTGTACGTTTTGGGTTTCTTGGTTCTTCTTCTGTCGAACTACGATCACATCGTTTCTTTTTGCGCCCAGACTTGAACATCAGAACTTTATGACGAACAACCGATCTAAATTGTATTTAGTTTTGACCTCTATAGATAGACATTTTGACATTTGCGAAGGGTTTTGGGCTGCGCTCAAAATAACCGCCCTCCCGGGCCGAGTCCACGCATGCTCCCCGTTTTCTGGTATAGTTATGTACGATAATGAGTTTGAAACAAAGGAAAATAAAATTTGAACCAAGGATAAAATTGAACTGCAATATATATATATCACTCCATAATTCATTGTGCATGCTGTAGTTGTACTGTGTCCAAGGTCCTGGGTACTGTGTCTGAGGGCTTGAGTACTGTGTCCAAGGTCTTGAGTACTGTGTCTGAGGGCTTGAGTACTGTGTCTGAGGTCTTGAGTACTGTGTCTGAGGGCTTGAGTACTGTGTCCAAGGTCTTGAGTACTGTGTCTGAGGGCTTGAGTACTGTGTCTGAGGTCTTGAGTACTGTGTCTGAGGGCTTGAGTACTGTGTCTGAGGTCTTGAGTACTGTGTCCAAGGTCTTGAGTACTGTGTCCAAGGTCTTGAGTACTGTGTCTGAGGGCTTGAGTACTGTGTCCAAGGTCTTGAGTACTGTGTCTGAGGGCTTGAGTACTGTGTCTGAGGTCTTGAGTACTGTGTCCAAGGTCTTGAGTACTGTGTCCAAGGTCTTGAGTACTGTGTCTGAGGGCTTGAGTACTGTGTCGTAGGGCTTGAGTACTGTGTCTGAGGTCTTGCGTACTGTGTCCGAGGTCTTGAGTACTGTGTCCGAGGACTTGAGTACTGTGTCCGAGGACTTGAGTACTGTGTCTGAGGTCTTGAGTACTGTGTCCGAGGTCTTGAGTACTGTGTCTGAGGTCTTGAGTACTGTGTCTGAGGGCTTGAGTACTGTGTCCGAGGGCTTGAGTACTGTGTCTGAGGGCTTGAGTACTGTGTCCGAGGTCTTGAGTACTGTGTCTGAGGGCTTGAGTACTGTGTCCGAGGTCTTGAGTACTGTGTCCGAGGACTTGAGTACTGTGTCTGAGGTCTTGAGTACTGTGCCCGAGGGCTTGAGTACTGTGTCTGAGGTCTTGAGTACTGCGTCCAAGGTCTTGAGTACTGTGTCTGAGGTCTTGAGTACTGTGTCTGAAGGCTTGAGTACTGTGTCTGAAGGCTTGAGTACTGTGTCCGAGGTCTTGAGTACTGTATCCAAGGTCTTGAGTACTGTGTCTGAGGTCTTGAGTACTGCGTCCAAGGTCTTGAGTACTGTGTCTGAGGTCTTGAGTACTGTGTCTGAAGGCTTGAGTACTGTGTCTGAAGGCTTGAGTACTGTGTCCGAGGTCTTGAGTACTGTGTCCAAGGTCTTGAGTACTGTGTCTGAGGTCTTGAGTACTGTGTCTGAGGGCTTGAGTACTGTGTCTGAGGTCTTGAGTACTGTGTCTGAGGACTTGAGTACTGTGTCTGAGGTCTTGAGTACTGTGCCCGAGGGCTTGAGTACTGTGTCTAAGGTCTTGAGTACTGTGTCCAAGGTCTTGAGTACTGTGTCTGAGGTCTTGAGTACTGTGTCTGAGGTCTTGAGTACTGTGCCCGAGGGCTTGAGTACTGTGTCTAAGGTCTTGAGTACTGTGTCCAAGGTCTTGAGTACTGTGTCTGAGGTCTTGAGTACTGTGTCTGAGGTCTTGAGTACTGTGTCCGAGGTCTTGAGTACTGTGTCCGAGGTCTTGAGTACTGTGTCCGAGGACTTGAGTACTGTGTCTGAGGTCTTGAGTACTGTGCCCGAGGGCTTGAGTACTGTGTCCAAGGTCTTGAGTACTGTGTCTGACATCTTGAGTACTGTGTCTGAGGTCTTGAGTACTGTGTCCAAGGTCTTGAGTACTGTGTCTGACATCTTGAGTACTGTGTCTGAGGTCTTGAGTACTGTGTCCAAGGTCTTGAGTACTGTGTCTGAGGTCTTGAGTACTGCGTCCAAGGTCTTGAGTACTGTGTCTGAGGTCTTGAGTACTGTGTCTGAAGGCTTGAGTACTGTGTCTGAAGGCTTGAGTACTGTGTCCGAGGTCTTGAGTACTGTGTCCAAGGTCTTGAGTACTGTGTCTGAGGTCTTGAGTACTGTGTCTGAGGGCTTGAGTACTGTGTCTGAGGTCTTGAGTACTGTGTCTGAGGACTTGAGTACTGTGTCTGAGGTCTTGAGTACTGTGCCCGAGGGCTTGAGTACTGTGTCCGAGGTCTTGAGTACTGTGTCTGAGGTCTTGAGTACTGTGTCTGAGGTCTTGAGTACTGTGTCCGAGGTCTTGAGTACTGTGTCCGAGGTCTTGAGTACTGTGTCCAAGGTCTTGAGTACTGTGTCTGAGGTCTTGAGTACTGTGTCTGAGGGCTTGAGTACTGTGTCTGAGGTCTTGAGTACTGTGTCTGAGGTCTTGAGTACTGTGTCTGAGGTCTTGAGTACTGTGTCCGAGGTCTTGAGTACTGTGTCCGAGGTCTTGAGTACTGTGTCCAAGGTCTTGAGTACTGTGTCTGAGGTCTTGAGTACTGTGTCCAAGGTCTTGAGTACTGTGTCCGAGGTCTTGAGTACTGTGTCTGACATCTTGAGTACTGTGTCTGAGGTCTTGAGTACTGTGTCTGAGGGTTTTTTGTACTGTGTCTAAGGTCTTGAGTACGGCCCAAGGTTTCGGGTACAGCCCAAGGCCTGAGGTCTTGAGTACTGCCCCAGCTTTTTACTATAAGGCCTATGGGCCATAATTATCGTAAAAAGCTGGACCGGTCATGTGCGTGTGATTAGCCTATCAAATTCAAGGATTTAGGATTCCGGCCCACCCAGATGCATCAGAAAAAATAAATAATGAAATATGTGTGATACGGAAATCCAGTTAAATATAATGACTTTGTCTGATGGTTAGCCTTTTTTTTTTCAGGTAAATCATGCTTTAGACAATGTCTTATGAATATGAGAAAAATTCAGCAAGTAAATCCATTGGAACTTGTGGAAATGATCGTAACATTGGTGTGCTGTCTAAAGGACTCATCTGACATTTCACATTTTTTATTGGCTGATTTCCGAAGCTGTCACGGTTACCTCTTTCTGTCAGACTTGCTATTGATGCTGGGTGAAATGACTGGAAATGATGCACGTGAAGCTTGTAGAAACATTGTTCTTCTTGTGTCTTCGCTTGTTATGATTGGTCATGTAACACTGCGACCTTTGGTGAGCATCGGAGCTCCATTCCAGGACCCTAATTTTCAGATTCCAGAACCATTAGGAAGAGGTAATTTATTAAGGTCAATCTTTGCCAAAAATCTTGGACTGATAAGTAGTTTTTTCTCTTGAAAACAAGTGGCAAAACACTCAATCTAAGCTCCCTCCAATCTCCCGTCTCAATGTTGGGGTAACCGATGCAAGACCATGTCAATTCAAGGCATTGCATCTGGAAATGTATGTCTGTTTCAGGTTAAATTTGATTTCAGGTTAAATTTGATGTAACCTAGGTTGGTTTGTAATTTCTGTTTATATTTGTGATAATGCATGCCAGACACAAAGAAACTACAGACCAACCTACCGGTAGGTTAAAACAAATTTAACCTGTAACATATCCAACATTTTTTGGGTGGGAGTAGGGGGTGGGGCCTTTTTGTAGAAAATCTGTAATATAGTAACAAATTCTGTCAGTGGGTCTAAGGTACTTTGGGAAAGATTGTAGTTTAGTCTGTTTTTGACTCTGTTTTGTCTTCATGAGCAATATAAGTTTTGGCATCATGTCCATTCTTTTCATACATTAATCATCATAAATGCAAGTGTGAAAATTTTTTTTGATTTCAGGAGTCAGTGTAAGGAACATTGAAGCATTTCAAGTACTGCAAACTGTATTTTTAAAGGTAACAAAAGTGTTATGTAGTGGACAATAGGTTTACCAAGCAAGTTGATTGGATCAGTTATACCCCTGGGGCCGGGTTGTTCGAAGCAGGGTTAAGGTAACCCAGGGTTAGTGCGAAATTTAAATGCAGATATGAGAGCTTAAAAAGCACATTCAGTATAATTCTTTCTGCATACAATTTGATACTTGTATGCTCTGAATAAAATAGAGAAAGTTATCGAAGAAAGTGCTTTTTAACAGGAGGAAAAGAAACCTGGGTTAAAATTTAACCCTGGATCAGCACTAATCGGCCTTCGAACAACCGGGCCCGGTATGGTAAAAGAGAAGCTGATGTTTTGGGCCTTGGCTCTTTAAGTCGCAATATCAATATTCATTTTTTCCTAACTGTTCTCATATTTTTTTATTATGGTACTAGTGACGGGAATTTGTTCTTAAGAAAATATCAATGCAGCTCTTTTTGGTGATGATTTTTGTTCTTGTCATAACATAAAGGGTTGATGAACAGTGAGTATTGTAATGAGAAATTGTATGCTGGTCACTACCGGGACTGGGCTCTCATACTTCTAGCAGGCTCTCTGCTACAGCTGTATCTTACTTTGGTTTAAGTTACCATATATGATATTATTTTGTTACAACAGTATGTTTAGATTTCCAACTCAGTAATGCTGTGATGCTCAGCTTTTCTCATTCCTCCTGCAATATCTTCTCCAACTGTATTTTTCTTTTTGCGGCAGGCAACAGACAAGCTGCTCTGTCTGAATATTCTTGACTGTGTCAACAACATTTACTGTTCTGACAATGCAAACTACTTCATCTTGGAGCCTCAGCACACACTTTCTCTCTTTGTTGAGAAAGCACCAGATAAGGATCCTGAAGTACAGGAGAGGATATTTAAGTTACTGGAACTTGTGATTTGTAATCTGAACTGGGTTCCTTGTCCAGAACTTATTTCTGTAAGCATTTTGTTTAAGAACAAGAGGTAAGTGTTGTCAGTTAGAATGGCTATGTTGGTTGTGGCGAGGGGGTGGTGTGGGAATGGAGCTAAAGAGTGAAGTGGAGGTAGGGTGGGTGTGATGCTGAAAGGTCAGGGGGGTGGGGCTGAAAGGTAGGTTAAGTGGGGCTGAAGGGTGGGATAAGGGGGTTGAGGGCTGGGGAAAGAGAGGATGAAGGGTAATGTAAGGGGGGCTTAAGGCTAGGGTAAGGGGGACTGAAGGGTAGTGTAAGGGGAGCTGAGGGGTGGGGGAAGAGGGGCTGAAGGGTAGGGTAAGGAAGGCTGAAGGGTAGGGTAAGGAAGGCTGAAGGGTAGGGTAAGGAAGGCTGAAGGGTAGGGTGAGGGGGCTGAAAGGTAGGAGAAGAGGGGCTGAAGGGCGGGGTAAGGGGGGCTGAAGGGCAGGGTAAGGGGGGCTGAAGGGTAGGGTAAGGGGGGCTGAAGGGCGGGGTAAGGGGGGCTGAAGGGCGGGGTAGGGGGGCTGAAGGGTAGGGTAAGGGGAGCTGAGGGGTGGGGGAAGAGGGGCTGAAGGGTAGGGTAAGGGGGGCTGAAGGGTAGGGTTAGGGGGACTGAAGGGTAGGGTAAGGGGGGCTGAAGGGTAGGGTAAGGGGGCCTGAAGGGTGGGGGAAGAGGGGCTGAAGGGTGGAAGAAGAAGGGCTGAAGGGTAGGGTTAGGGGGGCTGAAGGGTAGGGTGAGGGGGGCTGAAGGGTAGGGTGAGGGGGGCTGAAGGGTAGGGTAAGGGGGGACTGAGGGGTATGGGAAAAGGGGTTGAAGGCAAATATAGAGTATACTGGGTTACCAGATCTTTTTAAGGTCTCTTAGTTACCTCAGGGTTCTCAATAAGTTAGTAGGCAGCTAAATTTGAGAAGCAACCATCTTAACAATCCAGCACTGGAGGGGGGTGGGGAGTCTGGGGGCATGCCAAGAAGAGTAACCAGCCGATATGACAAATTATAATATCTCTCAGTTAGTACGCGGGCTGTGATTGGTCAATTTAGCGGGCCGTACTTCACTGTATGACCCGCTAAAGTTTGTTTTGGTCGCCAAAATGACTCCAGAGATATAATAAATATCTTATTAACCTCGTTTTCTCGGTCCGTATTTTACAGTACGGACCTCGAACTCGATTAATAAGAGGTATGTACACGGTGATTTTCACTGGCAGCCGCCTACTTTTAACAATTTTAGGGCAACTGAGCTTTACAAACATGAATTAGACCTGGTAGCATACATGTGACTGGATTGTTTTCATTTCATTTCATTTTGTTATCTCCATATAAAGTAGATAGAATAAATGAAGGTACAAGAAAATAAAAATGGAGAAAGGCATGATATAATGATTCATCATTATACTGAAAAAGTGGAAACTTACTGTACCTTCTGTATTTGTAGGCAAAATCTGAAACAGGAAATAGAAGGAAAGCATTCTTAGTAATAATTACTTGTGCAACAGAAAAAACCAAAATCAAACCACTCACCCTGTTTTTCATCTTTATTTCATTTAGGGTTTGTGAGTGCCATAAAGTTGCTCTTTGTTTTCTCATCCGCGTTGTGAGTTTTGATCCCAAATACAAAGATGTGTTCAGGGAAGTTGGAGTACTGGAGGTTCTTACAAACTGTCTCAAGAAATATGCTGTGGCTCTCAAGGAAAAATGTGATGGTACCACCAGGACTTGTTATAAATACATACAGTGTTACTGTTTACAACATGTTAAAGCCCAAAGCTAGAGTAATATCCAGAGTATAACTAATGTTTAGTGGTACAAGTTGTATTGAATCGATAAAGATGGTGTCTCATGTGCTGATATAATGATATTGGATCATATTTTGTATCACTGGCATGGTAATATTTTTATCAATTTGCTACCACTCCGCACTTGGTATACCATTAAATGCTACATTATAAAAGGAAAATTATATGGTTGCTTGCAGATATAAATTTTTTTTCTCTTTTTGATAAATATTTGAATTACGTGTTTGCTGTTCTCACTTGTGAAACATTTTGCACACTCGAAGAGAAATTTGTGAAATTAGGTGATTATTGGTCAATATTCACCTCAACTTCCTCTTGGTGAACATTCACCAATAATCACTTTGCCTTCGGCAAATAATTGTTTTAGTATAAATACACAGGTAATTATTTCAAAAAAAGAAAAGAAAAAGCATTGTACAACACAAAAAAATTTTAATTCATCAAAGGCGCACGAGCGACTGGCAGCCATTTTGTTCATCGAGGTGATTATTGGTTGATAATCCGAGATAGTGAACCAATCAGAGTACGCGATTTTGTATATCACTTGAGTATTTATACTAAAACCTAATAATTTCTCTCGTGTAAAAGCTTAGGAAATTATTAGATTTTGGACAAAACACTAGTGAAACAGGAGCCCATCACCCGGAGCCTCCATGTCCCTTATAAACCCTAGGAGACAACCTTTGCCCGTATCTTTCTATTTTTAGTCGTTCGAATTCCCACGAATGCATTGTACCGTCCAATCAGAACAAAGTTGCTCTTTTACGTCACACGCAGTCACAAACCCTGAGTGATAGCGTCTCACAAAATATTCTCTTGAGACTGTTCTAAAAATAAAAAGATACGAGCAAAGGTTGAATCAAGGATATAGTGTGTATGGAGGCTCCGGGTGATGGCTCCTGTAGTGAAATGATTCCCTAATTTCAAGAGTATACCATTTGGTTACCTATTAATACCATGTGCGACAAATTGCTCCTTAACATTTTTAAATGTAGACCATTTTGCCACTGTAGGAGAAGTTGCCATAACAATGTTGTAATTTCACATGTGAAATTATAAATTAATGCTGACATTTTGCACCAAAATTAAGGAGCAATTTGTTACCCATGATATTAAGTCTGATATTTTTGTAATTGCTTCATGTTATTAGAAAGTGAAAGGGAAGAAAAGTGCAAAAACGTATATTTAACAGCAATGTTATTTACCCATGACCTTGTGAGACCAGTGAAAGCCAGACTTTTTTCAGGTCTTGTCACCACTACTGCTTAAGTTGCTGGTTTGCGATGGTCTTTCACTTATTGAATCTTTCTTCTGCAGTTCACATATATGAAATTTTCATGTACATGTATATTTACAGTCAAGTTCATTACCATTCCAAGGCAGCGTACCACGATCAGTATAGTTTTTTTACAGTAATAAGAACAATTCCAAATTCTTTTTGTTTTCCCCAAATCAACCAGAAACAGTAAAGAAAGCAAGTTCCCAAGTTAATGTCAGTGCTTTTGACGAGACAGAGGACCTTGTACCAGATCTGGAAACTCTGAGTGACTATCCTTTTTTACTGATGGGATGCCTGAGGCTGCTTCTTGAAAACAACTCTACTAATGCCACTGTGTTCAGAGAGTGCGGCGGCGCCCGCTGTGTTCACAATATTGTGCCTTACTCAAGCTCAAGAATGGAGTCTCTCAAGATTATCAGAGAACTGATACTGAGTGGGGGAAATGATGATTTAGGTACCGTACTGAGTTCCATTTTGTAAAATAATGAACTCAAGATCAGGGTTGCAAATAACAGTCAGTCATGGGTCATTGACCGACCAAAATTAGCTCATGTTTGATGAAATCCCAACTGTGGTTGGACATGATGTCCGGACAATTTTTTATTGGTTATTAGTTAAGGTGATTTCTGACTACATTTTTGTTTTGTCCAACCAAAATGGTCACTTAGTTATACCGTATGTCCTTTCAAGAAAATAAAAACATTTGTAGCCCTGCAATTATGTTGTGGTTCATTTTTATCCTTAAAACATTAAAGTTTGTTTGCCTTAGGATATGGTAGTGTATGATAAAGAGTTTAAAACAGAAGAAAAAAATTTATTCTAATGTTATGTTATTTGTTGAGTTTGACTGTCTGGTTGGAGGTAGTTCTGGGAGAAACTGTTATAAAGATTGGCTGATGTTTCAACAAACTGACTGGAAGATGAAGCATGAAGCATGATGAAGGAGGGAAAAGATGTGTGTTTTTGTTGTGTTCAAGGCTCATTATGATACCATGGTATATTTTTTCTTTTACATTCAGGAACACTTCTTGGCTTGATGCATTCTACCCTTCAGTCCGAAGTGAAGCTGAAAACAGACGTTTTAGATGCACTGCTCAAAGTGTTTGATCTTGATCCAAGAACCAGAGCAGTGTTTCGTGAGGTTGGAGGGTTTGTCTATGTCATGTCTGTATTGATCGGTATGGAAGGCAGCCTAGCAGATCCTGTAACACCTTCATGGAACAATGGTGAGCAGAGCCCAGCTATTCAATGGCTGATGAATGTTGGTTAGCCTTGGTGGTGTTCCATTTTGTTTCAAGGATAGGGCTGAAAAAAGCTTCACATATTAAGCTACTACCTGCCACGTTTTAGGGGAATAAATCCTACAGATACTCAGTGGTTTCAATAAGCACCAACGTCTGATGAAAAGCGTCGGCTAATTCAATCAGAGACGTCGGCTACTTTTCCCTAAATATACACAAATTTTTACCCAGAATGCTGGAAATAGCATTTCAGAGCTTCCAGATTTTAAATTTTTCTGGCGAACATGCCCCCAGACCCCCCTACTCTACTCCAACTCGTTGCCTACATCAAATTTTATTGAAACCCCTGAGATACTGTAACACAAGTGGTCCACATATATAACATTTAACTTTTAATTCCAAATTTACAGGTCAGAATCTAGTTTCTCCCTATTGTATCAATACGTAGTAATGGCTGTTGATTATGGAAATATAAAGTACATGTAACAATTGCCAGTGTTGTACTGTGTTGGTATTCTAACACATTCTCCCTGGTGGTACTGTATAAAATGTATGGGAACCACTATGGAGAATTTGTATCTATCAATACACAGTAACCAAGACAGGAAGTACGAATACAACAGAATGATCACCAATAATGAACTGTTTTGATATTCTAACATATTCTCCCTACTGGTGTTGTATGAAATGTGTGGGAACTGCTATGGAGAATTTGTGTCTTGACATTGGGGCTTTCAAGGTAAATAATGTGATTACATAATATTATGCATTTAGGACATTTAGGTACCGGTAAGTGACAAGGCAAATTAACTCTGTGATAGCTGAACCATGTCTAAGTCCATGACAACCCGGCATTTTTAACCTAGTGGTTATTTCGGGTTGCTAGAACCCCTAATTTTAAGCAAGACTTTATATAGTTCTGTATTATTTAATGAACTTCGGTTAGCTCAGTCGGTAGAGCACCGGACTACCGTGCGGGAGGTCGTGGGTTCAAATCCTCGATCGGACCAACACTCAGGGTCTTTAAATAACTGAGGAGAAAGTGCTGCCTTTGTAATGACACCTCCAAATGGTTAGACTTTCTAGTCTTCTCGGATAAGGACGATAAACGTAGGTCCCGTCTCACAGTACTGGTGTGGGACGTTAAAGAACCCACACACTGTTCGGAAAGAGTAGGGGACGTAGTCCCCGGTGTGATGGGGTGTCACTTATTCTGTTATGGGGACACCTGTGTATCCTACTATTCACTTTGATAAGATTGTGAACTGCGTGGCTGCAATTTGCGCCTTAATAAGCAGTCTGACAAAGTCCCCCACAAAAAGTGTTGTAAAGCGCTTTGAGCCTTGGGATTAAGCGCTATATAAATCCTGAATCATCATCATCATCATCATCAATAAAGAGGATGTTGTCACTGTTTGTTGTTGTTGACAGGGAGTTTTTGTTTTGCTTTCTCAGTTGACAGACAGGAAATCCTGGCACTTCTGAGAACGGTCTTCCATGTTTTGACAGCTGCCATTCAAGATGATCCGGCCAATAAGAACTTCATGGATGAAGTACGTACAACTGTACTGTAAAATGCTGTAATATATGGCTGGTTCAGCGAATGGGCGAAATGATGCAAATCTTGGGTTCTGATTGGCTACCCGAGAGGACAAGATGGGCCTATCCGGCCCGCTCGCGATTTCCCGCATTGTCCCACGAACAAACATAAAAACAAAATTGCCATGTAATAAACCATTTATTGACCAAGCTCGTTTGGTCAAGATGGCTGTATATTTGCCTCGTTCTTTGTTTTGTTTTTATAGACCTTGACTACATCTCAGTCAATAAAAACGCAAGACAGGAACTCAGCCAATGTGCAGCCATCTTGACCTCACACTTGGCAATAACGCATATGTGTATTACAAATACCGTTTTGTGCTTTACTGAATAGCTTTCTTAACCCTTTAAGTCCCAGTAGTGACCAGCATCCAATTTCTTGTTACGATATTCACTGTTCATCAACCATTCAGGTTATGCGAATAAGGAAAATAATCACCAAAAAAGAGTTGTATTGATTTTTAAACAAATTCTTCTCACTAGGACCATAACAAATATATGAGAACAGTTAGGAGAAAATGAATATTGATTTTGGGGCTTACAAGGTTAAGAAATGGATGAATTTGGGGATCAATGTCAGTATCTGGGCAACTGTGCACCTACCCCTCCCCTAACCCAACATTATCGCTAACTTTTTAACTTATTATAACTTGTTGAGTTGGGGAGGGGTAGGTGCACAGTTACCCAGATACTGACATTGATCTGTATTCAGCATACCTGCCACTTAGGCTTTTGTACTTTATGCTAGCATTTTTTTTTTTGAGCATTTTAGTGGCATTTTCCCGGAAATTTTTTTTTTGCAGGAAAATGAAATAGAAATTAACTTTTTTCAGGAACCCATGGCTGCTACTGCTTTTTTAACGAAAATGAAGACTGAAACTCAAAATTCACGTAAAAACATACAGCTGAGTGAAGACTGAGGACAAGTCAGCGGTTTTACCTTGCAAGACTCAACAGTCTAACCGCCGATCGGTTAGCTCAGTTGGGAGAGCACCGGACTGTCGTGCGGAGGTCGTTGGTTCAAACCTCGGCCGGACCAACACTCAGGGTCTTTAAATAACTGAGGAGAAAGTGTTGCCATTACAATGACATCTGTAAATGGTTAGACTTTCTAGTTTTCTCGGATAAAGACGATAAACCGTAGGATTCGTCTCACAACCCTTCTTGTATGACCTCGTGGGACGTTAAAGAAACCACACACTGTTCGTTAAGAGTAGAAGATGTAGACCCCGGTGTTATGGTATTCATTGGTATGTGAGGCGCATTTGAAAATCGTGTAGTTGAATTTGCGCCATGTAAGTGAATGTCATTATTATTATTTTTCTGTACCTAGCCTCATAGAAGATTTCGAGGATTATGTTTTTTTGAGCTACACATTTTTGCAAGTGGAAACTTTGAAATTAATTAAAAAAAAAACCGTTTTCATAATGAGCATTATCCGAGAATTTTAATGGAGCTTTTTAGTGGGGAAACAAAAGCATAATGTACAAAATCCTACTGTCACTGCCCCTGTAATATCAATACCTCTAACTAACGGAGTACGAGGCCCGTACTGTAAGTTACGGACTGAGTTTTTTCCTTTCGGATTTATATCCGAATTTAAATCCGAGAGGAAAAAAGAGGATCCGTAACGTACTGTACGGACCGAGAAAGCAAGGTTTGTAAGATATTTATTATATCTCTGGAGACATTTTGGTGACCAAAACAAACTCTAACCGCTAAATTAACCAATCACAGCGTGCGTACTAACAGAGAGCTAAAATAATGTGTTTTACTAAAAGAAACGCTAAATTAACCAATCACAGCGTGCGTACTAACTGAGAGATACAATAATGTGTTTTACTAAAAGAAAGTTATCTCTTGCTCTTTCCAGATTCGATTTAGGGGACTATCAGACACAATCAGATTGCTGGGTTGTTTCTCCCAGACTGCTATCAACATCCAGCCATGTTGCTCTGTGGATAAAAACCTTAAGTGGTCCAGATGTGAAAGGCAGTTTTCTATGCAGCAACACGTGCCCTTGTCAGCTCAACCGAGCGTCGATTCAGTTCGATCGTCAGTGACATTTGAAGGCAATTTAGAAATTGACCCATCTTCTGTTCTATTTGCCGCTAACGAGATGCTGAAGAACTTGTTTGACATGGCTACAGATTCGTTCAGTCTTCGAAGCGGAAGCAGCATTCCTGTAGATATTGACGGTGGAATGGGGACTCGTAACTCTCATGGCACTTCGTATGTTTATCACCCTGGAGCAATTACGGCAGTTGTAGATCTACTTCCTGCAATTTCGGAGGGAAAGGACACTTTGCTTTCCGAGGTACTGTATTTAAGAAATAGAAAACATGCACCGTGTTTCTGTCGAGTTATAGAAACACGAGTGAAAGTTTGGGAGAACGAGAAATGCTGTGGGAACACGAGCCGCAGGCGAGTGTTTCCACAGCTTTTTCGAGTTCTCCCAAACTTTCACGAGAAACACGAAGAACATGTTTTCCATTTCTTTTAGAAAACACCGCGACGAAAAAAAAGATAACAAATTTTTAGCTTTGATGACCAAAATGTAAGTTCTCTTTAGCACGTCATCATTACGTCAACAGCTCGTGCTAGTTCTGTGTTTCTATCGAGTTATAGAAACATGAATTCTAATCAATCAGCGCGCGTATTTTCTTAGGTCTGTTTTCTGATAAATATTTAATTTTCCTCCTCATGAACATCAAAGGACCGACAAATCCTTGTCCAGAGTGGATTCGTCGGTTCCTTTGATGCTCCATGATCCGTGTGATCTGGGATCACAAATCCAAATCTGGATCATACCACAGGAACACACCCTTAGTGTAGGTAGTCAAGAGTTAGTATGTCATACACCGGCGGTATCCTTTATTTTGTATTACTTGCAGGGCTGTGTAGAACTCCAGTTGTACTGGATTTGTCAGCTGCAAAATCTCCTGAAGTCTGAGCACAATCAACAGATTATGTGTGAAGCTGGTCTGCCGCAACAAATCTTGGACAGATGTGAAGACGCCTTGATTACTGAGCAACATCCTCTGCATGAGCCTTTACAGCGTATGTTTGAACGCCTTGCATCACAGTCACTGACTCCTACTGTTTTAAGGTACAGTGTTGCGGTTCAACCACAATCACCTCTCTAGTCTTTCATGATAAGGGACGGACCATTAGAAAAGTGATGGCGGGGGGGGGGGGGGAAACAAAAAAAAAGTCATGCAAGGGAAAATGCCAAGAAAAAAAATTCATGCAAAGAAGGTAAAAAAATTCATGCAGAAGGAAGGTCCAATTGTGACTTTTTCACACGTAGTAAAAAAAATTCGTGCAGAGGGGTTCACCTGAAAAAATATTCCTGCACAAGCAGTGAACGAAAAAAAAAATTCGTGCAAGCTGAAAATTCGCCACCCCCCATCACTTTTCTAATGGTCGTCCCTAATGACAAATTAAACTTATTAAATTAATTTAATTCGTTTTATTTTATTTTATTTGCTAGTTAAATTAATTTAACTAGCATTTTGGAATTTTAACCAAAAAACTTATTGCACGTCAGACCAAACATGGTTACAGCCCACAATAATCAACAGACTGCTGTACATCATTTTTTTCTTTCATTTAAAGATTTTTATTTCAATATTGACTTCACATTGAAGTTAAAACAAAAGAGAAAGTAAAGAAAAAAACAAACAAACAAAAACAAACTAGCAAATCAGCAAGACTCGGGAATATACATAAAACACATCTTCACCCAGTTATGCTGCTAAGAAGACAAGTAAATATAATAGTAATAATAAGTAATAAAAATAATGATGATGATAATGATGATGATGATGATGATGATAATATTGACCTTTATTTGAGTGTCAAGTGTATCTAGCATTGACGTACTCTTGGGATACTGTAAAGCACAATTGAAATCAAATTAAATTATATTAAATTAAATCAATCAAATGAAATACAGTTCCTATCCTCTCTGTTGCCAAGTATTGCTTACGTCTGAATTCATGTACAATAGGGTTCTTTCAAAGTAGCCTGTAGTTTTTCCCATTTTCTGAACAGTGCTGTTTGAGTTTTCCTTTTCTTCCCTGGCGATATCTGTAGTTATATGAAAGGAGTCTCAAACACTGCTATGCGGTGATACCATTAAGGTTCGGGTGCCAGGGATAACTGGAAGTTCTCCTGGATAAAAGTGTTATGCAAGAGTCCTTCAATTTGCAGCCTTTCTCAAATTCCTCTTTAGTTTCTCGGGCTTCTCAAGGGAGAATGCCTAAGTTAAAATTTGGGCTTCGTTTGTTGCGTTCAGTCGGGTAGGGTTCCTGTGCTCATACATGGCCCTTATGCGCATGCTATAGGTTGGATGTTCACTGAGGCGAATTGGAGAGGCACATTGTTCACCAAGAAAGCCAAGGATTTACTACTTGGGAAGCCCATTTTAACTCTGATATGAGTCTAGTTACTGCTACTGTACAATACTGTGTCTGATAACAGACAGTAAGTTCCTGATTACTTTTTTGTTACAGAAATTTTCTCCGACTGGGATCACCTTTGTATTGTCATTCACTGGAAGCCCCAGATGAAACAATGGATGGTGGTGCAAAAACTGATGACACGACAACACAGGAAGAGGAAGAGGAGGCCGAGGAAGAGAGTAATGAAGTTTCAAGCCATGATTCGTCAAACAGAGAGAATTTCAACATTGCTGAAATAGCTCCAAAGAAGATGTCTGAAATTGTAAGCAGGAAAATGTCAGACACGAGCTCAGATGGTAAACTGGTTGAATCACGCTCCAGTACGTTGACTTACAGAGATGTTATGTTGAGCATGATCCATCCCAGCTCAGAATCCAGCTCTGATGTTGAATCTGTTTCTGATGATGATGATGACGGCGAGTACTTGATTGTGCAAAAAACAAAAACGGATTCCAGTTTGGAAGACAAGGAACATGATGAGAAATCTGATAATGAAGTCACTGAAACAGTGACATCAAACTTTAGAAGGAGATCATTGGAGCGGCGACTCGACCAATGTTCTCTCACAGATGTCACCACCGACCCTACACATGGTCAAGAATATCAAGTTACTATGGAAACCAGGCAGGTTCAGGGGGAGGTGGTGACTTCTGAAGTAGATGGTGTTGACATTGAGACTTTTGGTGATGCCGCTCAGGAAGTATCGAGTATTGACCAAGGAGAGGACACAGTCATTTTAGATGTCAAACAAGAGCTAAAGGAATCAACAAGCACTGAAGGGCAGAGCCCTGAGAGCATACCGTGTGAATCAAGCACTGAGCTCTCACCACAAAACATTGACGATTGTATGGTGAATGCAGATTGCGATACATGCACCGGCCGCGATGCAATTACACCTTTCAAAGCTGCGGAAATGAGTTTTGACGACATTACCATGAGGCTTTCCCTGCAGCTTCAAGATTCTCCTGTGGAAGCATTTGAAGAGGATTCCACCAACAGACCAGCAAGTGTTGTTGTAGAGGACGATGACGAAGAGGAGGATGCAGAGGGTGGCGATACCGTGCAGCGTCAGGGAGGAGGACCAGTACCCCTGACTCGCGTCAAGTGTGTTGTCTCCATGACAACTCCGAGAGATGCTCGAGCCCATGGAGCGACTGACTGTCCATCGTTTGTTGAGTTTGACATGAGTATTGATGGATTTGGATGTCTGTTCCTGCCGGCAATTTCACCCCAAATGACTCCTGGTAAAATAATTGACTTCTATGTTTACCAGTATTCAAGGTTTAGCCAATACACTACCCCACCCAAGTCTCCTCTACCCTACGCTTCCCAAGCCCACCCTAACCAACCCTACCAAAACCCACGGTACCCTACTCTACCCCACCCAAACTTACCCTAATCTACCCTACCCAAACGTACTCCAACCTACCCTACCTTACTCTACCCTACCCTACCCCGCCCAAAGCTACCCCACCCTACCCAGTGGTTTATATTTGTCACCTTGTCTTAGTATAGTGGAATAGATAAGGGTGAACATGGTGTTCACTATAAAATCGTTTTATTGATATTTTGGAGTATTTTCCTAATCAATATTTCCATTTTTTTACCGATGTACATGCAATTTCATGAGCCCTTCCACTTCAACATACCGTCAAACAGAGACGGTTAATCTCTTGTTGTAATTTTTTGACAGGTATTGGTACCGTGAGTTCAGTAATGGCGCCAGCAGCGGTTATGGGAGGGGTCCCTGGGGTGGGAATTGGCGAGAGAATGTTCCCTCCCCAGGCAGGGTTGACATTTGTGTGCTGGATCAGTATTGATCAGTACAGCGATGCCACAGACGACCCACATCCTGTAAGATTGTTGACGGTAACGCGACAGTTTCGAAGTGGTAGTGGAAAGTTTCAGAGCATTCCATGCTTAACCGTCAGTATCTCGGCCAAGGATAAAATGCTTGTGGTATGTCTCCTCTAACTGAAGCCTCCAATGTGAAACTATCATATGCGATGATTTGGTCATAAAAATTAAAATTGTTCATAGCAGCTTAAGTTTTGTGATCAATGTAAGTATTTGGGCAACTGTGAACCTACCCCTCCCCTAACCCAACAAGTTATAATAAGTTAAAAAGGTAGCGTTAATGTTGGGTTAGGGGAGGGGTAGGTACACAGTTGCCCAAATACTTACATTGATCCAAGTTTTGCATGGGCGTAGCCATTTAATAGGAAAATCGTGTTCTGTATTTGGTTTTTCTTTTTGGCATTCCACTTTGAAGAAATACGTTATGCAAAAACAACGATTTTCTCGGCACCGGCAGATCGTTTGTTTCTTGGTTAAGTCTGTCGGGCGCATGTCAAACTTTTTCAATATGATATTTCGCAGAAATGAAATGCTAAAAGGGAAAAATAAATACAAGACACTGCCCTACTATTAAGTTAGGAATTATATGCAAAAATTAAGCTGACCCCGATCATTTTCATGTTTTTTTTTTGTTCTAATCATCACATACGATATTGGAGTTTTGTAGTCTTCGATTCTCCGTATTGTTGTGGTGTATATTTTTCTTTTGCAACAACTTGTTATGATTTCAGTACAGTCTCGACCAAACAGGTTTTGAGAACTGAGAAATTGATAATATTATAACTGTTGCAGAACTGATCAAATACCAAATCTCCCAATGTGACATATAAGCTGGTATGCAGCTTATGCAATGGAGATTTAGCACTCTGATTGTGGCAGAGAAAAAGATCAAAATTAATAAACAAGCACCATTGCAGAAGTCCTAATTTTGGAACAGAAGCCACAAAAGGTGACCAAAACTCTTGCCACAAAGCGCCTCAAATCTGTAAATCTTTTACTCCAAGAGGTGACCATTGTACAACTTCTCCCTACGAAGTCATCACAGTCTCAATAAAACAGATGATGAGAATTTAGAAAATGATCAACTTAAGGGTATTACATCGATCAAATAGTAGATTCTCCAAACCAACACGCAAGAAAATGTATGGCACACACTAATGAGAATTGCTATGAAGGTCTTGAACTGAACTCAACTTGTTTCAGGTGTGTACTGATGAAGGCGGATCAAGTGATGACGTCGAGTCAGCGGTGATACAGTCTCAGCGTGAAAGGGAACACACGGAGGCAAGGTTTCTAAGTGACCAGTTGCTGGAGGAAGGACGATGGCACCATGTGATGATAGTACTTAATAAAGCACTGATCAGAAACAGCACGTGTGCTCTGTTTGTTGATGGAAAGCATGTTGCCACTTGCAAGGTTGGTCAACATACTTAGTGACCCCTCCCATCCATGTTCAATATACTCCACTAGATTTCAGTGGAGTCCATTGGGGTTTCGCGAAGTCTGGTCGGAGTCTATTGGAGACACATCGAGTCCACTGATGCTTCGGGAAGTCAAGTCGTGATATACCTCGTTCTGTAAGACATGACGTGAGACAAACACGCTACACATATAATGTACCTCGTTCTTTAAGCCATGACCAGAGACAAGCATGCTACACATGTAATATATCTCGTTCTTTAAGCCATGACCAGAGACAAGCATGCTACACATATAATATACCTCGTTCTTTAAGCCATGACCAGAGACAAGCATGCTACACATGTAATGTATCTCGTTCTTTTAGCCATGACCAGAGACAAGCACACTACACATGTAATATACCTCGTTCTTTAAGCCATGACCAGAGATAAGCACGCAACACATGTAATATACCTCGTTCTTTAAGCCATGACCAGAAACAAGCAAACTACACATGTAATATACCTCGTCCTTTAAGCCGTGACCAGAGACATGTACACTTCACATGTAATATACCTCGTTCTTTGAGCCATGACCAGAGACAAGCACACTACACATGTAATATACCTCGTTCTTTAAGCCATGACCAGAGACAAGCACGCTACACATGTAATGTACCTCGTTCTTTTAGCCATGACCAGAGATAAGCATGCTACACATGTAATATACCTCGTTCTTTGAGCCATGACCAGAGACAAGCACACTACACATGTAATATACCTCGTTCTTTTAGCCATGACCAGAGATAAGCATGCTACACTTGTAATGTACCTCGTTCTTTAAGCCATGACCAGAGACAAGCACGCTACACGTGTAATATACCTAATTCTTTAAACCATGAGATGAGACAAGCACGCTACACATGTAATATAACTCGTTCTTTAAGCCATGACCAGAGACAAGCATGCTACACAGGTAATATACCTCGTTCTTTAAGCCATGACCAGAGACGAGGACACTACATATGTAATTTAAGTTTTTCTCGAATACAAAAACTGTGACTCCAGTGAAGTCTAGTCGTGTGTTTTGGACAACCTCAGTCTTCTTAAGGCGATATATTTAGCTAAATGACTATTGAATTGTCACAAAATGACTTTGATTTGAAGCGAATCATCTCCGACTTGAAGTGAAACGAACGGACACCCCTGAGTTAGCAAAATTTAGAGTTAATTGCCCATAGGAAATGACAAACGTAGATTCAAGATTTGTCTAGCTCTGTCCTGTTTTTTTATGTATTCTCGGGTAGATTCAAGAAAAAATTTAGAAGTGTCGTGTACAGGTGCAGCAGTTGTGTAATGGTTTTAATGACAATAGCTGTATTTGTAAAAAAGTATTGTGTGGATAGTTTCTTAAGAAACTAATGCTGCGTCGGTGGGAAATCACAAGAAATTGGGATAATCAAACAAGTTGATAAAGTAAGTTATACCACCGTAAGGTAAAAAGGGGGGTGCTGACGTTTCGAGAGTTAGCCCTTCGTCAGAGCGAATGACAAAGGGCTAACGCTTGAAACGTCGGCACCCCCCCCCCCCCTTCTCTTTTTACCTTACGGTGGTATCACCTACTTATCAACGTGTTTTATAACTCCAATGTATTACACTTGTAAAAGTCTTGAATCGACCCCTGATTTATGTTCATCTCGTGTGCAAACCCCTTTCTGGTCACAGTTTTGTAGCAACTGATTTGATGTTATCTCTTGATTTGTAGCTCAAGTACATCCAGGCGGGCATGTCCAGTCCGGACTCAGCAATTCCCGTTTCTGCACCTAACATCTCCTGCTACCTAGGCACGCTACCAGATCCTACCTACCGAAGGTGCTCCCGTCTGCTGTGGAGACTGGGCCCCACCCATCTTATAGAGGAGCCTCTGTCGGGAACAGTGGCGGATGACATGTACAGACTGGGACCTAACTATGTCGGTAGTTACCAAGCTCCCTGCCCTGAAGGAGAGCTGAGAGTGGTAAGCTTACAGTCATGAATATCAAACATCACACTCTTTGCCCTTGTCTGCTCTTCTTGATAACAGATGTCATTGTACCTGTGCTCATAGCGGAGACCGCTGGCTCAGCTCAGCTCAGCTGGAAGAGTGTCGCACCGGTATTTGCGAGGTCGCAGGCTCAAATCTTGTTTCAGCCTGTTCCTTTTTCCTGGTTAAACGCAATTGCTTAAATTGTTTTTATACTGCGAGGCTTAAATCTTCATGTACGATGTCATTAAATGTTCAAAACGGCGACTGAGACAACAGTGAAACGAATTGTTTCACTTCAAGTTTTTTGAACATTTTTTGGTGTCATTTGTTTTCAATAAGAGTGCAGACAATGCAAAATCCGTCCCACTACTAACCTAGCAAATCCACAAACACTGTATCATAAGTGTGCAATATCATTGGCGGGACAGCGTTCTTTTATAGATTTTTATGACATGGTGACATGATGTTAACGAGATACGAGTCTTCTCCTCGAGTGTTAGAATATTAATTTTTTCACAATTTCTTCATTAATCAACACGTTTCATAAACCATCGTGTACTACGTTTCATTTTCCACTGACGGAGCAACGGTTTCTTTAGAACCTAACTCTTGTATACTCCGTATTTCTTCATCTCTTATTTTCTTTTTTTTTCTGTGTGTGTGTTTATGTTGTTGTTTTTTTTGTGTGTTTTTTGTGTTTTTTTTTCTGTGTGTGTTGTTGTTTTTTTGGTGTGTGTTTTTTGTGTTTTTTTTTGTGTGTTTTTTGTGTGGTTTTTTTGTGTGTGTGTTGTTTTTTTTTGTGTGTGTGTTTTTGTGTGTTTTTTTGTGTGTGTTTTTTTAGTATGGTGCAGAAGGTGTGGAGCCGCTCGTGTCAGAGGATAAACTCGTGTTTGGTATTCATGCACATGCAAAGACTGTATTGACCCTTGCAAAGATCAGAAAACACTTCAGAAGGAGTGACTCAAGAGCTGTAGCAAGAGAGGTAGGTTTACCAACTACATTTGGACCATCACGGGAACACCTCTACAACCTACAACTTTTTTCTTTTTCGTAATTATTCGTATTTATAGTAATTGTTAATCTTACTTCCCTGCCACCCCTAACCCCCCCCCCCCTAAAACAGTGTTGGGGCATATTTTCCAAGGTAATACCACGGAGGTAAAAGTAAAATGATGTGCCATATTGGTAACCTCAACATTGAGGGAGGAGGTGGGGAGGGGAGATGAGGTGATTTGTAATGTTTTCGACAAAGATTGCAATCTCTTTTGTAAAGTTACATTCATTTTATTTTGAATTCAGATTCATTTACTTAAACAGCGTAGCAGCAAACTATGTCTGATCATTGCAATATATGGACATATCGTTGAACAACCATTATTCATTTTGATAGCTTGGCCTTTCAACCCATGACAACACTACTCCAGTACGACTGATCCATAACACAACAGCTCACCTCCAAGGCCCGTCCCGAACGATCGGCGCTGTTATCATTGGTTGTTCAGGAGTGCGAACGTTCTGCCCCAATCCTGTTTCCAAACTGATAGAGTGCATCGGTGGCGTGTCTGCATTGCTTGGGCTGGTCGCTATGGCAACTGATGTCGAGGGATTGTACGCTTCGGTGAAAGCTCTGTGTTGTGTGTTGCGCAGCAATCCATCGGCCAGAAGAGACATGGAAAGGACTAGAGGGTACCAGGTAAATCAGTGTTAGAGAAAGTATTAAGGACTTCATGCAAATCCTAGCAGGTTGCAGGATGTTTGTCCCATGAACCTTGTTTAATGGCTTTGCTCTCGCGAGTCTCCTATAGCTCAGTGGTAGAGCATCTAAACTAGTAATTATTAATAATAATAATAATAATAATTATTATTATTATTGTTATTATTGTTGTTATTGTTATTATTATTATTACTATTATTATCATTATTTTCATTATTATTATTATTATTATTATTATTTATTTCCAAACCCAAAACAGTATGCAGGATGTTTGTCCCATGAACCTAGTTTAATGACCTTGCTCCCACGAGTCTCCTATAGCTCAGTGGTAGAGCATCTAAACTAGTAATTAATAATAATAATAATAATAATAATAATAATAATAATGTGGTAGGGCGTATGAGTTAATGATTAAAACGTAGTACGTTCCACTCTTATTTGGAGAAATCGAATTTTATTTTTCCGAGTTTGCGTGTGACAGTGCGGAGAACAAATACAAATCTTTCCCAGCTTAAAACAAGTTGCTAACGTTATAGATTATTTAAGAAATAGAAAACATGTACCGTGTTTCTATCGAGTTATAGAAACACGAGTGAAAGTTTGGGAGAACGAGAAATGCTGTGGGAACACGAGCCGCAGGCGAGTGTTTCCACAGCTTTTTCGAGTTCTCCCAAACTTTCACGAGTGTTTCTATAACTCGATAGAAACACGAAGAACATGTTTTCTATTTCTTTTAGAAAACACCGCGACGAAAAAAAGAAAAGCAACTTGTTAACTTTGAATATCAAAATGTAAATTCTCTTTGCTCGCGTGATCATAACGTCAACAGCTCGTGATAGTTCTGTGTTTCTATCGAGTTATAGAAACACGATTCCTAACCAATCAGCACGCGTACTTTCTTGGGACTGTTTTCTAAATGCTAACAGAAGTTTGAAAAAAACAAACTCGCATACTGTCGCAAATCCTGCAATCTGATTGGCTTAAGCACTCAATATATTCTGTGGTAAATAGCGAGTAGCAAAAACGGCCGCGCCTTGCAGTATCCAGGATGTTTGTACCATGAACCTAATCTAATGGCCTTGTTCCCACGAGTCTGCTATAGGTCAGTGGTAGAGCGTCCGAACTAGTAATCGGCAGGGTGTACGTTCAACTCCAATTGAGACAAATCGGATTTTATTTTTTAAAGTTTGCTTGAGACAGTGCTGAAAAAAAACATCTTCCACATGTTTGGTTACTGTTCATTGATTTTTGTAACTGTAGATCCTAGCTTTGCTGCTGAGGTTAAAGAAACATTTGCTCAACACACACATACTTCACTTGACGTTTGCCCTGGTTGGAACAGTCGACAGTGACAGAGAGTCGTCTGTTATTCCCAATAGAATGGCTTTCAAAGACCTGCTCTGTGATTTGGAGGTGCGTATGTCTCTTGGGGTGCGTCCCTTTGGTGTGATCAGGATGTGGATTTGTGATTCGAGATCACTTTGATCGCGGCGCATCAAAGTAACTATGAATCCTTGTCCAGAGTAGATTCACTGGTTCCTTTGATACGCCATGATCTACATGATCTCAGAAAACAAATCCACATCCGGAACATACCAAAGGAACAGTACCCTAAGAATTAAGTTTGTCTGATGATCAGGTCTATGACTTAGAGGTTAGCATGTTTTGTTGAAGGAAAATGCATTCCTTGTGTTCACAAAGAGTGATGCTCACACGAGCGAGAGTTCAGTTCCAAAAGTTAAATTGACCTGAGTTTATATGCTTATTTCTGAAAACATTGTAATGATGATCAGGTCTATGACTTGGAGGTTAGCATGTTTTGTTGAAGGAAAATGTCTTCCTTGTGTTCGCAAAGAGTGATGCTCACACGAGCGAGAGTTCAGTTCCAAAAGTTAAAATGACTTGAGTTTATATATGTTATTTACCGGGCGGGAGGTCCGTATGGGAAAAAACTGAGCCTGAGGTCTTGCGTACGTGCAAGTCAGGTTGGATTGCACCATGGATATCCATGATCGCACAATCAGCAAAAAAAACATACTGCGTCAGCAATTTTAAACCAACACATCCCGCGTAAACGCCTTCAGGCGTCTTCTTGTTTCTGAAAACATTCCAATGTAGTAGTTAGCGATAGGGCTCAAAACAGGTGATGGAACTTGGCAATGTGAAATGAGAATAACACAGATTTTCTCTTTGTTTCAGGTATGGCGCGAAGCACCCGCTGACCTGCAACGATCTCTGTTCTCGCACTTTCTCGAGCTTTTAGGTCCAGGAAAGTAAGTTATTATCGTCTCATGGCTAGTTGTGAACTTGTTTCATAACAAATATATTTCATATCCGTTAAATATTGCTTCAGCCACTGTTCACCGAGATTGAATAGAAGAATTATTTTAGTATATACCAATGAAACAACCTCAGTCACATTGTTTCGAAACAGCTATAAAGCAAGAATTGACGCCGGCCATTCATTTTTTCCCTTTCATCCAAACTCACTAGTACGAGATTTTCTCAGAAGCCTCGGTACTAGTCCCCTTATTGGAAGTGATTACTGTTGAATATCCCAAGATGGTGAGCCAATCACATTACTCAAGATGCCAAGGTTGCTGAGTTGGTATGTACTAATGTTGAATATCCTGAGATGGTGAGCCAATCAGATTACTCAAAATGACAAGGTTGCTGAGTTGGTATATACTACTGTTGAATATCCTGAGATAGTGAGCCAATCAGATTACTCAAAATGCTAAGGTTGCTGAGTTGGTATATACTAATGTTGAATATCCTGAGATAGTGAGCCAATCAGATTACTCAAAATGACAAGGTTGCTGAGTTGGTATATACTTATGTTGAATATCCCAAGATGGTGAGCCAATCAGATTACTCAAAATACCAAGGTTGCTGAGTTGGTATATACTAATGTTGATTATCCTGAGATAGTGAACCAATCATATTACTCAAAATGCCAAGGTTGCTGAGTTGGTATATACTAATGTTGAATATCCTGAGATGGTGAGCCAATCAGATTACTCAAAATACCACGGTTTCTGAGTTGATATGTACTAATGTTGACTAGTATCACCCATTTAGTGGACTACTGCAAATGCCGCAATCTGATTGGCTACGCTACCAGAGGACTATTAGTAATAGTTCTCGAGTAGCGAAATTCGTGACGCTTTCTTTCGTTTTATTCCCAAATAAATATTTTTTATTAACTGGCATTTGCTAACTTTATTATTGTTTTTTCTGTCCGACCAGTTGGGTGATACTAAAACAATTAGTCCCTTCGCCCTCAAGGGCTAATTGTTAAATACCCTACGATCATGAACCAATCAGATTACTCAAAATGCCATGGTTGCTGAGTTGGCGTGTACTTATTTGTATTATTAACTTCGTATAGTTTACAATGGACTTTCTCTCTTGTTTTTTTTTTTCAGTGAGTCTGTAAGGAATGCAGATCTGATGCAGAGGCTTGGCCTGGTGCCTAAGCTGTTGTTTGTCCTGCAAGATGACACAGTAACTGATGCTGCAGCTCACACTATTGCAAGTGTGTTGTCTGTTCTACTGAGTAATACAAGCGACAGAAAAAACCTGCTAAGGTAGGTTAAGCCACATTGCCAAGTAAAGCAAATAATACCACAGTACAGTACAGTTCATTAGCTGTTTATAGAATGGTTACAGTGCATGGTTTAATCCACAGATGAAAAAAAAAAAAATAAAACCACCCTGTATAGTAAAACAAACAGCACCACAGTACAGCACTGTTCAGTAGCTTTACTAAGAATGGTCACACTGCCTGGTTTGATCCACAGATGAGAAAGTTAGAACCACACTGTATAGTAAAACAAACAGTACCACAGTACAGTACTGTTCAGTAGCTTTACAAAGAATGGTCACACTGCATGCTTTGATCCACAGATGAAAAAGTTAGAACCACACTGTATAGCAAAACAAACAGTACCACAGTACAGTACTGTTCAGTAGCTTTACAGAGAATGGTCACACTGCATGGTTTGATCCACAGATGAAAAAGTTAGAACCACACTGTATAGTAAAACAAACAGTACCACAGTACAGTACTGTTCAGTAGCTTTACAAAGAATGGTCACACTGCATGCTTTGATCCACAGATGAAAAAGTTAGAACCACACTGTATAGCAAAACAAACAGTACCACAGTACAGTACTGTTCAGTAGCTTTACAGAGAATGGTCACACTGCATGGTTTGATCCACAGATGAAAAAGTTAGAACCACACTGTAGAAACGGTTGATCCCAACAGGACACTATCTATCTGTAAAACAAACAGAACCACAGTATGGTACTGTTCATTAGCTTCCCATATAATCATCATAATAGTTTGATCTACTTTTGAAAAGGCTATGAAAAGTGTTTTCCAGGAACTAACACTGTCTTTCTTTGTTGTTCTAAATTTGTTTTAGGTTTGGGCAATTTCTGGCGTCAACTTTATCATTCCACGAAAATGAAAATGATCTCAACTTGGAGTGCTTATCTCCCGAGATCAGTCCTGCAGCAGGCGAAGAAGAAAACTGGTTGTTAGCACGACGAATCAGACTGCGAAACGTGATGTTAGAGCTGATTCTTTGTCTTATCTATGGAGAGGAAGGTGAACTGGATCACAGGTAATTGATTAAACACTCATCAACATTGATTGGGATGTCGCTTGCCACAGGAGACCCACGAGGTTGGGGATTTTGTTCAGTTTCTATAATACAGAACTGCAACTTAGAGAGTAACAAGGAATGCACCTTTTTACGAAATAGAAGTGCTCTATGTATTGAGACATTTACCTTTTTTAGTAAACATCAGACGTTTACAATCTTTTTTATCATTTCAGCTTTGCAGATGCTCTTCAGGAGACACTTGGATTTGACTGGGTGCTGCTGTTCCTTTATGCCAACCTCCATAACAGTACAGTAGTTCGCGCCACCCGTATATTGGTTACAATGCTCGGCAGCCCGCCAGCACTGGCCAGATTTAAGGAAGGGCTCGGTTGTGGCGGATGGCTTGATGGCACTGAGATCATGCTGAATAAAACCACTTATGTCGTGGCAGGTACATAAATCAAAGTAAATACAACAAGATGGATAAGAAAATTTACGACGAAAATATACAGTATTTGTGGATCACACCATGCAGTGTAACCATTCTTTGGAAAGCTACTGAACAGTACTGTACTGTGGTACTGTTTGTTTTACTATACAGTGTGGTTCTAACTTTCTCATCTGTGGATCAAACCATGCAGTGTGATCATTCTTTGTAACGCTACTGAACAGTACTGTACTGTGGTACTGTTTGTTTTACTATACAGTGTGGTACTAACGTTTTCATTTGTGGATCACACCATGCAGTGTAAGCATTCTTTGGAAAACTGCTGAACAGTACTAAACTGTGGTACTGTTTGTTTTACGATACAGTGTGATCCTAACTTTTTCATCTTTAAATCCAATCGTGCAGTATGACCACTCTTTGGAAAGCAACTGAACGCAATCGACATAGAATCAATGTAACCCAACAAAGTTCCAAGGTCCAGTTTTTAATTTAAGCAATTTCTTGTCACGTCGTTTCACGTGATACCCTTTTAGACCATGTCACGTCACGCCTTATTACATCACATACCAACCCAGCGATGAATTTTTTTTAATTTAATGCCTTTCAGGTTTTAATGTCGGATCTGTGGCAGACAATAAACAGAAGTATGAGATCAACAGAGACATGTGTACCATTCCTGGTTTTCTGATGTTGGCCAAACTTCTTCCAAAACATGTGGATATTCCCGAAGTGTATCATCTACTCATTGCCTTGTTGCTTGGGCATCCTGTGTCCGGTAAGTGAAGCTTCATGATCGTAATAGTAATTCTCGTAATAGGGTACCTATAGGGTATCTATTTTCTCAATACTTAGTGATTTGTTGAAATACGTAGCATCTTGTGTCGGGTGAGCGAACCTTCAACCCTTTGTCTCCCAAGATCAGAATAGTAATTCTCTTAAGTTGGTGCCTTACATTTCATCATACCTTAGTTTGGAGAATTTGGTATTTGATATATGCAGTATCCTAGAGTTGATCATTTTCTTAATTCTTAATCTGTTCGCTAAATGATGTATTGATGTATACATTGGTCGACCAGCGCTGAGTGGAAGAAAACACCCTGCGTAACTTACAGAACGGACCTTCAGCTCTGGTAGTGAAATCTGTGTAATGACAGCGTTAAGGTGATGCCGTGTCAGGGGAGTAAACAAATGGCTTTTCTATATACAGATGTTTATGCTGGCGCCCAATTCGATTGGGACAACCTCTACTCCGTGTTCTGGACTTCATCAGTATCTGGTGTCAAACTCCCCACCCCCAGTCCCAAGGAACCTAGCTCGTACAACATGTACTGCCCTGAGGCGGCGCACGTGTTGCTGGCCATTGCCCACGCCATGGTGAACCAGGTAAGGAAGGTTTGGCGCGTCCTATCTCGAGTGTTGTAAAATTGTTGTACAGTAATTTTGGAAACATCGAGGGTCGTAAAAATCACATGAGGCCTACTGATGGTTTCTGCAGCATGAACCATTTTAGAGTATTGCTACTCACCCTCCCCTCCCAGGATGGGATATCAGTTAATCACAGAGTTGTCCTCAGTAGTTTATTACTGGTACTACGGGAGACCCACAGGTGCCACAGGAGGCCCACACCTGAATGAATTTATTACTCCTCCTTTGATGGGATGTTAGTCCATCACAGGGCTACCCCCAGCATTAGATAACGGATACCACAGGAGACCCACAGGGCCACAGGAGGCCCACACTGGAAGAATTTTTTTTTACTTCTCCTTTAATTTGATGGGATGTTAGCCCATCACAGGGCTACCCTCAGTATGGTATCGCTAGAACGCTCTAGTTCACCTGGGTGGAGAGAGACAATGTGGAGATAAGTGTCTCGTCTGAGGAAACGAGACGATGCTATCGCGTAGCTTACCACAACACTTCTCATTGTGCCTTCAAACCACAAAAAGTGCGGTGAAAACCGTGTCATCTCTCAACTACAACAAGACATCACCTCTAGATAAACAACACAAGCAACCATCTAGCTCTGAAAACAAAATAGCTGGGTAATGTTAAGTTGTTTAAGTGTGTAGTGCGTGAAACTCGCCAAAGAAAGTTCCCGCTCATATGTTTTGTGTTCGTCAGGCCTGGTGGGAAACACCTGATGACTCATGGATCAGAGAATATCCCGTGACTTTGATTCAGTTTCTGCTGTTTTTGTACCGCAACATTGTTAACTTCAGCCAAGTGTGCACGACCCTGGAATTCCTGGACAAGTTAGTGGTTATTCTGTTCCCCAAAAAGCGAAACTTGGCGAAAATGCAAGCGGTAAGAATTTCACAGCGATAGTCATTTTACATTTGGGCGGTTTTCAGTTTACTGTGTAAAGCAACAACGTGGTCGCCATGTTTTTTTGCTTTTCTGTGAAAAGTAATTGGCTGACGAAACTCGCGCCGCTTTCTCATCAACAAATCACTAGTAAAATCGGATCAGTGGAAGTACCTGGGCAACCGTGCACCTACCCCTCCCCTAACCCATCATTAACGCTAACTTTTTAATTTATTATAACTTGTTGCGTTAGGGGAGGGGTAGGTGCACAGTTAAACAGATACTTTCAATGATCCGTAAAATATTAAACCAATGCCACGAGGTCGCACGTGTTTTCCCGTGCTTGGTGCCGTGACAATTAAGCATTTCAACCCTAAGTAGTATTAATTATTTATTCTTGGTGATATGAATATAGATTTCTTTAAATGTAGTAGTCATCCACCTACAGAGGCTTATCATGATTTGTTGTATTCTAATAATTTATTGCCTGTTGTAACAAAACCAACGCGACTAACGTATCACTCAGCTACCTTAACGGGGTTTTCAGTAAAAATTGTAGTAGCAGGAGAATTGTATAAAGTAACAGGAGAATATTCTGAAAGCGCACCATGTCTAAATTTAAAACTCGCTCAGGCCATCTAAATTTGACCGGAGAATTCTTCGTAGTAACTGGAGAATTCTTCATAGTAGCCGGAGAATTCTTTGTAGTAGCCGGAGAATTCTTTGTAGTAGCCGGAGAATTCTTCATAGTAGCCGGAGAATTCTTCGTAGTAGCCGGAGAATTCTTTGTAGTAGCCGGAGAATTCTTTGTAGTAGCCGGAGAATTCTTTGTAGTAGCCAGAGAATTCTTCCTAGTAGCCGGAGAATTCTTTGTAGTAGCCGGAGAATTCTTTGTAGTAGCCAGAGAATTCTTCCTAGTAGCCGGAGAATTCTTTGTAGTAGCCGGAGAATTCTTTGTAGTAGCCAGAGAATTCTTTGTAGGAGCCGGAGAATTCTTTGTAGTAGCCGGAGAATTCTTTGTAGTAGCCGGAGAATTCTTTGTAGTAGCCAGAGAATTCTTTGTAGTAGCCAGAGAATTCTTCCTAGTAGCCGGAGAATTCTTTGTAGTAGCCGGAGAATTCTTCGTAGTAGCCGGAGAATTCTTCCTAGTAGCCGGAGAATTCTTTGTAGTAGCCGGAGAATTCTTTGTAGTAGCCGGAGAATTCTTCCTAGTAGCCGGAGAATTCTTTGTAGTAGCCGGAGAATTCTTTGTAGTAGCCGGAGAATTCTTTGTAGTAGCCGGAGAATTCTTTGTAGTAGCCAGAGAATTCTTCCTAGTAGCCGGAGAATTCTTTGTAGTAGCCGGAGAATTCTTTGTAGTAGCCGGAGAATTCTTTGTAGTAGCCAGAGAATTCTTTGTAGTAGCCGGAGAATTCTTTGTAGTAGCCGGAGAATTCTTCCTAGTAGCCGGAGAATTCTTTGTAGTAGCCGGAGAATTCTTTGTAGTAGCCAGAGAATTCTTCGTAGTAGCCGGAGAATTCTTTGTAGTAGCCGGAGAATTCTTTGTAGTAGCCGGAGAATTCTCTGTAGTAGCCGGAGAATTCTTCGTAGTAGCCAGAGAATTCTTCCTAGTAGCCGGAGAATTCTTTGTAGTAGCCGGAGAATTCTTTGTAGTAGCCAGAGAATTCTTCCTAGTGGCCGGAGAATTCTTTGTAGTAGCCGGAGAATTCTTTGTAGTAGCCGGAGAATTCTTCCTAGTAGCCGTAGAATTCTTTGTAGTAGCCAGAGAATTCTTCGTAGTAGCCGGAGAATTCTTTGTAGTAGCCGGAGAATTCTTTGTAGTAGCCGGAGAATTCTTCCTAGCAGTCGGAGAATTCTTTGTAGTAGCCGGAGAATTCTTCGTAGTAGCCGGAGAATTCTTCCTAGCAGTCGGAGAATTCTTTGTAGTAGCCGGAGAATTCTTCGTAGTAGCCGGAGAATTCTTTGTAGTAGCCGGAGAATTCTTTGCAGTAGCCGGAGAATTCTTCGTAGTAGCCGGAGAATTCTTCCTAGCAGTCGGAGAATTCTTTGTAGTAGCCGGAGAATTCTTCGTAGTAGCCGGAGAATTTTTTGTAGTAGCCGGAGAATTCTTTGTAGTAGCCGGAAAATTCTTTGCAGTAGCCGGAGAATTCTTCGTAGTAGCCGGAGAATTCTTCGTAGTAGCCGGAGAATTCTTCGTAGTAGCCGGAGAATTGATCGTAGTAGCCGGAGAATTCTTTGTAGTAGCTGGAGAATTCTTTGTAGTAGCCGGAGAATTCTTCGTAGTAGCCGGAGAATTCTTCGTAGTAGCCGGAGAATTCTTTGTAGTAGCCGGAGAATTCTTCCTAGCAGCCGGAGAATTCTTTGTAGTAGCTGGAGAATTCTATGTAATAGCCGGAGAATTCTTCGTAGTAGCCGTAGAATTCTTCGTAGGAGCCGGAGAATTCTCCGATCTCCGATGCCTAATGAACACCCTGCCTTAATTGATCACATCTGCACCAATAACGCAAGAAAAATTTTCTCTGGAACTGTAACTATTGACATCTCTGATCACCTTCCAGTCATTTGTATTGCAGATATATCAGTTTAAAAAGAAACAGAACCAAAAAAAAAATACCGGGATTATTAGGGATTATAGCAGCTTTAATCAAGAATCTGGAGAATAACAATCTGGAGAATTTTGTATTAAATCAACTCAGTGTGTCCTCAGATTGATCGCCTGACCAATTCTCACCAGCCATTTTCTTGGTATTGTATTGATATTGAAAGGAGAAGTTGTATATTGATCACATCAGGGAGTGAAATAGTTAAAGTAATTTCTTTTGTTTTGTGTTTGCGACAGTAAATTTAAAGCCTTGAGTTGAATTGTATTTTTTGTAATAATTTCATTTTTTTGGAAAGGTTATAAATAATTCTTGCTTACTCAATCTTTTTACTGATTTTGCTTGCGCAGCTTGCAGAGGTTGGCTCCGACAGTGAAAACGAGACCGAGTTGTCACCAGGATCCGAGGCGCCACAGTTTTCCACAAAAACACTGCTGATAACTCATCCAGCTGGAAAATGCGTATTTGAATTTTTACGAGTTATTATGACAGATACTTTGACCTCCTCTTCATCTGCAAAGAGTCTCACGGTGATTGACAACATTTTGGAGGTAATTCAAGGTCACAAACAGAGATCTGAAAACTCTTTAGCAACTTCAGCACCCATTATGAGTTTTCCCACGGCTATTACTCGTTTCCATGGGTCAAACCGCCTTTACTGAGCCTACGATTCAAGGAGCACCCCAAACAAACCCATGTTTTCATTGCCAAGCGACACTGAAGTTTGGGTTATGGAAACAAGGGCTTACCTTTGCCGTTAGGAAAACAGCGTGCGCACGGCAACCAGCGGTCATTTTGGCGGGAAAGTGTCATCGCCCACGCCTTGCTTGCCTTCAAACTATTTTTGGCGGGACTTTTGTGGAAGCAAAAACAACTTTGTTTTAGGGGGCGGGGTGGGTGGGGGTAAGTGTAACGCTGCAACTCTTCTCACTCTTGTTTTAAGGTTCTTCGACTTTCTATATCTGGTCGCTGTTTTGCGTTTTTCAGTCATTCCCGCCAACGTGTTCACAAGCACAACAAGCCGAGTACCAAACAGAGGTGCTGTGTGCTCAGATGGAATATTTCCTCGGTGGAAACCTGTTAACTAATCCCTCAGCAGGACCTGGTAACCACGCCAAGATTGTGGCGAATACTTTCAGCTTTGCGTCTAAAGTTGTAGACAAGCTGTGGATTGGTAAGAGGGTCTTTAAGTTTATCTACGAATACCAAACAAATTACTAGCTAATGAGCCCTGGATTAGCGCTAAACTTGTTTAATCTAACGAAACGGTAAGAGGCTTAGGTCCGCGATCTCCACATCTATTGTCCAGCAGGGTCAACACAAATCTGCGTCTCCTTCATAACAGAAGCTTGCAAGTGTATCTCCTTCTTAGTAGGGAGTCTGAAGTGTCCTCTTGATTTTGTTTTTCTCTTGTTTCAGGAAACTTTGTTCAGGGATATAAACCAGTCTTCAGTTTCCTTACGAGCACAATCGAAGCCGTAAAAGGTAGCTTTGCCCATTATGGTTATAACTTATTACCCACGAGGTTTTTGATTTTTCTTTTATAGAGTTTTGCCATGTTTTCCTTGCCCTTTGCCCACCCCTCTAGGTCAGTCTGTGTCGTTGGAGAGCGCCTACCATTCCCTGAATAGAACCGTTTTATACCAGCTGTCCAGGCCTCTTGCCAGGCTAACAGGTGAGTGGGGATGGAGGAATGGTGCGTGTTCTTAAAGTTTCATTTAAGATGGACTCTTACTATCTGCAGTTCTCTCATTTTTTTACCCTTGAGTCATGCTCGGTTTGTTTAGCAGCCATGTTGAAATATTGGGTACGTGAAATCAGGGTGGAGGGAGGAGTTACAAATCTGGATGCGGGGTTGGGAGCGTGGGTTGGGTTGGGTTGGGTTGGGTTGGGTTGAGTTGGTTAGCTCCAGTATTGAGATTAAGAGGAGCCACACAAGACAAATAGAGATTTCTTTTACTGTGGTGGGGAAAATTTTCAAAGACAGGGGAAAATTGCATTAGCCTGTAGGGCAAGTGCAATTTGTTGTCCTTAAAAAATTGTGAGTGCTTATTCATACGAAATTGCACTCGAAATCATTTGATGACTTGTTAATAATATACATGCAAAAATTTTATTTTAAATTTCTGCATTCAATTTCAACTTTTTAAACTCAATTTCAACTTTGTGCTCTGCTTGGGATTAATTGACGCGCTCTCCGCCAATCAGTGCGTTGAAATGTTTACATGTATATTATTAGCCAATGGTATTGGGCGCTTGGTACATAGTTCTTTGTTTGTGTTTCACAGATCAGACGAGTCTGTTGGAGTTCCTTCATATACTGACAACCAAAAACAAGTTGGTGTTTTCGCCTGTGAATAATGAACCAGACTTCATTGCGGGGCTTTGTCACTGGCTTCTCGTCATGGGTACTCACAAGTCAGTTCCTATAAATGATGTCAGACCTGAGAAGTACACTGGCGAACAGCAAGGTCACTTTCTTTGTAGTCAGAGTCATAGCTGATGTTATACTGCGGACTTTATTTATTTATCAATTATTTCTTTTTATAAAGTAACTCAGATACTACTCGCTGATTGGTCGAAAACCTATGGTTTATTATGCCGGTAAACCTATAGAAAAGAAAAAAAGATTTTTATTTTTATTTGAAGTTAGTTTATAAAAGCAATATACCGCAGTTTGTATGGGTTTACCGGCGTAATAAACCATATGAGATGTTCGGAGAACACGAGAAGGGCTTGTAAATCAGTCTCCTGACTGGAGAGATGCATCTAAGTCAATCTTTAGGGAAAAAATTCGCGAGTTTTTGTTTGGTGAACCCATGGAAACCGCGGCTTATTGCTTAAATATGCTACGCCTTCCTTACAATATTACATTACTTGCAACATAACATTACTTACAACACTACATAATTTCAGTACTACATCAATTACAATACAAGCATTAGTATCAATGCTGACGTTAATTACAAAACTGATGTTATTTACAGTGCTAACAGTATCCATTCAGTTGAAATACTGTGGACTTATAGGTACTGTTGATTATTGATATTACTATTGATCAATCACAGTGTGTGTACCATCTCTTGTATATTTTATATGATTTAAATGTTTTTTGGTCTTAGCTATTGCTGGTTCCTTGGACGCTGCTGAAGAGGCGATAGAAGATGTAGATACAAATATAGAGCGTGAAGAAGAGGCTAGTTGTGCCAGGCTCCTTGCAGCTGCCGCCGAGAGGGTCTGGGACATTTTCTTGCAAAACAAGAGAGAGGTGAGGAAAATTGAAAGCGATACTGTACACTGCTTAATGTGTTACTGTACTTTAATGTGGATACTGATTAATCAGCTGTGAAGAGAGAATTGTGCGCTTTTGTTGATCTTGAAGTTTCTTCAATTTCTGACGTTTTGTGGCCAACCGAGCGTAATTGGTACAGGTGAATGTTGCAATCCCTCGGTCCTTGTAAGAATAGGGAACTGACGGCTCATCCTCGGTGTATAAACCTGTTGCGTTCACACGTGACGTAGAACAAAGAAAACAAAAACAAAGGAAACTAGGAAAACAGTGAAAAAGACAAAGAAAAACTTCACAGGTTTTTACACTGAGGTAAACTCAAACTGATAGCCTTGTTACCCTAAGAGTTTGTTTAAATCGACGTCTTTGAAGGGCTGTTTACAAATCCAATCGTCAATCTGTTCAATTGTCAAACGAGAAAAATCGGGCAGTCACTCGCCCGTATCAGCGGTCCTTTATAATGCAATCATTTGAAATGACAGTTGCTTCATATTTCTATACTCATTCTATACTCTACCTTTCTG